>OW121740.1:74157758-74757758 GCA_933228675.1 Stomorhina lunata | reverse complement strand
ATATATATATATATATGTATATATATATATATATGTATATACATATATATATATATGTATATATATATATATATGTATATATATATATACATATATATACATATATATACATATATATATATATATATATATATATATATACATATATATATATATATATATATATACATATATACATATATATATATACATATACATATATATATATATATATATATATATATATATATATATATGTATATATATATATATATATATATATATATATATATGTATATATATATATATATATGTATATATATATATATATATATATATATATATATATATATATATATATATATATATATGTATATATATATATATATATGTATATATATATATATATATATATATATGTATATATATATATATATATATATATATATATATATATATATATATATGTATATATATATATATATATATATATATATATATATATATAATATATATATATATATATGTATATATATATATATATATATATATGTATATATATATATATATATACATATATATATATATATATATATATATATATATACATATATATATATACATATATATACATATATTATACATATATATGTTATATTATATATAATATACATATATATAATATATATAAATATATATATATATATATATATATATATATATATATATATATATATTCGTTTTTTTTTTAATTACTTTTGTTGACTTTTATTTGGCTAGCTGGTCTATGCCTATAAATAAAAAATGTTTTTGTACAATAAAAAAAAAACATCGTGAGCCTTTATTCAATACCAACTATGAACCAAATAAAATATTTTTTAGGGGAGGCAATCCTCCAAAATATTTCAATAGATGTCATTATTTCCTCTACAATATATTTAAGACAATAGATTTCTTCCCTTTGAAATCACATTTTGTGAACGATATATAAAACTCTAACGTGACTGACTGACTGACTCATCATCGTCCAGACCAAACGGCTAAAGGTAAGGAGCTGAAATTTTGACAGCGGGTACCTTTGTCGAAGTATAGATCCACTAAGAAGGGATTTTCGGCCTCTAAGTGGGTAAAAAAGGGAAAAATTAGTAATGCTGTATCTCCGGAAGTAAACGTCATAGGACCAAAATCGAAATTGCGTCGGCATCAGTAACAAAAATAAGTAGACTCGTGTTTGGTACTTCTTAGCAGATGGGACAAATAGGGGGTAAAAATAAAATGTTGGTACTTTTTTAACCCATGTGTACCTTTTGAACCAATCAACATAGTAACAAAATTCAAAACGGGGACGGTAAGCAAGAAAAAAATATTAGACACGTGTTTGGCACTTTTTTGATTCAGAGGGCAAACAGGGGTAAAAGCCGGGAAAAATTTAGGATAGGTCCATTTTTCTTTGTATTTCACTTGAACCAATAAAGCTAGAAATAAAATTTACAGGTAGGTCGATTGCCAAGTACAAAATTTAACTGATTTTGAATAATTTTGGAAATGGCTAAGGATTATCAAATGCACAGTATACGATTTAATTCACCTTGAGATTATAGCATGATACAGCTTACGATTTTATTGACTTTGAGTAAATTTCAGTGGCGCCACCTGTCAAAATTTCTTCACACCAACTATGAAAAATTCGTCGGCTCATGAGCAACAACTTTGCAAAAGATCACAGCGTAATCAAATGCACAGTTTACGATTTAACTCACTTTTAGTAATTTTCAGTAGCGCCACCTGTCGAAAATTGTTCACACCAACTAAGAAACCTTCGCTGGCTCATGAGCTACAACTTTGCTAAAGATCATAGCATGATCATATGCAGTTTACGATTTAATTAACTTTTAGTAATTTTCAGTGGCGCCACCTTTCGGAAATTAGTCTTATCAAATTAAAAAACCTTTGCCGGCTTATCCCCAACATCTTTGTTAAAGAGCATAACATGATCAAATGCATAGTTTACTACTCTATAAAAAACATACATACAGGCAAACATTCATTTGCTTGCTTTAAAGTTATAACATTACTAATTTTTTCCCCTTTTTATCCCCTAATTTCCAAAAAAGTTTCATATCGCACTTGTTCAACAAGAGGGTATTAACTCAAAATATTTTTAATTTTCACTTTTTAGAAGAAATTGGTGTGTAGTGGTCTTATCTACCCATTGTAAAAATCTGACATCATTTTCACTATAATTTCCCAAAAAAAAACTACAGTTTTACCCCTCTTCTTTATATGAAAGTAGTAGTAAAATAAAATAGTTTTTTGACTCTACTGAAAATTTTGAGTTAATACCCTCTTGTTGATCAAGTGCGATATGCATATTTGGCACTTCTTTGGTACCAATTGAATAACACAATGTTCCTATTCATATTACTTTTTGAAATGTTATCATTTTATCCCTTTTTTACCCATTTTGGCCCCAAAATCAAAAAAGTACCATATACGTGTTCAATATTTCTTTTAAATCTGTTGAATGCAGTACAAAGTTCCTTTCTATATTCTTTGGTTTAAAAAAATAAGAGTGGGTTAAAAAAGTACCAAAAAAACTATTTTCACCCTTTTTTACCCCCTATCGGACATAGTTTCAAAAAAGTACCAAACACCTGTCCGCTTATTTTCATAGCTGTTCAAAACGTAATTTTAATTTTGTTTCTATACCTGTTACTTTAGGAGATATAACGTTTTCGATTTCTTCCCCGTTTTTGCAACCTTAGCGGTAAAACTTCCAAAAGTCCCTTCATATTCGATCTATACAGCTAAAAAGGTACCTGGTGTCTAAATTTTGTCAAAATCGTTAGAGCTAATTTCGAGATAGCCATTCCATATATATATATATATATATTTATATATATATATATATATATATATATATATATATATATATATATATATATATATATATATATATTATAATCTTTCACAAAAAACCTTTTACTTTAAAGAATCAGAGGTTTCAACATTTATTTTTATTGAACATTCTTTTAGGCTCAGATACAAACCTTAATTAAACGTTTTAAAAAGTCGAATTATGGCCGAAGCATTATTTATTAATAATAGTTTTTTTATTCAATAATTACTATTCATTACACAATTGAATATGTATCTGCTTGTAAGTATAATACAAGATCTAAAAATTTAGTTTTTCTAGGTTAAAAATTTAATTGAAAATTGATAATTTTATTATTTATTCCTGAAAAAATTAAAAAAAAAAACTTAACTATTGTAGCAAAAGTTTGTTTCCAACAAAAATAACTTAAAAGAGAAAAATAAAAAGAGAAATGTAATAAAGAATGTAAGAGAAAGAGGCAAATTAAAGCAAAATTGTCAAATAAAAACAACGAAAAAAAGGTCTTTTATAATTCTTTAAGCCTATTTTTCAAGATTTTTATTATGATGAACTCGTTTAAAATAAAATTAAAATATTTTTGTGTAATCAAATTAAAGTACTAATATTCCTCATTTTTTGATAAATTTAAACAAATTTGTAATAAATATCAAGTATAAATATTAAAAAAAAATAGATTGTAAATAATCAAGCAACTCAAAATATACGAGCCTAAAAATTTAAAAGTAATTTTGAAAAAATTTTAAATTCAAAAAATTGTTATTCATCCTTATTACGAGTGTCCAAGTCGTATCTTCGACTACGATAGTTTTGTACTAGATTAAAGAAATTGTGTTGATGTTTTTTTAATCTAGTACTAAACTGTAGAAAATACGACTTCGACATTCGTAATAAGCTAAATTCGTAAATTTTCAAATGGTGAGGACTTAGAACTTATTTTACTACGGCTAGGCTAGGATTTTTCTATATGTTAAAAAGAGTGATTTTATAATTTTTATTTTTAATATAGAAAAAAGTAGTGTTTTTTTATCCTTTGTAGTATATTTTCTGTGACAAATGGCGACGAGGCAAAGTTTTTAACTAGAAATTAAATAGAAAATATTTGTAAAATTAACTTTAACATTTTTTGATTATAAAAAAAACTTACAATTTTTACAAGTTTATCTGGATGTTTGTGTGTGGATACTTTTACAACTTTTTCAAATAAGCTGCACATTTTACAGCGCTGCTGACCTATCCCGTGTTCACAATATTCAATTTTTTGTGTTTAGACCGGAATTTCTTCACATATGCCTCAATCAATCTTTTAATCTTGAAGGGATCAATTTCACCTGATTTGCTGTGACAAATCTAAAGTATTCAAAGAAAAAAAAAATTAGCCTTTGCATCCTTAACACAAATCCTTAATATCAAATTATACCTTGGGCACAGCACGTCTCATAATTTCTTTGTAATCATCCTTGGTGATTTGTTTCCTATTGAAACGCGGTTTCAATACCAGTTTCACTTCTTCCACTACGCGCTCTTGGCGATTCAACTTGCGCAAGAACTATTGTTCAAACAAATATTTTATTTTAATATTTAACTAATTTATCTCTTTCAAAATTTCATCTTACCTTATCTTTGACATGCAGTTCGACAGCAGAATTTGGTACTTCATCGAATATTTTAAGATTATCATCATTTGATTTTCCAACTGTAATAGAAATTTTTGTAAATAAATTATTTGTTTCAATTATGATTTCACTGTATATTTTTCAAATGGAGCAATAATTTGTTCTCTAAATTATTTTAAGGTACATACATACTTATATAGTTTAAAAACAACTAAAATAGTCAATTTGTTATATCAAGTCCATATACATAGATTCATATTAAAACAAGCTAGAAAATATTATAGACGGCACAAAGCCCGACCATATTTTACACACCCTATAGAACAGAGTTCATATGTTGATTGATTTTGGTTGAAACCGGATGTCATTAACCCTTTTATTACCATGGTCAAAAGTTAAATTTTTGCGTACCCATGGGCTAAGCATGGAATTATTTAGAGCACATGGGTACGCAGGGGTTAGTTTGTATAAAAATGTATTTAAGGCGTCTTTGAAGGATTTTTTGAATTTACATTGAAATATAACAATAAAACATGTAATTTCAAGTACTTTTAAAAAAATTTTATATTTTTAAAATTTTAGTTTTGACACTGATTAAGAGAGCCTGATGTGTGTGAAAAAGCACTAACTTTTTTGAATTAAATTTGTTAACATTTCAGTTGTCGGTTAAATACTTGACAACAAATTTTGTTATTATGATATACTTGTATTCCTAATAATGATTCTAATATAGCTCAAAACGAAGTTTTGTTAAGCTCATAACTGAAAATACTCGCTCTACACAGGCATTGCTTGCAGGAACCGATAACATTTAACTTTTACTCTGTTCAAGTAAATATTTTTTTTAGAATTTAAAAATGCATTGGACTTAACCCACTTTAAAAAAAAATAAATTATTATTTTGTTTGAAGAAACATTTTCTTTTGAAATTAAAAATGTATTGGACTTAATTCACTTTCAAAACAAATTTTAAATTTTTATTTTGTTTGAATAATTTTTTCTTTTAAATTAAAAAATACATGGGACTTTCAAAATAAAAATTTGTTTCAAATCGTTAACTACAAAATGTTTGAGTGTCAATATTTTTGTAGGTTTTGTAAATTTAAAACAAATTATTTTTCGCATAGTAAAGAGTGCTCTAAATAAAATTTGTAGTTGGATTTTCTTAAATAAAAATCAAACCTTTTAATATAAAAACTCTACAAAATACGCAAATATAATGACATATTATACAAAATCATTTAGCATTAAAATGTTTACTTAGTACTCGGATTTTGCAAAATTATCGATTTTTTTCGGAAACCCTCCCATTAAAGATTTTACAGTTGCTTCTGATACCTTTTTGGAGCATGTGTTCCACCTGCGTTTAAAATCGGACATGTTCTTGGAAATCTTTCCTGTGTTCTTCAATTCCTTTTTTACCAGAGTCCAATACCTTTCCACAGGCCGAAGTTCTGGACAGTTAGGTGGATTTGCCTCTCGTGGTACAAAAATTACATTATTCTTTGAGTACCACTCAAGTGTCTTTTTTCCATAATGGCATGATGCCAAATCGGGCCAAAAAAATGTAGTCACTCTGTGCTCTCTTAAAAAGGGTAACAACCGTTTTTGTAGGCACTCCTTTATATAAATTTCTGTGTTTATTGTGCCAGATGCCACAAATACTTTACTTCTTATGCCACAACTGCAAATAGCTTGCCACACGAGAAACTTTTTAGGGAATTTTGTTTGTTTTTTTGTGCGAAACTCTTGCCGAACATTGCCCCGTTTATCAGCAACATAAAAATCTTGACCAGGAAGTTGAGAAAAGTCTGCCAGTACGTATGTTTCATCATCCATCACACAACAGGTGTATTTTTTTATAAAATCAGACTTCAATTTTTTCGCTCGTTTTTTTTTGCTTCTAAGTTCTTTATAGCATTGCGATCTGGAACCTTTTGGACTTTGTATGTCTTCAGTCCAGCATAAGCTTTGACTCTATGTGCAAAATTCGTAGAACATTTCACCGTACGAGCTGCTTTTCTTAAAGAAGTGTTAGGCGCTCTTCGAAAGAGTCGCTCGACTTCTTTTGCCTTACCAATATCTGTAGGACCTTTTTTCCTCCCTGATCCAGGTTTTCTTTCAATGCTCAGGTTTTCCTTATACCGTCTGATGGCATTAGAAACCGTTCGAGGGTCAACTTTCAAATTTTTAGCTATTTTTTTAAAAGTCCATGACGGATTTTTTTGAAAAATTTTAATTATATTTTCACGAACTTTTTTTTCGCAGTCCATTTTGATTGAAATAACTATTGAAAATTAATAATTTCTAAAATAATAATATCTGACATATCTATAGAAACTAACTTGATCAAAAAACAAATTATTTCTTGCACTATGGATAGATTTTGTCTAAAATAGTAAATGCATATTTTTTTTAGAACACTCTTTATATCTATTTTTATGATTTTAAATGTATTTACTTAAATGTACTTGGTGCTGTTTTATTTTTTAGTTTTAAATTTTATTTTATTCTCTGCTTAATGATATAAAATGTACCTTATATACTTAAAGGTTTTTGAAAAACCTAAAAATATATTTATTAAAATAGTTAAAACTAAACTGTATTTTCACAGTATGAATCGCAAAAGAATATGAAATAATACTAGTAAACTTAACAAAAACATTTAAAGAAAAGACAACCAATAATTTTGCAAACCTTCATGTTTGATTAACTCATTAAAAAATCATCTTATTTTATTTCCTATTCAGCTTAAATCACATTCTACTTTATTCCCCAGCATAATAAGGTTCCCAGCAAAAAGAGAAGTCTGGGGTTTTAAAAGTGGTACAGTTAACTTTTTTACTTCTAAGCGATCAAAAGTAAAAAAATGTGTTCGCTGTTTCATATGCAAAAGGCCTTTAATTATACCCACCATCAAAAAATCCGTTTGTAATTTCCTTAATATTGGCTCAAAAATCAAAAACGATATACATATATTCTGAATCCTTATGAAATTCTAAGACGATTGAGCGATGTCCGTCTGTCTGTCTGTTGAAATAACGATAACGCCAAAAAACTTACGGTAACATCCAAAATTTCACCTAAAATGCACTTAAATGCCAATAAATCTAAAACTTTAACATATACAACCATTAAATTTAGCGAGGAGGTCTTATGTCAATGTCAACCAGTGTGCAAAATTTTGTCGCAATCGGTCACCATTTGACTTAGCTCCCATATAAAAAACTTACGAAAACCCAAAAATTCTAAAAGAAAAGGGGATTTATGTCCGTCAGATAAAATCATGATAGCTCCTTAACTACAAAGTTAGTAAGACTAAATTAAGCACAAGGAAGTCTTATGTCAATGTCAGCCAGTGTGCAAAATTTCGTCACAATCGGTTACCATTTCACCATAGCTCCCATATAGAAAACTTATGGAAACACAAAAATACATAAAGAAAAGGTTGTTTATGTCCGTCTGTCAGTCAGATAAAAGCACGATAGCGCCTTAACGAAAAGAGCTGGAGGGACAAAATATCACAAAGGTATTTTGGATGTCTTGAAAAAGATGAAAAAAGAAAAGATTGAAAAATGGACAAAATCGGTTCCAAATTAGTTAGAGCTCCCATATACAATTGTAATAGCTATGACGATTATATTTAAAATAGGGAAGTTTTATGCAATTTTTGATCAGTTTATCAAATTTTATAGGAATCAGTCCATATTTGACTAGCTTTCATATAAAAAACACTCACGGAAACAAAAAATTTTAGCAAAGGCCAGTTAAAAGCTATTAAATTAGAAACTATGACAGCTATGGCCACTTGCAAGAATAAGCTTTTTTAATTTAATTTTTTAAGTTTTATGTTGATTTTTACACAACTAATAAATAAAAATGTGTTGCCTTATCTTTAAAAAAAAAAACTAAGCTAAAAACAACACAACTTGCCACCACTCGCTAAATTTTTAGTACAAAAAGCAATAAATTGTTAAAACACGATTTTATTATGTCCAATATGGCAACATTAATAAAATGTACTAAAATCAGAAAGAGTGAGTGAGTGTAGTTAAATTTTTCTTCACTCAAATAAAAAATAGCTCAAGAGAAACAAGAGCGAAAAGAGCGTAAGAATGAGTAATATAAAAACGTTTTATATCTGCGTTTTATATCTTCTCGTGCGCAAACATATTGTTCTTCTTAACAAAAAATAAAATAAAAGTTTTCAAACTTCATCGCGGTTGGTGCATGAACTTTTTTCACCTTAGCGAACCGTGCTATACCAATTTTAATTTTTTTTAATTGTTAAAAAGTTACAAATATCCCTAATGAACATATGTGTAAACAAAACTATTTTTTTAAACAAAAAATTAAGGTAATTCAATATAAAAATAGTTTAAATAATAACTTATTAGCAAATTAAATAAATTTATTTTAACTGAAATAATAATTTATATTTAGCGGAAGCTTTGAATCCATCAGCATTTTTATTGTCATAACAAAACCGATTTTGGTACCTCACAATTGTCTCAACAAGTATTTATACTAGGGATGTGCGATTAATTGTTTATTTAAACACGCAGTTTAATCATATTTTTGATTAATCAATTATTCGATTAACTGTAATTTTCTATTTTTTATGCACCTGATTATTCGATTAATTTTGTTTTTGATTTTTCGAAAGTCATGATTATTCGATTAATCAAAAATTTGAATAATAAAAATTTTTTTGTTTTGTTATTTTTGTGTTTCTAATGCAGGTGACTACAGGCTCTTTTTCAATGATTAAATTGTGTATTCTCGTAATATGATAAAAAGGGACGTAGTGGTCCCTTTATATACCAACAATTTGCCACAAATTTTGCATCCGTCATAGCCGTTAACACATTCAAAATTGTCCACAATATATTTTTTGGCATTTTTATTTCTTTAACATAATTTTTTTAAATTTAAATTTTATTTGTAGATTTGAATTCATTTTTTTTACAATAAATGTCAATATTTTTTGAACAAAAAATCAAATTATTTGATTATTCATATATGGTTGATCAAAACTAGGGTGTTTACTCGAGTTATGTTTGCTCGATTAATCGGAAAAATAAAATCGATTAATCGCTCGAGTAAAATAAAATGGCTAATTTCAAATAAAGATTTATTTGAGTAATTTTCCACGAGTAATCGAGTTTCTCGAGTAAAATTATTTCAATAATTTGTAAGTATTTTTTTAAAATAAAACGACTAAAATTTGTCTCAGCGTATTTCTAAACTGTTAAGTTTGTAAAAAAAGCTAAGATACTACTTGCTGTATGTTTTGTTAGTTAAGTATACATTTTTCTTTGTGTTTTTTCTTGATTACGAGTTAAGGAAAAGTTTTCTTGTTTAATGTAAATTGTTGTATTCCCCTGCCAAGCAAATAATGGCCAACTTTGGCTTGAAAGTATTCGCTGCTTCTAATGATATATTCCATTTTATGTAATAATCAAGGCTTCAAATGAAGACCACTTAAATCAATTATCTACCATTCGATGGTCCATCTTAGGCAATAATTGATGGTTCTACTATAGTTAATTTAAAGCAATAATCGTGGATTTTAACATTGTCAATTCTAAGCAATAATCGAGACTTGTAAATTACAACTTGTAATATAGTCCATTGCATGTATATAGTATATACATATATAGTCAATGTAATTTCAGATTTAAATAGCCTAGTCTACCATAGACCTGTTGTGGTATCCAATGTATTCGTAATTTCTACTATTAACGATTAATCGATTTTCCGAGTAATTAAAAAACCCCATTTTCAAGTTATTTGATTACTCAAACAATTAAAAGTCGAGTAAAATGAACACCCTAATCAGAACTCTTAAATATTCCCTTAATTGATTAATTTTAATATCGATTAATAAAAAAATATAGTTTTTTATTTCACCATAGGTGAATAGGGTATTTAAAAAAATATTGGTCCTAGACCCAGCTTTTAGTATATCAATAGACTTAGAATCACTTCCTAAGTCAATTTAACGATGTCAGTCCGTTCGTCCGTCCGTATGATTGGCTGGACCCCCATATAAACCTTGTAATGAAAGTACAGTTCGCAATTCTAAAGATAATTTGATGAAGTTTGGCACAGATTTTTTTTCGTAATGGGACTATGGCTATTGAAATTCGTCCAAATCGGTCCATTATTTAGGGTACCTCCTATAGGTCTAATTTCGCGGTATTGGTATTTTGGCCGCAAATATCAGAATATTTTCATGAAATTTAAATCAAATACTGCTTATATCCACGGAAATCACTATACGAAATTTTTTGAAATCGGTATATATGTAATTAACCTTAGCTTTTTTTGTGTACATAATTTTTGTAAAACCTGTAAATCAAATTGGTGAATTTCTAGACCTATTTGAACCGAACTCCCATATATGTAGGTCAAAGCGACGAAAATAGCGTAAATATATGAGGGGCTTGGAGCACAAGGGGTCTAAGTGCCTTTTTTAAAAAAATTGAGTTAGCATGTGGAATTAGTTCGTGAAGTACAGGGAAATTTGGAGCATAAAAGGTGGAAGTGAGATTGCCATCCAATAGTGAGATATGGCGACCATATCTAAACTTGCCAACTAAAATACCTGTTTTGGTTGGAGCACAAGGGGTATATGTGCACTTGAACCCCTTGTGCTCCAACAAAATTTTAAAATTAATGTTTCACATGGACTATGTACTTGGGTCAAAGAAAAGTTTTGAGCTAAAATTTACCTGGACTTTGTATAAGATAATTTGTAAATTAATTCATTATTAAATCTACTTACATTAACAAATTAATCATGTTTATTTCTAATAAGTAAACTCAAAAACTAATGCACCGAATTGGACCAAAATTAACCTGTGTATTATATATGACGTGAGCAGCGTTTGTGTGGAGTTCTATTTTCGTTCGATAGATGGCGCCAAAGTTCTACATATTGGTCAATTGAGCGGTAACTGCTGAGCCGATCGTCATAATATTTAAACGTGGTATAGATCTTTCAGTGAGCTTTAGTGTTGACATAACTATTCATGGAAATTTTAAACATGTTGAAAATTTATTCATTTTATTCCAAAGTGAGGATGAAGTTGAGCCCGATGATGTAATGGAATCTGATTATAACGACTAAAAAATTTAACAAAGCAGCCTTAAAGCTTTTCTTAATAAAATGTTGTTTTAAAAATTTTATCCTTCCTGTTTTCATGAAAGAAGTTACTTACAGGATATTACATTCGTTTGTGGTACAAGTAAGATTATTTAGAAATTAAAAAAAAGTTGGAGCACAAGGGGAATAAGTGCTAGTTGCTTATTTCAAGAGTAATTTTTGGGTATTTGCAAATGCAGAATGTGGTATTTTGTTAATTAATCAATTAAAAATATATCTCAGGATCTCTACTCATTAAAAAATAATAATCCACACAGCATCAAAAGTTTTTTGTTCCAATTTAACTTTAACCTCTCATTTCACATTATTAGAAAAAGGATGACCCCTGGAACCTCTCATACAAAGATGATGATGATCTTTCGAAAGAAGACTTCACCACAGTAAATTTAAAAGCTAAAAATGTTGGCCGAGACATGCAGTTACTCCCACAACTTCCTGCAAAACAAAGTGTTAAACCTATCAAATTTAATAAGTTCAAGAACCTTCAAGATCTTCTTTGCTATATACCACCAGTTTACCACGAATGGTTCAAAGCACTTCCTCATGATGGAATGGATGTAAATCCGGAAAGCATCGAAAGCATAAGTGAGGATGAAGATGAGCCGGATGATGTTATGGAATCTGACTATGATGACTAAAAAATCTAACAAAGCAACCTTAAATACGTTTCTTAATAAAATATTGTTTTAAAAATTAAATCCTTGTTGTTTTCTTTTAAGACGTTACATATAACATATAACATTATTTTGGGGTACAAGTAAAATTATTTAAAAATTAAAAAAAAGTTGGAGCACAAGGGGAATAAGTGCTAGGTGCTTACTTCAAGAGTAATTTTTGGATATTTGCAAATGCAGAATATGGTATTTTTTTAAATAATCAGTTAAAAATATATCTCAAGATCTCTACTCATTAAAAAATAATAATCCACACAGCATCCAACATTTTTTATTGCAATTTAACTTTAACCTTTCATTTCACATTATTAGAAAAAAGTCACTTAGATCCCTTGTGCTCCAAGTTTTGGGACAATCTTTGTATAAAGACAAAATTTAGAAAATATTTGTCTTCATGTACGAAAAAAACTCATTTGACCTCAGTGGTGGAGGGTATCATATGGTCGGGCTTGACCGACTACAGCACTTTCTTACTTGTTTTTTATTTTTTTTTTAATTTCATGCCGTATCTATAAATATGTATTAACAATTAATAATAAAAGTAGTAAATCTCTACAATTCAGAATATCTTACCTTACGTATAACATCCTATTTCAAAGTTTTAACTCTCACTAAAAATCGCTAATAGCTAAATCAAGTTTTTTCTAGCTAAACATGAATAAAAATCGCTAAATTTGACAAGAAAATACTAACAGTGTTTGTAAGTTACAAACACTGTTGGTATTTTGGTATATGGTTGTATTTTTTCAATTTAGTTGATCACGAGCACCCAATCGAGACGGTTGGTCGTTTGCTTGTTGAAAAATTAGTTAAGGGGTGGGGATTATGCTCGTTTGTTAACAAAATTTTTCTCACACACACAAACTAAAAATATTGATGTATTTCTGCCTATCTTTGTTTTATTCAATGAAGAACAACAAAAATAATAACAAGTAAGAGTGCTATATTCGGCTGTACCGAATCTTATATACCCAACATCATGTTGTGTTAAATTTAGAAACATATCTCATATATCTACGAGGGTGCAGCAAATTCAAAACGTGGACCAAATTGGAAAAAAGTTGTTACGCTAGTTGGTATTGTTGATAAAATATTTGGAATAACTTTGGTTGCAGTAGCTTTATAGTTCAACATTCAAAAGTGTGTAAGTGGTTTCCCTAGTATTTATTTACTTTGAAAAAAATTCGTTATCGTAACCGGGTATGGTTTTACATTAATAAGTTGTAAAATACTTTTCGTTTAGCTTAATATTTAGTTAGGATAAAGAAGTTGATAGTAATACGACAGGTCCATATATTTTGTTAGGAGTTCCTAATGCATCTACCATATACATAATGTTATGAAGTAGTTTCCAAAAATTTAAGATTTTAATTTAACTGTCGTTTCCTTTTAAATAAGCAGAGTTGTTATAAATGTACTTATAACATACTCAGTAAATATTAAAACTGATTACTTTTAAGGCATTCGATTTGTCTGTGGCACTGGCCACAAATAACCGCCATTTTAATTTATAATTTCATAAAAATTGTGAAAAGATAGAATAGAGTAAGTTCTGGAGTAAAAATTCTTTTTTTATAACATTATTTTATATCTAATGTATATTTTTTAGATAATAAAATATACATACGACAAATTTGCAGCAATCAGCCGATGCTATCGTTTTAAATAACATTTGTTTTATTATTATACTTTCGTCAAAACAAAATTCGAGTTGCTGCCGCAACATGTTTTATTATTCTATTTAATTTCTACTGGATTTAATTAAATGCTCCTTAGGAGCGTTCGATCTGTGCAGCCAAAAATGTCAAATGAAAGAAACAGCCAGAAGTCGTCCTTGACCGAGAGTGACGAGGAAAAAACTATAATAGAGACGAGTGAACCATCCATTGCCGAATTAAGGGAGGAGATTCAGTTACTGAGAAAGTCCTTAAAACAATTATTGGATGCCTCCAGCCGTGATGCGTCAAAAACTATGGATTCCCCAACAGCCGTGGCTACAGAGCCATAAATGCCCATTGCAGTAAACACAAATACTGCACCAGACGCCGCAACAGCATCCAATACGTATACAATGCCAAATACAAATTCCACGTCATCGTCAATGCCGATTCAACATCAAAATTGGAAAATAAGTGAGTACCAAATGCCATTTCAATATAACTTGCCTCCACCTTTTACTGCCACTCATTCGTATGCGGCTACACCAACATCTTTGCCATATTCTGCCGTACAACCAATTAGTACAACCTCTATGCCCTTTTATAGCACACAAACATATGCCCCAATATCTAGTGCCTTGCCCCATACAACCGCACAATCGTACGTGCCAACAATAGCTGCCACTCCTTTCTTGCCAACCCAGTCGCGAATGACCCCAATAACAACCACGAATTTTTCAACATATATGCAGCTGCGTCAGCAAATATGTCCCATGGACAATCAAGTAACGATAGTCACCAATTCCGTAAGCACCTTGACTTGCCCCAGTTTTATGGCCAACCCGAACAATGGCCAATCTTTGTCGTAGCGTATAAAGAAAATTAGAAATTTTAATGCGCTTGCAAAAATCATTAGTAGGAGACGCTAGAGCCAAAGTAGAGTCCTTCCTAATTTATCCCGACAGCGTAGATACGGTCATAAAAACGCTAGAGTTTCACTACGGTCGTCCACAGGTATTAATACGTAGCCAGATTTCCAAGGCTCGTGCTTTCCCATCAATATATGAAAGAAAAATGATTGAAATTGTGAATTTCAGCACTATGGTGTCAAATTTGTCTGCATTTTTGATAAATGCAAATGCTACAGCCCACCTAAATAACCCTACACTGCTGGACGAATTGGTCAATAAGTTGACGCTTCAGAAACGCGAGGAATGGACAAAACACTCAATGAATAATCTTGGTCCATATCCCAGTGTACACGATTTCAGTTTGTGGTTGCAGGAAGCAGCGAATATGTTTTCCTTTCCCTTGAAGCAGACACCAGCAAAAATTACGTATTCTACAATAAAAAAGATAAAACTAATCCAACCTTTATGATAGTAGCTGAAGATAGACTTACCAAATGACCAATGTGCCACCAAAAACATCAATTGTACCACTGCGACAAATTTAAGGGTATTCCAACCAATGAAAGATGGAAGTTTGTCAAACAAAATCACCTTTGTTTTGGTTGTTTTCACGCCGGCCACAATTCGTTAAATTGTAAAAATAGACGACAATGTGGACTACAAAAATGTCCAAAATATCATAACCGACTTTTACATGAATAGTTGGATAGGTGGCAAAACAACCAATGAAACGTCAAGAAGGGTAAATTTGGAGATCAGCGGTGTAAGTAAAAATCATCTCGGATTCCAAATTAAAAACGTGTTTACTACATTGAATTTAAAGTTGCCTCCACAAAGTTTACGATGTGATAACTTTAGAAATAAATTCCCCATTTTAAATGAGATTGATATTGAAGTTTATAATAATGCTCGGCCAAAACTTTTAATAGGTCTACCCCATATAAATCTCGTTCGCCCATCTAAAATATTAAACTTAGACGGATGTTTTGCCTTACATCAAACGGTTTTGGGTAACGTTATTTTTGGATCAAATGAAAACTCAATTGAAGCCACAGTTTGTAAAATTGATGTGGATATTTTAGATAACATTCAAAAGCAAGTTTTTACTTCACTTTGGAGAATTTTGGGATCATGTTAGTCCAACCAGTTGCTTCACATGATGACAGGCGAGCAGAAGAAATACTTCGCAGTACCACGATAAAAAGTGGGTCCCAATATGAAACTGGCCTTCTATGGAAAATTTACAATTTTGAAGCTAAATAAAGTTATCCAATGGCGTTAAAACGTTTGAATAATATGGAAGTCAAAATGGATAAAGACGAAAGCTTAGCTGAGTGGTATTGAAGTAAAATAAAAGAATATCTAGATAAATCGTACGCCAGGAAATTAACAAAGGAAGAAACTGCAATTAAAGATAGCCACACTTGGTATTTACCACATTTTGTTGTAACAAATGTAAATAAAGGGAACAAAAGACGCTTTGTTTTCGACGCTACCGCATGTGTTGACGGTGAATCCTTTAATTCAAGGTTGATGAAAGGTCCTGATAAATACCAACCGAAGTCATTATTGTCAATATTGTTTCGTTTTCGGCAAAAAGAGATAGGTTTTTGTGCTGATATTCGAGAAATGTTCCACCGTGTGAGAATACGCGAAGAAGATCAAATGGCTCAACGGTTTCTTTGGAGAGATGAACAGTCTAATAAGCAGCCTGATGAATACGTTATGGAGGTTATGATCTTCGGGTCCATCAGCTTTCCATGCTCGGCCCAATATGTAAAAAATCTCAATGCAGAGATTTATAAAGATTTCCGCCCAAAGGCATACAGGGCAATCGTTGACAGCCACTACGTAGACGATTATGTCGACAGTTTTAGTAGCGTTGGCGAGGCAGTTAACATCACGAAAGACGTTGTTAATATTCAATATCAAGCCGGTTTTGAACTTAGAGGTTTTGTATCCAATTCGAGAGAAGTTCTAACTGCTCTAAATGACGAATCGATAAAAGAAGACCTGGTCTTAGAAAAATTATTTGAAAATGAGACAGCTACTGAGAAAGTTTTGGGAATGCTCTGGAAGTCGGCCGATGATTGGTTTTGCTTTGTTTTAAAATTCAGTAGAGTTCCAGAGGCCGTTTTGAGAGGAGATCGAAAGCCAACGAAAAGTGAGATATTGAACCTGACAATGTCGATATTTGATCCCTTTGGTTTTTTGGCAAACGTGGTTATTAAATCTAAAATCCTGTTATAAGAGTTGTGGAGGACAAAAATTACCTGGGATTCGCCTATTCCTACAAAAGCCTGTATGAAATATATGAAGTAAAAATATCAAGGTAGTAGTAGTGAAGCAGTTGAACTGCACATTTTTGCCGATGCCAGTGAAGAGGCTTTCGCAGCTGCAGCCTACTGAAGGATTTTTTTTGATGGCAACGTCGATGTAGTTTTTGTTGCAGGAAAGTCGAGATGTGCGCCCCTAAAACCACTTTCCATCCCACGACTAGAGCTACAGGCTGCAGCGCTTACCGTGAGATTGAAGGACTCGATAATATCTTGCCATGATGTAAACCCAAAGGAAATAATATTTTGGTCGGATTCCAAAACGGTTGTCAAATGAATTCAATCAGATTCCGGAATTTATAAACAATTTGTTGCCCACCGCATCGCGGAGATTCTTGAGTCATCTGAGGTGAAACAATGGCGATGGGTGCCTGGAAGTTTAAATCCCGCTGATGAAGCCACAAGGCCACAAAATTTTTCGAAATCGTATTTAACATCCTGTTGACTAAATGGCCCAAAATTTTTAAAAGACGAGAGGAAGGCCTGGCCGGAAGTTCCAGATGATCTTAATCAACATGAATGTTATGCAGAGAAAAGGTCTAAATTTGTTTTAATGATAAATGAAATCTCAGTAATTCCATTTGAGAGATATTCCAGCTTTAGTAAACTGGTTAGAGTAACTTGTTGGATACGAAGAGCGGTTAAAATTTTGAATACTTATGGCGCACAAAAGGAAAAATATGGGCCACTGTTAAGTGCCCATGAATTAATGGCGAAACACAATACCTTTGTAAAATTGTTCAACGTGACGTGTTCTGCGAGGAATATAAACAATTAAGCGTAAATAAACCTGTATCAAAATCTAGTCCGATCTTCAAACTTACTCCCTTTTTGGACGCTGATGGTGTAATACGTTTATCAGGTCGCATCAATAATGCCACATGCGTTGATCGCGGTACGAAGGAGCCCAATATCTTGCCTAAAAAACATATGTTGACGACGCTCATAGTTAAACAATACCATGAGAATTTTAAACATCAAAACCAGGATTCAATCTGTGCCGCAATCAGACTGAAGTTCTGGATACCAAGTCTAAGACAGCTGGAAAGGACTGCGAATAGAAACTACCAAGTTTGCAAAAACATGTTTGCTGTTCCAAAGCAACCGTTAATGGGGCAACATCCAGAGGATAGGCTTACCCCCTATGTAAGAGCGTTTTTTTATACTGGCGTTGATTATATCTGCCCGTTTTTGATTTCCATCGGCGTAGTGAAAAAAATGGGTATGCATTTTTACTTGCCTTACAACACGTGCAATCCATCTGGAGATAGCTAAAGATTTGTCAACCGATGCCGTGATATTGTGCATTCGAAATTTCATCATCAATTTTGTGGGGGCAAGTAAAGAGAAATTTATTTTCGAAGAGGCAAAACTGATAAATGAGTGTGCAGGGCAAGGTATAGAATGGTTGTTTAACACTCCAGCAATTCCACAGGCAGAAGGATGGTACGTTCAGTCAAAAATGTGTTGGTTTTCACTTTAAAGGAAAAGGCTCCTCAAGTTGACACCTTTCACAGTTTGCTAATAGAAGCGGAAAATTTGATAAACTCACGGCCACTAACTTCATCTTAGGCAGGATGCAGTCCTTATGATCCGCGTCACTTGGGTCCATGGGAGGGAAAAAAAATTTCTAAACTACCAATAAATTAGAGGCTCAAACTAGAGCCATACAGTAGCACAAATAAAAGAGCTTATTTTACGAATGTTTGTGTTCGAGATCTCTGATAAATCATGCAAAAAAGGGTATCCCAAATGGAGTGTCCTAAAATCAGCAAGGGCTGGGAGTGATGGTTTCTCCCTCTTCCACGTTTTGACAGCTTCTGCAGTAGTCATTGCTTTGAAGATTAAGTCTCCTAGCATGTAAACCTATTAACCAGTGTCCTGTGAATACTGAGATAAGGGTGCGAAGTCTGTGGCGCGGAAGGCTGACCAAGATTGCAGAACGCTTACAGTCGTAAGTTGGCCAAGTAAGTCTGGAGATCGAACAGGTCGTTTCTGTGGACCAGTTGGTCTGTGCGGACCTAAAAAGAAACTGCTTAATGAGCAGTTTGCAAGCTGATAGGGGTATACCTATAAATTGGTAGATGTGCTCCTGACCAAGGAGAGCACCACCTTTTGCTAGGTTATCCGCAGTGATGTTACCTGGTACATTACTGTGACTGCGTACCCAGAGAAGTTCGATGTTAGAATGTCTCGCCATCTCGGTTAGGGATGCCCGGCATTCACGGATGAGAACGGATGTCGTGTAGACCGATGATAGAGAATGGATTGCGGCCAGACTATCCGTACAGAAACGAATATCGTTAAAGTATATTCGGTGGTACGCGATCCACTTGCTCGCCCTATAGATAGCTGAGATTTCAGCTTGAAGAGTACTGCATTGTTTGGGGAGCTTGAATTTTACTTTTGTCTCAAAAAGTGGGATAAAGAAGTTCCCTCCCACACCGCGTATCGATTTAGATCCGTCCGAGTAGATATCCAGGGTCCCTTCTCTGAAGTCGATTTGAGCCCTAGAGATATCCACAGAGAAGGATTGCTCGAAAACGGGTGATGGGATGCAGTAGTCAATATTTTCAGGGAGATTTGGTAGTTTATCCAGAATAGTGGAGTGGCCCATAGATGAGCCATTCACCAGTAGTTCTTAACCTGACTGCTTAGTTAAGAGCTACGAATTGGACAATTAGCTCAACCGGGAGCCAGTCGAGCATAGCAAAGAGTGCCTTTGATGGTGTAAGGCACCCGTAATCAAGAGGGCAGCGGATCTGAGAATCTTGCAAAAGGATCCTCGATTAGCCTTATTAAGGGCAGGCCACCAGACAGGAGCGCCGTAAATAAGTATAGGTTTAGCAACCATTTCAAAGAGCCAGGCGGTATTGGATGGGGACAGGCCCCACGTATTTCCCAGAGCTCTTCTGCACGAGTATAGTGCAATGGAAGCCTTAGATACCTTAGATTGAGTGCTTAAGTTCCAGGACAGTCCAGAATCACTCCCAAATATTTGGCGTGATCTGTAAGTACCAGTTCAGTCCCATCTAGCTTTGGGAGGGTGAACTGGGGAATCTTGTATTTCCTGGTGAATAGAACGAGTTCCGTTTTGGCGGGGTTAACACCCAGGCCATTGGAAACACTCCATGCGGTGAGTGTAGCAAGAGCAATGCCCAGGGTTGAGAAGATAATTCTATAAGAGAGAAGTTTCCCTACGAAGGAGACAATAGAGTTATCAACTCCTAGGTCGGCAATGCCGAAATAATCGATGTAGGCTTAATGTTGTTGAAAGCTCCTTCAATATCTAAAAAGGCAACGAGTGAAAATTCGCCGAACTCAAGTGATTTTTCTAAAGAACTAACAAGAGATTGGTGTGCTGTTTCAACAGACTTTCCTTTATTATAGGCGTGCTGTGATTTAGAGAGAAGACGCGGAATTATTGATGAACGTAAGTGAACATCAATGATGCGTTCAAAAGTTTTAAGTGGGAAGGAGCTGAGGCTGATTGGTCTGAAGTCCTTCGGTTTGGTGTGGCTAGCTTTACCCGCTTTAGGGATGAATACTACCTTACATCTGGTCCATGATTCAGGAATGTATAAGAATCTAATACAACTCTCGAAAATCCTGATGAGCCAGTATCAGCGTTGTATTGAAGGCCTGCTGGGATGATGTCATCCGGACCCGCTGACTTATACGGTTTGAAGCTGTCTAGAGCCCACTTGATTCTTCCTCTATCAATGAGGATGGGAGTGGATTCATATACAGTCGAGTTACTGGACACAGATTCATGGTAGAGATCGCTGCATCCAGGGAAGTGAGTGTCCATAAGGACCTCAAGGGTTTCGTTACTACTGGTGGTCCAGTTGCCACCGGTTTTTTGAATATAACTAGTGACGGAGGGAGACGAAGTCAGGATTTTGCGAAGTCTACTGGTCTCAGAGGATCCTTCCACGCCGCTGCAGAAGTTTTTCCAAGACTGTCTTTTCGCATTCCTGACTACATTTTTGAATCTGTTAAATGAAGCTTTGTAAGTGACCCAATTGGAAGTCCTCTTGGCTTCGTTAAACAGACGTCGACAATCCTTGCGAAACTTCGCAATGTCGGGTGACCACCAGGGTGGTTTGCATTTACCTTTCCTAGTGATTTTCTTGCAAGCTTGATTTGTGGCTTGCTGGAAAACATTGGTCAAAGTGTTTACAGCTAGATCAATGTCTTCGCAAGAGTTAATGAGCGGTACAGAGGGTAAGAGACGACAGAGGGATTCCTTGTGTGAGTATCAGTTTGTTCTCTTCCTATTTAGGAAGGAGGTGGGTCTTTCCTGTTCGAATTTAAGTTCAAATTCAAGATACCGATGGTCGGAAAAGGAGCAGTCATTTGACGCTCTCCAGTTTTTAATTAGGTTATGGTGCATAGAGCTAACCAAAGTAATGTCAAAAGTGGGTTCTGACCCTGTATTTACAACATCTAAACTGCGACAAAGAACAAAATCAAAAATAGACTCATTTCTTTCGTTGGTGTTAGTGCTGCCCCAGATGGTATGATGGGCATTTGCATCTGCTCCTATGATGAGTGGCAGATTTCTGCTGACTGCCATGTCCGCTGTCTTCCTGATCAAATTGTTAGGTGGTGGTCCAATATGGTCATAGCCCATGTAGCACGAGGCGATCAGTGTTGGGCCTGCACTGGTTTCCAATGCAGCCACTACCGTATCTTCATCACTGAAATCAGATAAAATGAAGACGTTTAAAGCAGGGTTTGCAAAAAACCGTGAAAATGAGAAACCGCGGTTTCGGTTTTTTAAATAAAACTATTTCAGTTTAAATTTGTAGGAAAATTTAGATAACTTCATTAAAATATATTATGATTTAATACTAAAATTCAGGAAAATAATTCAGGTTTTTTAAATATGAGGGATTTCTTAAATAAGTCTTGTTTCTTTTGGAGAAACTGCAGAGCCCCTTCAACGTGAATAAAAAATTTACAATTTCAAAGTCGATAGAATGAAGCAAATCTTAGGTCGACAGCATTTCTAAACTCTCATGAATACTTTGTTTTAGAAGCAGAAATTTAAGAGTAAACTTAAATCACGATTATGGTGCTTTTGAACGCTTGTTTGTAAAATATTATAACGAACTGACGAATTTTTGAAATACCGAACAGTTTTTCTTACAGCCTCTAGGTTCAAATGTATGTGGGCAATCGGTTTTAAATAAGTCAAATTTTCATCGTCGCCGTCTTCAAAATTTATTTTCAGATACAAATTTGATATTGGCTGCTCCATCTATAGTACATGCTACGATGTTTGTATCAAGTGAAATATTAAGCTCCATTAGCCTTTGTCTAATGGTTCCTTGCGTTTGCTTGAAATTACACGTTCCTAAAATACGACCCAGGTTATAAAATTTACCATGAGAATCGTGAATATTTGCGTACATATACCGTCTTCCTCTTATACTTGTCCATTCGTCCATTGTAAACATTTTTAGCTTGTTTCGTTCTTCTGCTTCATTAAATAGACAAATTATGTGCAAATTTATGATAAGCTAATGTTATTTCTGAATAATACCAACAAAAAATTATGAAAAATAAATAGCTAAAACCGCGGTTTTTTCTACGGTTTTCGGTTTCGGTTTTGAGACATAAAAAACCGAGGTTTCGGTTTCGGTTAAAACCGAACTGCAAACCCTAGTTTAAAGTGCTTTTAGCTAATATACATGCCTCCATCCTACCTGATCCGCTGGCGTGTATGAGCTTATAGCCTTTTAGTGATAATCCACGAATCTTATCTCCCACGATCCAAGGCTCTTGGATTATCACAAGCTCCTCATTGCGTTCAGAGACGCGCAGAAGCAAGGCAGCAGAGGCGGCCTTAGAATGATGAAGATTAATCTGGATAATCTATATCATCCTCAAAAAGGGGGATGACGGTGACATTGAAGTCATCCTGATCCTCGTAGTCTAGATCGGGGTTCAGGAGGGCTTCCTCGTCCAATTCCTCATCCATCTCCTCATCCTCCATGCCCAGAGAGCCTAGACTCAGCTGGGAAGTAGGATTGGCAGATGAACCGGAAGGCATATCGCCCTTGGTAGGGGGATCCGACGCACTGTCTTCCTGCTTATCGGGACCCTTGTCGTCACCTCGGTAGACATGGAGGATGATTTTCTCGAAACAGTAGAGAATCTTCCAACGCATCTACCGAAGTGGCTCCAAGGATTCCTGGGTCAGGACGACAGTGAATATTCTAAGAGAATCCTTAGGTTCAGAAGCCTTTACTACCTTCCAGTCATGGACAGGAAGATTGGGGTAGCTGAGCCGATGGATCTCCAGAATCTCCTCCTTGGATGACACACCATAGTGTACAAGGGCAGTGGATCTAGGCCTCCGTGGAATCTCCTCACGAGAGACCACGTCAAGACTAGCTCCTTCCCATATACCTTCAATTAGTCGGACCGTATCTCTCAAGAGAAAAGCGGACCTCTCATTATGGCATGCCATCAGTTTAACACGACCCTGGAACCAACCAGCGTCGTCGCAGTCTGGAGGGGGACCAGGGTTATCCCTAAGGACCCGTATATAACCCCCACCAGTTTGACCTGGATCAAGTCCCACCTATCGGCAGTGATTGATCCGTCAGGGTTACCCCTGTCAATGACAGCCTTAACAAGCTTACCTTTGGCAATCTCGCTAAAAGATCTGTCCATCATGACTGAGGATTTCCGTTTCGGCTGCATGCCGTTGTAGAAAAGCCTTTCTAGCCGGAGAAATTCGCTTTCTTGGACGATCAGAGGGGGGATCCGAGGGTTTAACCACGGTCCCCTTTGCTGGGATAGGAGTCTTCAGAGAGGAAGAATTGTTCGCATCTCCTGAACTCCTAGGGGTGTGTGCAGGAGGGGAATCTAAACATGGTTTCACGATTCCTTTCTGCACGGGAAGCACTGGGGGTTTACCCGAAACAGGGGGTTTGGCCAAGTGGCACCAAAACGTTAAACCCATCCAGATTGGTGATGTAGTGATAATCTGTGATGACAATGAAACGCGTGGGCAGTGGAAGAGAGGCATCGTTGAGGAGGTTAACCCTGGAGCTGATGGGCTGGTTCGCTCGGCGGTGGTAAAGACAGAAACTGGCAAATTAAGAAGACCGGCATCGAAATTGGCTATACTCGACGTAGGTGGTGTATCTACCAGGCCGGGATGTTATGAAGTAGTTTCCAAAAATTTAAGATTTTAATTTAACTGTCGTTTCCTTTTAAATAAGCAAAGTTGTTATAAATGTACTTATAACATACTCAGTAAATATTAAAACTGATTACTTTTAAGGCATTCGATTTGTTTGTGGCACTGGCCACAAATAACCGCCATTTTAATTTATAATTTCATAAAAAGTGTGAAAAGATAAAATAGAGTAAGTTCTGGAGTAAAAATTATTTTTTTATAGCATTATTTTAGATAATTAAACATACAAACGACAAATTTGCATCAATCAGCCGATGCTATCGTTTTAAATAACATTTGTTTTATTATTATTCTTTCGTCAAAACAAAATTCGAGTTGCTGCCGCAACACATAATCTTAATATGCTGCTTGTACCTCCGAATCTTTTTGATTGTAGATATAACAAGTAAGAGTGGTATATTCGGCTTTGCCGAATCTTGGATAACCTTCACCAATGGTGTTCCAAAAGTAAAGTACAAAATCGTAAGAATATATTGATAATTATATAGTTTCTGATTACTGACTAAGTTGAGCCCCACACAAATGCTTGATATATATTAGGGTGGGTCGTTTTTTGACTTTTGTCTCTGATCGACTTCTAATAGTGAAATTATATGGCCAAATTATGTCAATCGGAAGTGTGCAAAATATTATTGATTTATTTTTAGGATACTAGCCCGCGCAACGGGCCCAAGTTTTTGAGCCCATTTGTATGGGGAAAACCGAGAGTATTTGCGGTTTTTGCTACATTTCGTCCATTTACGATTTATTTTAAAGAGAAAATATAATGGAGTATAAAAGTGAACTAATGCAGCTTTAATTGAAGTCATCAATATTTGAAATCCATAAAACAGTTATGAAGTTATTGCGATTTCCCCCAAAAATTCGTGTCCTTGACAATACGCCTAAGGATACACCGCTAGAAAAAACTACTTTGGACACAAAGTAAGACATGATTTATCATTTGAAGACTTGTAGCTACTTCATAGTTAAATTTTGTTAAAATATAACAATTTGTACTTAGCTTTTTTCATAATCGAAAATGGGTCATTTTTTTCAGGTGGGTTTCAAAACGCATTTTTTTAATTTTTTGAAAATTTTGTTAAACCAATATTACAAATTTGAATTTCTCTCATCAGTGTGTTAAAAAAGATAAAAAAGACAATAACAATTAAGAAAAAATGTAGGTCGATATCTCAAACCATTTTCCCGTACCTTGTGCTCGAATTCAACGAATTTCTCAAAAAATGAAAAATTTGTTTTTTTGTATTTTTTTTTTAAATACGTAATGTTATTAATTCATTACTGAATTTTAATAAATATACTTAAAAGTAATTATTTTACACTAAGACAAAGTCTTTTTTATTAAAAAAAATATTTTAACCCTTTTTAGACATGGGGTCAAAAATGACCCAAGTTTTTTTTGGCACTTTTTTCAGCAAATTTTGATTAAAAACCATTAATGTTTTTATTTTAATTAAATTTTGACTAAAAACCATTAATGTTATTATTTGACACCAAGATTAATTTTTTTATTATAAAAAATATTTTAACCCTTTAAAGACATGGGAGCAAAAATTAAAAATTTATGTGGACAATATGGTCCCCATAAATTTTTAGGATTAATATTTTATAATAAATAAACTTAATCTTAGTGTAAAATATTTACTTAATTATTAATACAATTTTAGTTCATTTTAGTTCCCATATCCGTTAAAGGTTAAATAAAATATTTTTAATAAAACAATATAACCATTCTTAAAAATAACTTTTTTTTTTATTAATTTTGATCGAAATAACTTTTCGATCGAAATTGAAGATTTACTTATTAGTCTGAAGTTAGTTAACTAATTAAGATGAATACTTCAACAATAATATTTGGGATGTATTGTTCTTTCGATCTGTCCGATGGATGTGTGGAAAGTTTTGCTCTAGTTCTTTGTGCAATTATAATGTGATTTAATTTATCAGCATTAAAGTGATTCCCGGACGGGGTTATATGGGAGGTTTCACTAAATGTGAACCGAGCTCGCCCATTTTCAATACCGAACTTTTCAAGAGATCAGAAATACTTTTGTTAAATGTTGTAATGTAGAATTTGTACTATTGTAATAGATACGATGATGACATTTAGTATAAAGATAATTATAATTTGTCACTTAATAGCTACTAAGAGATTGCCTTAGGCAAAGTTATACGGGAGCAATTGTCAAACGTGAACAGATTTCTCCCAATTGCAATTAAACAATTTAAATCAATGTTGGGCAAAGTCTCTCTAATTTTATATTTTGCTAACCCTAGGGCAGTTGTACTCAACGGGAGAACATCTTAAAATAATTATGTGTTTGTGGTTTTACATGTGTTAGTGTAAAAATAGCCTTATGCAGCGTTACCGATGAAATGTAAATCGAATAAAAAATGCGTTAAAAGTAAAACAATGATATGAATACACAGAAATTTTAGCATTGGCAATGCAGGCTGAATAATTTCATGCGTGTTTGTTGTTGTATTTAAGAAATCGGAGCGACATCAACCACCTTCGTTGAAAGCAGCAAAGAGACTAAGTAAAATATTATTATTTTTCTTTCTTACTTATTGGAATTTGATTACAGTTCGTGTTATGTCTGTGAATATATGTTAAAAAGCCGATTAGTTCTCGGCTCTTGATTGCAAAGGCTGAGTAAGGCTGCCCTAGGGGTAGCAAAATACAAAATAAGAGAGAATCAGAAAGACTTTGCTCAACATTGATTTAAATCAGGCATGGGCAGAGAGTAAAATACAGTTGTTCTCTTTGGCAGAGAGTAACGAAGAGTGGACACACTGGCAGAAACACGAATTGACATTATTTAGCTTGCTTATTGATATTTTATTCAGTTGCCGCTGAACAAGCGAGACATTCGCATGCGTGGCGGACTATCGCATTTTTTGTCATTAAATATGCAGCACAAATTACAAAATAAGTAGTATGTAGAAAACATTTATGGAAGTTTTTTTTTTTATAAAAAACAATTTATTGTAGAAAGAATATATTTTTCCTTTGAAAAATTCCTTTTTCGATAAAAAGTACATTCTTTTCTATAGAAATACTTATTTTTTATAGAAAAACTTATTTTTTTCTATAGAAATACTTATTTTATTTTGAAAAACTTAGTTTTTCTAAAGAAAAACTTATTTTTTCTATAGAAAAACTTATTTTTTCTATAGAAAAACTTATTTTTTCTATAGAAAAACTTATTTTTTCTATAGAAAAACTTATTTTTTCTATAGAAAAACTTATTTTTTCTATAGAAAAACTTATTTTTTCTATAGAAAAACTTATTTTTTCTATAGAAAAACTTATTTTTTCTATAATCTATCTTTTTTTTCTTTTCTATAGAAAAGCTTATTTTTTTCATACAAAAAATATAAGTGTATATTTCTATAAAGAAAATAAAAACCTATTTTTTATAAAAAAAAAATATGAAATGTTTTCTATAAAATGGTTTTATGTTTAGCATTAAAAAAAATATTTATATACATTTAGTCTTGCAGTGTATATGAAAAAACAGCAACAAAAAATATCAACAAAAATAACACAACTAATAACAACCGCCACTCATGTGCATTCGTCAAAGGTTGAATGACGACTAAATTAAAGAGCATAAGAATATATTTGAAATTCGTTTTGCAAGCAATTGCTTAGAAATTCGTTTTCTGCCCATGCCTGATTTAAATGTTCGTTGATATGTGCGATACATACATACATATGTAGGTTTTGAACGGATATCATGTACTTAGCTGCATTTTTGTACTTCCTAGGAAGATTACCTATAATTTGATATATAATACATTCTATATTGTTATCATAATGTTCACACGTCAGACGCAAAATTAAGATAAATGTAGTGTGTCTGTCTGCTAAAATCAGATTTATGGAACTCCTGCATTTTACACAAAATTTTAGGATTTCGTTCCACCGTGAATTTCATCATTACCGATCAAAACACCTGAAATATCGCTTAAACACTAAATTATATCTACCACAAATTAACGAATGCATCAAAATTTAGGTAATCCCTGCGACGTACATTATTAAATTTCATCAAAATAAACATCTGAGATATCGACAAAACAGGAGCTCCAAAAACTTGACTGCGACAGGAAAAAGGACAGACAGGTAGACGGACGGGCGGATAGAAAGGTAGACGGACGGACGCACTAACAGACAGACGGACATCCGGACGTCGCGAAATCGAATCTCCTGCCAATTCTGAGTCGATCGGTACAATTTAAATGGTATTCATAATCAGATTTGTGGAGTTTATATATCAGATTAGGATCCTTTTAGAATCCCCCCACAAAGAACGCTGTCAAATTTCATCACAATCGGTCCATAAACACCTGAGATATCGCTGAAACAATACTTACAAAATGTAAACAAAATTTCTTAGACTCGTACTTTGGGCAATTTGCTGTACATTACAAGTAGTGTTTTGGCGATATCTCAGTTGTTTATGGAAATTCCGGAGGAATTTCCTAAAATCTGACATTAAATTTATGTATGTCGGTGCTAAAGGAGGATGGCTTTTCCTATTTCTGCATTTCATTTTTTCAACAAACATTCTGTAATGTGTACTTTGTTTAATTTGCGATACATCAAATTTAGTATTTTGGCGATATCTCAGTTGTTTATGGACCGATTTTGTTTATAGACCGATTTTGGAGAACCATTTCCTACAATCTGATATATAATATATTATCACATGTTCACCAGGATGATATTTTTTCTTTTGTTATTTAAAAGTGTTTTTCAATCTAAAATTTTCGTCTAATTTTTATACCCTTCACCAATAGGTGAAAGGGTATTATAAGTTTGTGATTCCGTTTGTAATTTTTTTATTAGTGATCGTAGACCCCATAAAAATTATACCGATCGACTCAGAATCGGGAGGAGAATCGACTAAGCGATGTCCGTCTGTCTGTCTGTCTGTCCGTCTGTCCGTCTGTCTGTCTGTTGAAATCTGAAGCCCCTGTAGGATGGACTTACATAAATTATATATCAGATTTTAGGAAATTCTCCCGCAATGAACGCTATTAAATTTCATTAAAATCGGTTTATAAACACCGAAAATTTCGAAAAAATACCAAAAATTAGACGAAAATTTTAAAATTTTTGATTGAAACACACTTTTAAATAACAAGAGAAAAAAGATAATCCTGGTGTGCATGTGATAATATGTTATATATCAGATTGTAGGAAATATTTTCCCAAAGCACTCTGTAAAATTTTATCAAAATCGGTCCATAAACAACTGAGATATCGCTAAAACACTGAATTTGATGTATCGCAAATTGCCCAAAGTACACATTAGAGAATGTTTGTTGAAAAAATTAAATGCAGAAATAGGAAAAACTATCCTCCTTTAGTACGGACCTACATAAATTTTATATCAGATTTTAGGAAATTCCCCCACCAAGCACATTATTAAATTTTATCAAAAGCGGTCTATAAACAATTGAGATATCGCCATAACACTACATTTGATGTACAGCAAATTGCCCAAAGTACGTGTCTAAGAAATTTTGTTTACATTTTGTAGGTATTGTTTCAGCGATATCTCAGGTGTTTATGGACCGATTGTGATGAAATTTGACATCGTTCTTTATGGGAGGATTTTCTAAAATCTGATACATATACTCCACAAATCTGATTATGAATTCCATTCAAATTGTACCGATCAACTCAGAATCGGCACAAGAATCCGCCCGTCTGTCCGTCCGTGTGTTTGTTTGCCCGTCCGTCCGTCTGTTTGTTTGTCCGTCCGTCTACCTGTCTGTCCTTTTTTTCTGTAGTCAAGTTTTTGGAGCTCCTGTTTTGTCGATATCTCAGATGTTTATTTTGATTAAGTTTAATAGCGTCCTTCGCAGGGATAAAATCCTGATGCATTCTGTAATTTCTGGTAGATATAATTTAGCGTTTAAGCGATGGTGCTTTGATCGACAATGTTGAAATTCAGGGTGGGACAATTCAGGAGCTCCACAAATCTGGTTTTAGCAGACAGACACACTGCATTTATCTTCATTTTGTGTCTGACTTTTGAACATTATGATAACATTTGAGAATGTATTATATATCAAATTATAGGTAATCTTCCTAGGAAGTACAAAAATGCAGCTAATTACATGATATCCGTTCAAAACCTACATATGTATGTAAGTATCTCACATATCAACAAAAATTTTAATTTTTTAATTGCAATTGGGAGAAATCCGTTCACGTTTGACAATTGATCCCGTATAACTTCGCCTAATGCAATCTCTTAGTAGCTAATAAATGACAAATTATAATAGATACGATGATGACATTTAGTATAAAGACGTTGTACAATATTGATATTCAGGACAATAGCGCCTAAAATAAACTTTCTAGAGGGACAACATTTGACAAAAGTATTTCTGATCTCTTGAAAAGTTCGATTTTGAAAATGGGCGAGCTCTATTCACATTTAGTGAAATCTCCCATATAAACCCGACCGGGAATCGATTTAATGCTGATAAATTAAATCACATTAAAATTGCACAAAGAACTAGAGCAAAACTTTACAAACATCCATCGGACAGATCGAAAGAACTATACATCCCAAATATTATTGATGAAGTGTTCATTTTAATTAATTAACTAACTTCAAATTAATAAGTAAACTTTTCCGACAAAGCTGATAACCATCCATTCAAAAGCTATATATTTCACGTATGTATCTAAAACTAAGAGTGTATACCCTTTAATTTTAAGGCTTGTATACATTGACAATCATTGTTAAAGCTTTGACCTAAATCAGTCCGCTAACTTCAGAGTTTTACATAACTAATCAAGAACTTTTACTAGTTGGATAATTCGTACGAATTAAAGTGCACAACCCTCACTGGGCACAGCGTTTTTGGGTTGCATGTCAGAATACTTAAACTTCATCAAATCGATGTGCTATTGCAAATGTAAGGGCATCTACATTTTGAAGCATCTTTTCTGCATGGTTTATCTGGTCTATCGAACTTTATTAAATGTTCGTAAAATATGTGTCTATTTTATTTCGAAGCTACTGGCTGGCTTAAATATGCATTCTCTACTTGTAGTCTAGTAATCATTATCTTTCACAAAGGGACCACTTTAGAACCCAAGTGAAGCTTCCCTAGACATCAGCCACCTGCCCAACCTAACCTTTGGGTGCACCGAAAAGGTTTTCGTTTTCCGACTCTTAATTTTAAAGACTCTTTGCATATAATACTAGTATAACCAAATATTGCTACGAATTACATTAAGTACTTTTGGAACACCATTGGTGAAGGGTATCCAAGATTCGGCAAAGCCGAATATATCACTCTTACTTGTTTTTGATATGTTTTCGATATTTTGGGGTGTTTATAAATCGATTTTGATGAAATTTAATAGCGTTCATTGCGGGAGAATTTCCTAAAATGTGATATATAATTTATGTGGGTCCATTCTCCAAGGGCTTTAGAAACTTGACTTTAACAGACAGACAGACGGACATCGCTTAATCGATTCTATTCCCGATTCTGAGTCGATCGGTTTATGGGGTCTACGATCACTAATAAAAAAATTACAAACGGATGCACAAACTTTTAATACCATTTCACCTATTAATGAAGGGTATAAAAAAGGGGATGTACTAAATATATACATATATATATATATATATATATATATATATATATATATATATATATATATATATATATATATATATATATATATATATATATAAGAATTATAGCCAAATGTTGACTGATTGTAACAAAATTGGCAGCAATTTATATATAGCTTATTTTGCAAAATTCAGTGGCAATAGCTTTCTTAGTTTCTAATTTAATAGCTTTTAACTGGTCCTTGCTAAATATTTTTTGGTTTCCGGGAGTGTTTTTTATATGAAAGCTATAGTCAAATATGGACCGATTCTTATAAAATTTGATACACTCACCAATAGTTGCATAAAACTTCTCCATTTCAAATTTAGTTGTCATAACTATTACAATTGTACTCAATTTATCAGCATTTATGTGTTTCCCGTGACGGGGTTATATGGGAGCTCTAACTAAATGTGAACCGATTTCGCCCATTTTCAGTACACAACTTTTGTTACATATCAAAAATAGTTTTGTATAATTTTGTCTTTCTAGCTTTTGTAGTTGAGGAGCTGTCGCAGACGGACATAAATCTCCTTTTTTTTGTATTTTTGTGTTTCTGTTTTTATATATGAGAGCTATGGTCAAATTGTGACCGATTGTAACAAAATTTTACACACTGGCTGGCATTCACATAAGACTTCCTTTTGTAAAATTGTTGATGTAGTCCTTTTAGTTAAGGCGCTATCGCGCTTTTGTCTAACGAACAGACGGACATAAGCCCCCTTTTCTTTTTGGATTTTTGTGTTTCCGTAAGTTTTTTATGTGGGAGCTATGGTCAAATGGTGACCGATTGCGACAAAATTTTGCACACTCGCTGGCATTCACATAAGACTTCCTTGTGCATTTATTGGCATTTAAGTGAATTTCAGGTGGAATTTAGGCTGTTTCCGTAAGTTTTTTATATGGGAGCTATGGTTAAATGTGAACCGATTTCGATTTCGAAATTTTATATACTGCCTAATGCTTATGTAAAACTTCTAGATACCAAATTCTGTCATCATAGCTGTTATAATTTGTCATTTATTAGCACCGATTTTGCACAACTTCACTACCAAAATTTTGTCATAGATGAAGAATGTTTTTACTAAGTTCCAGTTAGCTAGCTCCTTTCGTTTAGGCGTTGTCGTGATTTCAACAGACAGACAGACATACGGACATCGCTCAATCGTCTTAGAATTTCATAAGGATTCACAATATATATCGTTTTTGATTTTTGAGCTAATATTAAGGAAATTACAAACGGAATGACAATCTCAATATACCCCCCATTCTTTTTGATGGTGGGTATAAAAAGACAATATTATTATTATGTTTATTCCGTATTGCTAGTGCTGCAAACTGTATAAGAATATTGAAACACACAGCCTATAGCTAAGCGCTTTTAAAAGAACATATGAGTATCAAGCGCATATAGCTTGCGTACCCTTGATATAGCCGGTCAATTGACCGCACTCTCGGTCTGAACATTTTATCGAAATGCACGACAATTCTACAGGCTGCTCTTCACACCAAATTCATCAATTTTGTTTTTTTACGTTACTATTCAACCATTAATGGGGTTTATCGCTAATCACAGTTATCTGATGAAAAAAAGTAAGAAATTTTTATTGCCGGTCAAGCCAGACCATACAGGTGAAATAGGGTTCAAAGAATGAAATTTTTTTCAAAACATATAGATCGATTTAGGACAATTTCAATAGTCGGACAATTTCATCAATTTACTTTGATTATAAACGGACGGACATTGTTTAATCTACCTAAAAAGTGATTCTGACTCTATCGGTATAGTTTAGTATAGTCAAACCAATATTTTTATAGTAGTGAATAACTAAGCACAAACAGATGTTGAAATCACGATAACAGATATTGAAATCACGATAACGCCTAAACGAAAGGAGATAGCTTACTGAAACTTAGTAAAAATATTCTTCATTTCTGAGAAAATTTTGGTATTGAAATTGGGCAAAATCTGTTAACATTTGACCATAGCTCCCGTATAACCTCGCCTAGGCTAATCGTTTATTTGCTAATAAATAACAAACTATAATAGCTATGATGATAAAATTTGGTGTATAGAAGTTTGACATAAGCAGCATATAAAATTTCATCAGAATCTGTTCACATTTACACATAGCTTCCATACAAAAAACTTATGAAAACAGCCTAAATTTCACCTTAAATACACTTAAATGCCAATAAATCTAAAACCATAACAGATATAACCACTTAATATAGCAATGCCAGCCAGTGTGCAACATTTTGACACAATCGGTCACAATTTGACCATAGTTCCCATATAAAAAACTTAAGGAAACACAAAAATACAAAAAGAAAATGGGGTTTATGTATGTCTGTCCGTCAGATTAAAGCGCTATAGCTCCTTAACTGCAAGAGCTAGAGAGACAAACTTTTACAAAAGTATTTTCGATATAGAAGTTGTGTACTGAAAATGGACGAAGTCAGTTCACATTTAGTTAGAGCTACTATATAACTCTGCCCCGGGAATCACTACAGCTTTCGTATACAAGCCGCTCCTGGAAAGCACTAAAATGTCGGAAACTCTATTTAAAAGCTATTAAATTATATACTATGACAGTTATGGCCACTACATTTTGCACAAATAAACTTTATATAAACACCAACCAGTATATACAATTTTGTGACAATCGGTCAACATGTGGCTATAGTTCTTATATATATAACATCCCCTTTTTATATGTACAATCAAAAACCGTGGTAGGTACAAAGAGAACATAGGAAATATCATCAATCTTCTATATCTATAAAAAAAATGTCCGAGTCTGTTTGACTGTTTGTATCTTGGTTGTTGGGAAGGATCAAACTAGCTGACCGAATTTTCTGAAATTTTGACAGTATAGTATTGTGTGGCCGGTGGTGACTATAGGCTATTTTTTTCGAAATCTCAAGTGGGCGTGACCCCTGCCATATAACTAATTTACTAAAAATGACAAATATAGGCGACCGAGAGGCCCGATTTTTCTGAAATTTTGACAGTATGTTAAGGTATGACCGATAAATAAAATAGGCCAGATTTTTTTTTTCAAATCTCAAGTGGGCGTGACCCTCCCATATAAGTCACATTTTAAAACATACAAATATGGATGGTCAAACCGAACGATTTTTCTGAAATTTAGACAGTGGAGTATGGTGTGACCGGTAGTTAAAATAGCCTAGAGTTTTTTCTGAAATCTCAAGTGGGTGTGACCCCTCCCATATAACTCATATATTAAAAATGACAAATATGAATGACCGAAAGGGCCGATTTTACTGAAATTTCGACAGTATGGCAAGCTGTGACCGCTGGTTAAAATAGGCAAAGGTCTTTTTAAGAAATCTCAAGTGGGCGTGACCCCTCCCACATAACTCATATATTAAAATTGACAAATATAGCAGATAATGAAGCAAGATTTTTCTAAAATTTAGACAGTATGTAAGGTATGACTGGCGGATAAAATAGGTCAAATTTTTTTTTGAAATCTCAAGTGGGCGTGACCCCTCCCATATAAGCCAGATTTTAAAAATTACAAATATGGATGATCTATCTGATCGATTTGTCTTAAATTTAGACAGTGTAGTAAGGTGTGACCAGTGGTTAAAATAGGCAAGGTATTTTTTTCAGAAATCTCAAGTGGGCGTGACCCCTCCCATATAACTCATATATTAAAAATGATAAATATAGATGACCGATCGGACCGAGTTTTCTGAAATTTTGACAGTATGGTAAGATGTGACCGGTGGTTAAAAAAAGCATAAGTAAGTTTTTTTTTAAACAAGTTCTTTTAAAATCTCAAGTGGGCGTGACCCCTCCCATATAAGTAAAATTTTAAAACTGACTAATATGGATGACCGAGCCGACCGATTGTTTTTTAATTTGTCCAGTATATATTAGGTAACCGGTGGATAAAATAGGCTACATTTTTTTTGGATCTCAAATGGGCGTGACCCCTCCCATATAAGTCATATATTAAAAATTATAAATATGGAAGACCGATTTTTCAAAAATTTTGATTGTATGTATGTGACCGGTGGGTAAAATAGGCTTGGATTTTTTTTAATCTCAAGTCAAATATTAATGATGACAAATATGGATGATAAGATGAAAACGATTTAACCTTATTAATTAAAGTTTTAAATGTGGTTATTTTCATACAATAGGCTAGTTTTTCGCTTTTTGAATTTTTTTGAAAATGCACCAACGGTGACCTTGGAATTGGAAAATGTATATCTTTAAAATTGTATATCTTGAGAACGGCTTTCTTTCTACATTTTTTTTTAGTCCAAGTTAAAATTATACATTAAGAAAAATTTACCATATATACCACATACATTAATAAAGGATTCAATTTAAAAAATTAATAAAAATATTTCATAATTGTTAATTTTTAAAGAAAGTGTTAAAACAGTAATAAGTTAATAACTTTAACTGCCAACGCCGCGGCAATTTGTATTTATGACAGTGAATGATTTCTAAAGTAAATTTTCTAGTAATTTTGCTTGTAAAAATGTTGAGTATTTTCATTAAAATAAAAAAAGTGTTCTACGGGCGGGTCCGGGCGGGTGCAAAAGTATATATAGGCTTAAAGGGAACACTCTTGGCTTTCTTTGGGTGGTTTCGATTTTTGTTTCCATTTGTTTCTACAAAAGTTATACACTACTAAACTTGAAATTTTATGAGTATATGGTGATTTTAAATTTTTTACATAACACCTTAACTACAAATTATACAGGGTGCGCAAATACCATTTGTTAAAACCAACAGTCCACCCAACATAACAAAAAAACTGCAGCCCATTAGCATTAATAGTTTTCAAGAAATCGTAATTAATATGAGATCAAAAATTACAATTTTCTTTCATTTCTAAATTAACCAAAATTCCTTGTCTTTAGCAGCATGCCACGCCCACTACAGCGGATATTTTGACCAAATTTTTTGGCCACCTTAGTTTTGATATGTTTTCTTTCTGATGATATAAAAATTTTAAAAATCTATGTCAACAAAAAATATAGGTTTTGGCCAATGAAATTTGATTCTGAACCACCGTGCGGCGTTGCCCGGGTCGGTAGTTAAAGTTTTTAACTTATAACTGTGTAAACATTTTTTTTTAAAATTCACAATCATGAAATATTTTTATACCATTCACCAATAGGTGAAAGGGTATTATAAGTTTGTGATTCCGTTTGTAATTTTTTATTAGTGGTAGTGGACACCATAAAAATTATACCAATTGACTCAGAATCGGGAATAGAATCGATTAAGCGATGTCAGTTTGTCTGTCTGTTGAAATCAAGTTTCTGAAGCCCCTGAAGGATGGACCTACATAATTTAGGAAATTCTCCTGCAATGAACGATACTAAATTTCATTAAAATCGGTTTATAAACACCGAAAATACCGAAAAAATACCAAAAATTAGACGAAAATTTAAACATTTTTGATTGAAACACATTTTTAAATAACAAGAGAAAAAAGATACTCCTTGTGTACATGTGATAATATATTATATATCAGATTTGTTCCCCAAAGCACTCTGTAAAATCTTATCAGAATAGATCCATAAACAACTGAGATATCGTCAAAACACTAAATTTTGATGTATCAAAAATTGCCCAAAGTACTCATTAGAGAATTTTTGTTGAAAAAATGAAATGCAGGAATAGGAAAAACCATCCTCCTTTAGCACGGACATACATAAATTTTATATCAGATTTTAGGAAATTCCCCCGCCAAGCACGTTATTAAATTTTATCCATAAACAACTGAGATATCGCCAAAACACTACTTGTGATGTACAGCAAATTGCCGAAAGTACGTGTCTAAGAATATCTCAGGTGTTTATGGACCGTTTGTGATGAAATTTGACAGCGTTCTTTGTGGGAGGATTTCCTAATCTGATATATAAACTCCACAAATCTGACTATGAATACCATTCAAATTGTACCGATCGACTCAGAATCGGCAGGAGAATCGATTTCGCGACGTCCCACAGTGTGTCGCGTAGAACATGATAGGTGGACTTATTGATATGTCCGTCCGTCCGTCCGTTTTCTTATTGATACTTCCGTCCGTCCGTTTACTTATTGTTATGTCCATCCGTTCGTTTACTTATTGATACGTCCGTCCGTTTACTTATTGTTATGTCCGTCCGTCCGTTTACTTATTGTTATGTCCGTCCTTCCGTTTACTTATTGATACGTTCGTCCGTCCGATAATAAAATCGTTTAAATTTCTCGAATAATGTGAGATTGAAAACCAGGCGAAAGTGATCCACATCTTGGAGTAGCTTCTCCTTGGCATTAAATGAAAAATTTTTACAAAAATTTAGTTTTGTTTGTTATTCATCTTTTTTTTACAAAAAAAACAAAAATAAAAACACCACTTTCATTTGTATTAAATTTGTTTATTTATTTTAATAATTTCTTTTGCTTTATTTCTTTTAATTTACACTTAAATTTAAGTTTTATTTTAACTTTTATAATTATATTATTTCCGTTTTCTTGATTTTTATTTGGAAATTCTCCACACATGTGTATTTTTCATCGGCATCTGTCAAAAATACACATGTTACTGTTGTCAGCTATGTGTGTGGAACATATGTGGTATTCATTAATGAATTCAAGTCAGCACAGTAGGGCGGGAAAAACTAAAAAGATAAAGAAAAGAAAATTTAATTTTTGTAAAAAAGGTGGCTGGTTAGAGCGGCAAAATAGCCTGGAAAATTAGGGAAAAGTGGAAAATTGGAAAAATTGCACATTCACCACAAGGGAAAATGGAAAAATTGTTAGGCTACGGGCATTTAAAAGTCAAAGTAAGAAATTAGAAGCTGATAAGTCTTTGTGGTGTCCGGATGGAACAAAATAAGGTTTAAAAGTGGCAAATTAACAAAATAAAGATGTTTCAAAGTTAAAAATAAATAATATAAATTAACAAAATCAAGTCAGAAAAAGTGAGAAAATTATTTTTTTTAAGAATTAAATTTTTTAATAGTTTTTGTTTTTGCTAAATATATTCTTTTTGAAGTGAAAGTGGTTCACCATTATAAATAATAAATTTAAAGTTTGCTAGTCAACAAAATAAAACGTAAGCATTTTCCTTATATGTGAGTTTTTTGTATGTGTCCCTAATGTGAATATTTTTACAAAATTTATAGTTGGCTAAGACGGCGATAATCTCTTGGACCAAGACTTGGGAGTCCAAAGGAAAAAGCCACAATCAACAAGACCACAAAAAAAAGTAAATGGCCAAACTTAGCCAGGTAACCATTTTCTTGATGATCAAATTTTCTTGAAGATAAAATTTTCTTGAAAATAACATTTTCTTGATGATTAAATTTTATGTGAGTCAAATATTACATTTATATAACGTTGGCCACAAAAATCATCAAACAGTAAAAAAAAGAAGGAGGAAAAGTTTTTGAAATAATATACTGTTTATGCAGAAAACTATCTTTAATGTTTTCACACCCGATTTCTTCATTAAAATTCTTCAGTTTTCGTCTCTTAGATCTATCGCTACAGTTATCTAACGGTTTTTGTGGTCTTCCACAACTCCCATCATTTGTTGCTTCTGAAATGATCTGGATACGGAGTTCACCTTCTAACCAATTCGCAAAGCGCTTGTAAAATTTACTTTTACTAAAGTCAACTTCCTTGTAGTATCTATTCAATGTTTTGACGAAATTAGATACTTTGTTTTTTATTTCCAGTTGTGTTTCAATGTAGAGACTATTTATATTCAGTTTTGTTTGAATATGGCTTAGAACACCATCTTTATTTTTAAAATATTCTTCGGCCAATTCTTTATAGCTGAAAGTCTCCATATTTTAATTTAGCCGAAAATAATGTACTTTTAAAGGGCTTTGAAATAAAACTTCCAAATATTTATCAACCTTTTTAAATCGAATACTTGTTCGAAACTAACATTTATTTCCAAATTATTGTCCTTATATCATGCTTTGATATTATTATACTCTACCTAGGTAGCTGTCCATAAAATCAAATGGAAAATTGTACCTGTTCAAATTCATCCTGTATTTCACTGAAAGATATTTTAAAAATTTTTTCATGGAATTTTTAAAATGCAGTGAATAAATTTAGGAAGTTTTATTTAATGTCATAAAAGACCATTTATAATAATTTTTAAGTATAATAAAACCCTTTAACGCTGATGAGTAACAGGCTAGGTAACATTCCTTAAAAAATGGAAAATTTTAACTGTTAAAATCCATTCAGTACTTTACTGAAATACATTTTAAAGGTTTTTTCCCTATAATTTTTTAGCAGGTAATTGAAATATCTGTGCAAAATGAAATATTTTCAAAATTCTTTGAAAAATTCCCTAAAAAATTCAGGGAAGTTTTTTTTTAAGATACCAACCATTTGAATAAAAATTTAAACCACTAATAACTTTGCTCTTATTGAAATAACTATCTGCAATTTGTATTTATGACAGTGAATGATTTCTAAAGTAAATTTACTAGTAATTTTGCTTGTAAAAATGTTGAGTATTTTCATTAAAATAAAAAAAGTGTTCTACGGGCGGGTGCAAAAGTATATATAGGCTTAAAGGGAACACTCTTGGCTTTCTTTGGGTGGTTTCGATTTTTGTTTCCATTTGTTTCTACAAAAGTTATACACTACTAAACTTGAAATTTTATGAGTATATGGTGATTTTAAATTTTTTACATAACACCTTAACTACAAATTATACAGGGTGCGCAAATACCATTTGTTAAAACCAACAGTCCACCCAACATAACAAAAGAAACTGCAGCCCATTAGCATTAATAGTTTTCAAGAAATCGTAATTAATATGAGATCAAAAATTACAATTTTCTTTCATTTCTAAATTAACCAAAATTCCTTGTCTTTAGCAGCATGCCACGCCCACTACAGCGAATATTTTGACCAAATTTTTTGGCCACCTTAGTTTTGATATGTTTTCTTTCTGATGATATAAAAATTTTAAAAATCTATGTCAACAAAAAATATAGGTTTTGGCCAATGAAATTTGATTCTGAACCACCGTGCGGCGTTGCCCGGGTCGGTAGTTAAAGTTTTTAACTTATAACTGTGTAAACATTTTTTTTAAAAATTCACAATCATGAAATATTTTTATACCATTCACCAATAGGTGAAAGGGTATTATAAGTTTGTGATTCCGTTTGTAATTTTTTATTAGTGGTAGTGGACACCATAAAAATTATACCAATTGACTCAGAATCGGGAATAGAATCGATTAAGCGATGTCAGTTTGTCTGTCTGTTGAAATCAAGTTTCTGAAGCCCCTGAAGGATGGACCTACATAATTTAGGAAATTCTCCTGCAATGAACGATACTAAATTTCATTAAAATCGGTTTATAAACACCGAAAATACCGAAAAAATACCAAAAATTAGACGAAAATTTAAACATTTTTGATTGAAACACATTTTTAAATAACAAGAGAAAAAAGATACTCCTTGTGTACATGTGATAATATATTATATATCAGATTTGTTCCCCAAAGCACTCTGTAAAATCTTATCAGAATAGATCCATAAACAACTGAGATATCGCCAAAACACTAAATTTTGATGTATCAAAAATTGCCCAAAGTACTCATTAGAGAATTTTTGTTGAAAAAATGAAATGCAGGAATAGGAAAAACCATCCTCCTTTAGCACGGACATACATAAATTTTATATCAGATTTTAGGAAATTCCCCCGCCAAGCACGTTATTAAATTTTATCCATAAACAACTGAGATATCGCCAAAACACTACTTGTGATGTACAGCAAATTGCCGAAAGTACGTGTCTAAGAATATCTCAGGTGTTTATGGACCGTTTGATGAAATTTGACAGCGTTCTTTGTGGGAGGATTTCCTAATCTGATATATAAACTCCACAAATCTGACTATGAATACCATTCAAATTGTACCGATCGACTCAGAATCGGCAGGAGAATCGATTTCGCGACGTCCCACAGTGTGTCGCGTAGAACATGCTAGGTGGACTTATTGATATGTCCGTCCGTCCGTCCGTTTTCTTATTGATACTTCCGTCCGTCCGTTTACTTATTGTTATGTCCATCCGTTCGTTTACTTATTGATACGTCCGTCCGTTTACTTATTGTTATGTCCGTCCGTCCGTTTACTTATTGTTATGTCCGTCCTTCCGTTTACTTATTGATACGTTCGTCCGTCCGATAATAAAAGACCAATAGCGTTTAAATTTCTCGAATAATGTGAGATTGAAAACCAAGCTTCTCCTTGGCATTAAATGAAAAATTTTTACAAAAATTTAGTTTTGTTTGTTTTTCAACTTTTTTTTTCACAAAAAACAAAAATAAAAACACCACTTTCATTTGTATTAAATTTGTTTATTTATTTTAATAATTTCTTTTGCTTTATTTCTTTTAATTTACACTTAAATTTAAGTTTTATTTTAACTTTTATAATTATATTATTTCCTTTTTCTTGATTTTTATTTGGAAATTCTCCACACATGTGTATTTTTCATCGGCATCTGTCAAAAATACACATGTTACTGTTGTCAGCTATGTGTGTGGAACATATGTGGTATTCATTAATGAATTCAAGTCAGCACAGTAGGGCGGGAAAAACTAAAAAGATAAAGAAAAGAAAATTTAATTTTTGTAAAAAAGGTGGCTGGTTAGAGCGGCAAAATAGCCTGGAAAATTAGGGAAAAGTGGAAAATTGGAAAAATTGCACATTCACCACAAGGGAAAATGGAAAAATTGTTAGGCTACGGGCATTTAAAAGTCAAAGTAAGAAATTAGAAGCTGATAAGTCTTTGTGGTGTCCGGATGGAACAAAATAAGGTTTAAAAGTGGCAAATTAACAAAATAAAGATGTTTTAAAGTTAAAAATAAATAATATAAATTAACAAAATCAAGTAAGAAAAAGTGAGAAAATTATTTTTTTTAAGAATTAAATTTTTTAATAGTTTTTGTTTTTGCTAAATATATTCTTTTTGAAGTGAAAGTGGTTCACCATTATAAATAATAAATTTAAAGTTTGCTAGTCAACAAAATAAAACGTAAGCATTTTCCTTATATGTGAGTTTTTTGTATGTGTCCCTAATGTGAATATTTTTACAAAATTTATAGCTGGCTAAGACGGCGATAATCTCTTGGACCAAGACTTGGGAGTCCAAAGGAAAAAGCCACAATCAACAAGACCACAAAAATAAAGTAAATGGCCAAACTTAGCCAGGTAACCATTTTCTTGATGATCAAATTTTCTTGAAGATAAAATTTTCTTGAAAATAACATTTTCTTGATGATTAAATTTTATGTGAGTCAAATATTACATTTATATAACGTTGGCCACAAAAATCATCAAACAGTAAAAAAAAGAAGGAGGAAAAGTTTTTGAAATAATATACTGTTTATGCAGAAAACTATCTTTAATGTTTTCACACCCGATTTCTTCATTAAAATTCTTCAGTTTTCGTCTCTTAGATCTATCGCTACAGTTATCTAACGGTTTTTGTGGTCTTCCACAACTCCCATCATTTGTTGCTTCTGAAATGATCTGGATACGGAGTTCACCTTCTAACCAATTCGCAAAGCGCTTGTAAAATTTACTTTTACTAAAGTCAACTTCCTTGTAGTATCTATTCAATGTTTTGACGAAATTAGATACTTTGTTTTTTATTTCCAGTTGTGTTTCAATGTAGAGACTATTTATATTCAGTTTTGTTTGAATATGGCTTAGAACACCATCTTTATTTTTAAAATATTCTTCGGCCAATTCTTTATAGCTGAAAGTCTCCATATTTTAATTTAGCCGAAAATAATGTACTTTTAAAGGGCTTTGAAATAAAACTTCCAAATATTTATCAACCTTTTTAAATCGAATACTTGTTCGAAACTAACATTTATTTCCAAATTATTGTCCTTATATCATGCTTTGATATTATTATACTCTACCTAGGTAGCTGTCCATAAAATCAAATGGAAAATTGTACCTGTTCAAATTCATCCTGTATTTCACTGAAAGATATTTTAAAAATTTTTTCATGGAATTTTTAAAATGCAGTGAATAAATTTAGGAAGTTTTATTTAATGTCATAAAAGACCAATTATAATAATTTTTAAGTATAATAAAACCCTTTAACGCTGATGAGTAACAGGCTAGGTAACATTCCTTAAAAAATGGAAAATTTTAACTGTTAAAATTCATTCTGTACTTTACTGAAATACATTTTAAAGGTTTTTTCCCTATAATTTTTTAGCAGGTAATTGAAATATCTGTGCAAAATGAAATATTTTCAAAATTCTTTGAAAAATTCCCTAAAAAATTCAGGGAAGTTTTTTTAAGATACCAACCATTTGAATAAAAATTTAAACCACTAATAACTTTGCTCTTATTGAAATAACTATCTGCAATTTGTATTTATGACAGTGAATGATTTCTAAAGTAAATTTACTAGTAATTTTGCTTGTAAAAATGTTGAGTATTTTCATTAAAATAAAAAAAGTGTTCTACGGGCGGGTGCAAAAGTATATATAGGCTTAAAGGGAACACTCTTGGCTTTCTTTGGGTGGTTTCGATTTTTGTTTCCATTTGTTTCTACAAAAGTTATACACTACTAAACTTGAAATTTTATGAGTATATGGTGATTTTAAATTTTTTACATAACACCTTAACTACAAATTATACAGGGTGCGCAAATACCATTTGTTAAAACCAACAGTCCACCCAACATAACAAAAAAAACTGCAGCCCATTAGCATTAATAGTTTTCAAGAAATCGTAATTAATATGAGATCAAAAATTACAATTTTCTTTCATTTCTAAATTAACCAAAATTCCTTGTCTTTAGCAGCATGCCACGCCTACTACAGCGGATATTTTGACCAAATTTTTTGGCCACCTTAGTTTTGATATGTTTTCTTTCTGATGATATAAAAATTTTAAAAATCTATGTCAACAAAAAATATAGGTTTTGGCCAATGAAATTTGATTCTGAACCACCGTGCGGCGTTGCCCGGGTCGGTAGTTAAAGTTTTTAACTTATAACTGTGTTAACATTTTTTTTAAAAATTCACAATCATGAAATATTTTTATACCATTCACCAATAGGTGAAAGGGTATTATAAGTTTGTGATTCCGTTTGTAATTTTTTATTAGTGGTAGTGGACACCATAAAAATTATACCAATTGACTCAGAATCGGGAATAGAATCGATTAAGCGATGTCAGTTTGTCTGTCTGTTGAAATCAAGTTTCTGAAGCCCCTGAAGGATGGACCTACATAATTTAGGAAATTCTCCTGCAATGAACGATACTAAATTTCATTAAAATCGGTTTATAAACACCGAAAATACCGAAAAAATACCAAAAATTAGACGAAAATTTAAACATTTTTGATTGAAACACATTTTTAAATAACAAGAGAAAAAAGATACTCCTTGTGTACATGTGATAATATATTATATATCAGATTTGTTCCCCAAAGCACTCTGTAAAATCTTATCAGAATAGATCCATAAACAACTGAGATATCGCCAAAACACTAAATTTTGATGTATCAAAAATTGCCCAAAGTACTCATTAGAGAATTTTTGTTGAAAAAATGAAATGCAGGAATAGGAAAAACCATCCTCCTTTAGCACGAACATACATAAATTTTATATCAAAGTAAGAAATTAGAAGCTGATAAGTCTTTGTGATGTCCGGATGGAACAAAATAAGGTTTAAAAGTGGCAAATTAACAAAATAAAGATGTTTTAAAGTTGAAAATAAATAATATAAATTAACAAAATCAAGTAAGAAAAAGTGAGAAAATTATTTTTTTTAAGAATTAAATTTTTTAATAGTTTTTGTTTTTGCTAAATATATTCTTTTTGAAGTGAAAGTGGTTCACCATTATAAATAATAAATTTAAAGTTTGCTAGTCAACAAAATAAAACGTAAGCATTTTCCTTATATGTGAGTTTTTTGTATGTGTCCCTAATGTGAATATTTTTACAAAATTTATAGCTGGCTAAGACGGCGATAATCTCTTGGACCAAGACTTGGGAGTCCAAAGGAAAAAGCCACAATCAACAAGACCACAAAAATAAAGTAAATGGCCAAACTTAGCCAGGTAACCATTTTCTTGATGATCAAATTTTCTTGAAGATAAAATTTTCTTGAAAATAACATTTTCTTGATGATTAAATTTTATGTGAGTCAAATATTACATTTATATAACGTTGGCCACAAAAATCATCAAACAGTAAAAAAAAGAAGGAGGAAAAGTTTTTGAAATAATATACTGAGGCCGCAAAAGAAAAATAAAAAAAAACAATAATTAAAAATAAAAAAATATAAAAAGTAAATTAAGATTAATTTCAAAATAATTAAAAAAATAAAAAAAGTATTAAAATATAAGAGCAGTAATTAGGTTATGTTTAGTGATAGTTTTAAGTTAGTTTGATTAATTTTTGTTTTAAATTCAATGTGTCGTTACATTTATATCGGTTATTGTGAGTTTTATATTTGTATCATTTGTTTCTGCCATAAGATAGGCTTTACATTTTTGCGTTATTTTTTGTTTGTGTTTTGTGTTGTACAATCTGGTGTAACAACAAGAACGGAAATTAAATTTAGATAAACGGATATACGTATGTAGGTCTAAATCGAAAGTAATTCGCGAAGGAAAAATAAATTTATAGAATTATTAATATTAGCCTTAGGGAGCTCCTTCAGGTTAGGATAAAATCGAATCAAAGAGTTAGAAATTTAAAGTCTTCGATATAGGCCTATAATATAGTTTTTTTTATACTATTTCCTTAAATAAAAAAAAAAAACAGCACAAAAAGTTAAGAAAAATTGTCATAGTATAGGAACAATAAAATAAAGCAAATGTGTATTATTTTGTATGTTAGAAAATTTTATGTATAGATTTAAGTTTGTCGAAATAAAAAAATGTTTGTATGATTTTTATTAAGAACCCAAAATAATGTCTTTGGAATAAGTGTCAAGAGAGTGGTATGAAGGTAGGTTAAGGTTGGAAAAGTCTGGTGGTTTAAGGGGGCTTGGGAGACCAAGACAGGCTCCTTTATGGTCTCCTCGTGCTACATGGGGCACGACCAACCCAGCCCCCCACCCAATACTTTGGTTCGTAAGACAGTGGACCGTGCACACAGGCACAACCTGCCATTATTCATTGGAGCCGACGCTAATGCACATCACGTCATTTGGAGAAGCTCCGATACAAACACAAGAGGTGAGTCAATTTTTGATTTTATTCTTTGTAACAACTTAGAGATAGTTAATTCCGGGTCAGAACCCACTTTTGTCGTTGCTAACAGACAGGAGGTCCTCGACATCACGATAGTTAGTAACATGCACTCAGCTCTGATCAAGAACTGAAGGGTCTCAAACGACTGCTCCTTTTCGGATCACCGCTACATCGAATTTAAAATAACTCAACAACAGGAAATAGCTACTCCTTATCGTAACAGGACGAAAACAAACTGGGATACCCACAGGGGCACCCTGGAGCGACTCCTCCCCTCCTTACCGAGCATCAACACTCGCAATGATATAGATCACGCGGTTATAAATAAATTCAAGAATCTAGTCAGTAAAGCGAAGAGACAGTCCTGGATGAACTTTTGCAGCGGCATCGAAGGTTCCTCCGATACTAGTAGACTTCGCAAAATCCTGACCTCATCGCCCTCGGTAGCTGCCTATATTCAAAGGGACAGTGGCCATTGGATGACAAGCGGATCCGAAACCCTCTAGGTCCTTTTAGACACCCACTTTCCAGGTTGCAAACCTCTAGGTGCGGACACATCCACTAACGACTATATTTTCGGGTCCACCCCCATCCCTCTTACTACGGATAGAATCCAATGGGCTCTTGATAGCTTCGAACCGTACAAAGCTGCGGGTCCTGATGGTATTATTCCAGCTGATCTTCAACATAATACCGATCTCTTAATGCCCGATAATACCGATCTCTTAATGCCATACCAGAATCCTGGACCAGGCGCAACGTTGTCTTTATTCCTAAAGCAGTTAAAACCTCGCACACGAAACCTAAGGATTTCAGGCCTGTTAGCCTTAGCTCATTCCTTCTTAAAACTTTGGAGCGTATCATTGAAGCACATATTCGTGCTTCATTAGATTCGAGGCTCCTATCCAACTCACAACATGCCTACAACAAAGGCAAATCACTTGAGACAGCACTCCACTCATTAGTTAGTCATATTGAAAAATCTTATGAATTTGGCGAATTCACACTTGCCGCCTACCTAGATATAGAGGGCGCCTTTAACAACATTAGACCTCAGTCGATTTTATCGGCAATGGAGGACTTAAGGGTCAACAAATCTATTATCTCGTTTGTAGATTAACTTCTCACCTATAGAGTCATCTGCTCAACCATGGGCACTGCTACTATTTATAAAGTAGCCTGTCGAGGTACACCACAAGGAGACGTACTATCACCTCTTTTGTGGAACCTTGCCATAAATAAACTACTCACTGAATTGGATTCTCTGAGATTCAAAACCATCGCATACGCGGATGATGTTGCTATATCAGTGTCGGGGAAATTTCTTAACACACCGTCACAACGTCTCGAATCAGCTCTTGACCTACTTTATCGATGGAGCGTCTCCAACGGCCTTGGAGTCAATCCAACTAAAACGGAACTTGTACTCTTCTCACGTAAATACAAAATTCCCACCTTTACTCTTCCAAAATTAAACAAGGTTGAACTTTCGCTCACTGACCATGCCAAATACCTGGGGTTCATCTTGGACTCAAAACTGTCCTGGAGCCTGAACACCCAACTTAGGGTGTCTAAAGCATCTATTGCACTATATTCATGTAGAGGGGCCATTGGTAAAACCTGGGGTCTGAATCCCATTAACACTGCCTGGCTCTTCAACATGGTGGTTAAGCCTATAGTATGGTGCGCTTTTCTGGTGGCCTGCACTCACCAAGGCACACCATTTTAACAAAATCTTGAGATCTGCCGCTCTAATGATTACCGGTGCTTTAAGAACTACTCCATCTAAGGCACTCTTCACCATGCTAAACTGGCTCCCAGCTGAACTAATGGCAATGCAAATTGCTCTTAACTCGGCTGTCCGTCTCAGCACAATTGGAACCTGGTCCCACTCACAAATCAGGCATTCCACCATCCTGGACAAAATCACTCATCCCTGACCATATAGACTACTGTATATCCACTCCTATCTTCGACAAATCCTTCACTGTGACTATCTCTGGAGAACCCTCATCCTTAGATGATGGCTGTCTAGAGGTTTACACTGATGGATCGAAGTCAAAGATAGGCGTAGGGGGGGGGCTTCTTCATCCCATTGCTTGGGAAGGAAATCTGCTTTAGGCTCCCTAATCAATGCAGTGTCCTTCAATCCGAGATATCGGCTATCCACAAAGCAGTCAAATGGTTGAGATACTACAGAGTATACGACAGGGATATTCGCTTTTGTATCGACAGTCAGGCTGCAAATCTAATGTCCATACGACATCTGTTCTTACCAGCGAATGCCTGGCATCTCTTAACGAGATGGCGAGACATTGCAAAATCGAACTCTTATGGGTACCCGGGCACAACAACATACCTGGTAACTCCACCGCGGACAAACTTGCTAAATCCGGTGCTCTCCTGAGTCAGGATAGCATCGACCAATTTACGGGCTTACCGCTATCCGCCTGCAAATCAATAATTAGGCAATCACTTTATGCGTCAGCGCAGAACGAGTGGTCTTCGGTAACGAACTGCTCCATATCTAGGCAAACATGGCCCACCTACAACACTAAACGTTCAAATATCTTGGTAACTCTACCCCGTCATAGACTTAGCAATCTTATCTCGACCCTAACAGGGCACTGCGTTTTTGGGCTTCATGTCAGAAGACTTAATCTTCAATTTTACGACTACTGTCGCAGCTGTCACAACATAGAAGAGGAGGAGACAGTGACTCATCTTCTGTCACTGCCCCGCCCTCTCGACCCCTAGGGCTCTCAATTTGGGGGCACTTTTTCTGCATGATTTATCGGATCTAGCGAGTATTGACATTCGTAAAATAGACTCATTTATCAGGGCTTCAGGATGGCTTGATCAGCCTCTCACTGATAGCCTGGAGTAATTGCCTTTGTATTTTTCTCCAGTCTATCCCTTGCAGGTAACACAAAGGGACCGCTTTTTGGACCCAAGTGACGCTGACCTACATCGGCTGCCTGCCTAACCTAACCTAACCTAGGGGTCACATCTTATAGGATTTGGAAGACTCATGTGGCCAGGTTAGCTGGGCAAATCAGAGGATATTCCATCAGCCTCTGAAGGATTCATCGAGCATTGTAGTTTGTAGTGTTAGTCAATATTTTGTGTTTTCAATTTTGTTTTATGTGCAGTGTACCCAATGAGAGGGTTGGAACCCGCTGAGACATGCCAACCGGGGAAAAAGCTAGTCGGAAACCTCATTGGTCCCTACGACTGTTACATAAATGGCGCCCAATGGTAGAATAAGGCAAGTTATAAACTTGCAAAAGTAAGTAACATATTTAAGAATTTTACGTGTAGAAATAAAATAATAGTTTTTCTTCAATGTATTAACAAAATAATCCCTAATCTAGTGCAATATGGTACAGACATGTAGTAGCCCTTAAAACATAAAGTTTACAAGGTAGTACTAAAGGTTATGCAATTTTGTCAACTGGAGAAGAGAGAATTTTGACATTTGGCCCAGAAATAGATTAAAATAGCTTAAGAATTATATGTAGTAATTGCTTTATTGTATTTGGTCTATTTCTGTTTGTGTTTTAGTTTCAGAATGTTTTTTTTGTTGAATTTAGGGTAAATGAGTTGGTCTTCGATAGCCGCCTACAGATAAATTGATAGATTCTTAGGGACAGTTGTATTGGGGATCAGTCATGAACTTCTCGTAGCTCATATTTAAATTTAATATTGATTGTATTAGGATATACCCTAAAAAAATAATTTCGTTTAGTTTTAGTTTGTAAAATGTGATTGTATGTGCTCGATGATTCAGATTTAAAATGACCACTTTGATAACCGCCTCCTACCTTCATACCAATCATTGTAAAATCATACGTATATTTTTATATTTATATTATAGAAACTTTTGAAAAATTTAAAAATTTGGTATTGAAAAAAGCGATTTCGGTAAATATTAGGCCGAGATTTAACTTTTGCTAAAAATTTATTAAAATTCTTCAGTTTTCGTCTCTTAGATCTATCGCTACAGTTATCTAACGGTTTTTGTGGTCTTCCACAACTCCCATCATTTGTTGCTTCTGAAATGATATGGATACGGAGTTCACCTTCTAACCAATTCGCAAAGCGCTTGTAAAATTTACTTTTACTAAAGTCAACTTCCTTGTAGTATCTATTCAATGTTTTGACGAAATTAGATACTTTGTTTTTTATTTCCAGTTGTGTTTCAATGTAGAGACTATTTATATTCAGTTTTGTTTGAATATGGTTTAGAACACCATCTTTATTTTTAAAATATTCTTCGGCCAATTCTTTATAGCTGAAAGTCTCCATATTTTAATTTAGCCGAAAATAATGTACTTTTAAAGGGCTTTGAAATAAAACTTCCAAATATTTATCAACCTTTTTAAATCGAATACTTGTTCGAAACTAACATTTATTTCCAAATTATTGTCCTTATATCATGCTTTGATATTATTATACTCTACCTAGGTAGCTGTCCATAAAATCAAATGGAAAATTGTACCTGTTCAAATTCATCTTGTATTTCACTGAAAGATATTTTAAAATTTTAACTGTTAAAATTCATTCTGTACTTTACTGAAATACATTTTAAAGGTTTTTTCCCTATAATTTTTTAGCAGGTAATTGAAATATCTGTGCAAAATGAAATATTTTCAAAATTCTTTGAAAAATTCCCTAAAAAATTCAGGGAAGTTTTTTTTAAGATACCAACCATTTGAATAAAAATTTAAACCACTAATAACTTTGCTCTTATTGAAATAACTATCTGCAATTTGTATTTATGACAGTGAATGATTTCTAAAGTAAATTTACTAGTAATTTTGCTTGTAAAAATGTTGAGTATTTTCATTAAAATAAAAAAAGTGTTCTACGGGCGGGTGCAAAAGTATATATAGGCTTAAAGGGAACACTCTTGGCTTTCTTTGGGTGGTTTCGATTTTTGTTTCCATTTGTTTCTACAAAAGTTATACACTACTAAACTTGAAATTTTATGAGTATATGGTGATTTTAAATTTTTTACATAACACCTTAACTACAAATTATACAGGGTGCGCAAATACCATTTGTTAAAACCAACAGTCCACCCAACATAACAAAAAAAACTGCAGCCCATTAGCATTAATAGTTTTCAAGAAATCGTAATTAATATGAGATCAAAAATTACAATTTTCTTTCATTTCTAAATTAACCAAAATTCCTTGTCTTTAGCAGCATGCCACGCCTACTACAGCGGATATTTTGACCAAATTTTTTGGCCACCTTAGTTTTGATATGTTTTCTTTCTGATGATATAAAAATTTTAAAAATCTATGTCAACAAAAAATATAGGTTTTGGCCAATGAAATTTGATTCTGAACCACCGTGCGGCGTTGCCCGGGTCGGTAGTTAAAGTTTTTAACTTATAACTGTGTTAACATTTTTTTTAAAAATTCACAATCATGAAATATTTTTATACCATTCACCAATAGGTGAAAGGGTATTATAAGTTTGTGATTCCGTTTGTAATTTTTTATTAGTGGTAGTGGACACCATAAAAATTATACCAATTGACTCAGAATCGGGAATAGAATCGATTAAGCGATGTCAGTTTGTCTGTCTGTTGAAATCAAGTTTCTGAAGCCCCTGAAGGATGGACCTACATAATTTAGGAAATTCTCCTGCAATGAACGATACTAAATTTCATTAAAATCGGTTTATAAACACCGAAAATACCGAAAAAATACCAAAAATTAGACGAAAATTTAAACATTTTTGATTGAAACACATTTTTAAATAACAAGAGAAAAAAGATACTCCTTGTGTACATGTGATAATATATTATATATCAGATTTGTTCCCCAAAGCACTCTGTAAAATCTTATCAGAATAGATCCATAAACAACTGAGATATCGCCAAAACACTAAATTTTGATGTATCAAAAATTGCCCAAAGTACTCATTAGAGAATTTTTGTTGAAAAAATGAAATGCAGGAATAGGAAAAGCCATCCTCCTTTAGCACGGACATACATAAATTTTATATCAGATTTTAGGAAATTCCCCCGCCAAGCACGTTATTAAATTTTATCCATAAACAACTGAGATATCGCCAAAACACTACTTGTGATGTACAGCAAATTGCCGAAAGTACGTGTCTAAGAATATCTCAGGTGTTTATGGACCGTTTGATGAAATTTGACAGCGTTCTTTGTGGGAGGATTTCCTAATCTGATATATAAACTCCACAAATCTGACTATGAATACCATTCAAATTGTACCGATCGACTCAGAATCGGCAGGAGAATCGATTTCGCGACGTCCCACAGTGTGTCGCGTAGAACATGCTAGGTGGACTTATTGATATGTCCGTCCGTCCGTCCGTTTTCTTATTGATACTTCCGTCCGTCCGTTTACTTATTGTTATGTCCATCCGTTCGTTTACTTATTGATACGTCCGTCCGTTTACTTATTGTTATGTCCGTCCGTCCGTTTACTTATTGTTATGTCCGTCCTTCCGTTTACTTATTGATACGTTCGTCCGTCCGATAATAAAAGACCAATAGCGTTTAAATTTCTCGAATAATGTGAGATTGAAAACCAAGCTTCTCCTTGGCATTAAATGAAAAATTTTTACAAAAATTTAGTTTTGTTTGTTTTTCAACTTTTTTTTCACAAAAAACAAAAATAAAAACACCACTTTCATTTGTATTAAATTTGTTTATTTATTTTAATAATTTCTTTTGCTTTATTTCTTTTAATTTACACTTAAATTTAAGTTTTATTTTAACTTTTATAATTATATTATTTCCTTTTTCTTGATTTTTATTTGGAAATTCTCCACACATGTGTATTTTTCATCGGCATCTGTCAAAAATACACATGTTACTGTTGTCAGCTATGTGTGTGGAACATATGTGGTATTCATTAATGAATTCAAGTTAGCACAGTAGGGCGGGAAAAACTAAAAAGATAAAGAAAAGAAAATTTAATTTTTGTAAAAAAGGTGGCTGGTTAGAGCGGCAAAATAGCCTGGAAAATTAGGGAAAAGTGGAAAATTGGAAAAATTGCACATTCACCACAAGGGAAAATGGAAAAATTGTTAGGCTACGGGCATTTAAAAGTCAAAGTAAGAAATTAGAAGCTGATAAGTCTTTGTGGTGTCCGGATGGAACAAAATAAGGTTTAAAAGTGGCAAATTAACAAAATAAAGATGTTTTAAAGTTAAAAATAAATAATATAAATTAACAAAATCAAGTAAGAAAAAGTGAGAAAATTATTTTTTTTAAGAATTAAATTTTTTAATAGTTTTTGTTTTTGCTAAATATATTCTTTTTGAAGTGAAAGTGGTTCACCATTATAAATAATAAATTTAAAGTTTGCTAGTCAACAAAATAAAACGTAAGCATTTTCCTTATATGTGAGTTTTTTGTATGTGTCCCTAATGTGAATATTTTTACAAAATTTATAGCTGGCTAAGACGGCGATAATCTCTTGGACCAAGACTTGGGAGTCCAAAGGAAAAAGCCACAATCAACAAGACCACAAAAATAAAGTAAATGGCCAAACTTAGCCAGGTAACCATTTTCTTGATGATCAAATTTTCTTGAAGATAAAATTTTCTTGAAAATAACATTTTCTTGATGATTAAATTTTATGTGAGTCATATATTACATTTATATAACGTTGGCCACAAAAATCATCAAACAGTAAAAAAAGAAGGAGGAAAAGTTTTTGAAATAATATACTGTGGCCGCAAAAGAAAAATAAAAAAAAAAAAAACAATAATTAAAAATAAAAAAATATAAAAAGTAAATTAAGATTAATTTCAAAATAATTAAAAAAATAAAAAAAAGTATTAAAATATAAGAGCAGTAATTAGGTTATGTTTAGTGATAGTTTTAAGTTAGTTTGATTAATTTTTGTTTTAAATTCAATGTGTCGTTACATTTATATCGGTTATTGTGAGTTTTATATTTGTATCATTTGTTTCTGCCATAAGATAGGCTTTACATTTTTGCGTTATTTTTTGTTTGTGTTTTGTGTTGTACAATCTGGTGTAACAACAAGAACGGAAATTAAATTTAGATAAACGGATATACGTATGTAGGTCTAAATCGAAAGTAATTCGCGAAGGAAAAATAAATTTATAGAATTATTAATATTAGCCTTAGGGAGCTCCTTCAGGTTAGGATAAAATCGAATCAAAGAGTTAGAAATTTAAAGTCTTCGATATAGGCCTATAATATAGTTTTTTTTATACTATTTCCTTAAATAAAAAAAAAAAAACAGCACAAAAAGTTAAGAAAAATTGTCATAGTATAGGAACAATAAAATAAAGCAAATGTGTATTATTTTGTATGTTAGAAAATTTTATGTATAGATTTAAGTTTGTCGAAATAAAAAAATGTTTGTATGATTTTTATTAAGAACCCAAAATAATGTCTTTGGAATAAGTGTCAAGAGAGTGGTATGAAGGTAGGTTAAGGTTGGAAAAGTCTGGTGGTTTAAGGGGGCTTGGGAGACCAAGACAGGCTCCTTTATGGTCTCCTCGTGCTACATGGGGCACGACCAACCCAGCCCCCCACCCAATACTTTGGTTCGTAAGACAGTGGACCGTGCACACAGGCACAACCTGCCATTATTCATTGGAGCCGACGCTAATGCACATCACGTCATTTGGAGAAGCTCCGATACAAACACAAGAGGTGAGTCAATTTTTGATTTTATTCTTTGTAACAACTTAGAGATAGTTAATTCCGGGTCAGAACCCACTTTTGTCGTTGCTAACAGACAGGAGGTCCTCGACATCACGATAGTTAGTAACATGCACTCAGCTCTGATCAAGAACTGAAGGGTCTCAAACGACTGCTCCTTTTCGGATCACCGCTACATCGAATTTAAAATAACTCAACAACAGGAAATAGCTACTCCTTATCGTAACAGGACGAAAACAAACTGGGATACCCACAGGGGCACCCTGGAGCGACTCCTCCCCTCCTTACCGAGCATCAACACTCGCAATGATATAGATCACGCGGTTATAAATAAATTCAAGAATCTAGTCAGTAAAGCGAAGAGACAGTCCTGGATGAACTTTTGCAGCGGCATCGAAGGTTCCTCCGATACTAGTAGACTTCGCAAAATCCTGACCTCATCGCCCTCGGTAGCTGCCTATATTCAAAGGGACAGTGGCCATTGGATGACAAGCGGATCCGAAACCCTCTAGGTCCTTTTAGACACCCACTTTCCAGGTTGCAAACCTCTAGGTGCGGACACATCCACTAACGACTATATTTTCGGGTCCACCCCCATCCCTCTTACTACGGATAGAATCCAATGGGCTCTTGATAGCTTCGAACCGTACAAAGCTGCGGGTCCTGATGGTATTATTCCAGCTGATCTTCAACATAATACCGATCTCTTAATGCCCGATAATACCGATCTCTTAATGCCATACCAGAATCCTGGACCAGGCGCAACGTTGTCTTTAATCCTAAAGCAGTTAAAACCTCGCACACGAAACCTAAGGATTTCAGGCCTGTTAGCCTTAGCTCATTCCTTCTTAAAACTTTGGAGCGTATCATTGAAGCACATATTCGTGCTTCATTAGATTCGAGGCTCCTATCCAACTCACAACATGCCTACAACAAAGGCAAATCACTTGAGACAGCACTCCACTCATTAGTTAGTCATATTGAAAAATCTTATGAATTTGGCGAATTCACACTTGCCGCCTACCTAGATATAGAGGGCGCCTTTAACAACATTAGACCTCAGTCGATTTTATCGGCAATGGAGGACTTAAGGGTCAACAAATCTATTATCTCGTTTGTAGATTAACTTCTCACCTATAGAGTCATCTGCTCAACCATGGGCACTGCTACTATTTATAAAGTAGCCTGTCGAGGTACACCACAAGGAGACGTACTATCACCTCTTTTGTGGAACCTTGCCATAAATAAACTACTCACTGAATTGGATTCTCTGAGATTCAAAACCATCGCATACGCGGATGATGTTGCTATATCAGTGTCGGGGAAATTTCTTAACACACCGTCACAACGTCTCGAATCAGCTCTTGACCTACTTTATCGATGGAGCGTCTCCAACGGCCTTGGAGTCAATCCAACTAAAACGGAACTTGTACTCTTCTCACGTAAATACAAAATTCCCACCTTTACTCTTCCAAAATTAAACAAGGTTGAACTTTCGCTCACTGACCATGCCAAATACCTGGGGTTCATCTTGGACTCAAAACTGTCCTGGAGCCTGAACACCCAACTTAGGGTGTCTAAAGCATCTATTGCACTATATTCATGTAGAGGGGCCATTGGTAAAACCTGGGGTCTGAATCCCATTAACACTGCCTGGCTCTTCAACATGGTGGTTAAGCCTATAGTATGGTGCGCTTTTCTGGTGGCCTGCACTCACCAAGGCACACCATTTTAACAAAATCTTGAGATCTGCCGCTCTAATGATTACCGGTGCTTTAAGAACTACTCCATCTAAGGCACTCTTCACCATGCTAAACTGGCTCCCAGCTGAACTAATGGCAATGCAAATTGCTCTTAACTCGGCTGTCCGTCTCAGCACAATTGGAACCTGGTCCCACTCACAAATCAGGCATTCCACCATCCTGGACAAAATCACTCATCCCTGACCATATAGACTACTGTATATCCACTCCTATCTTCGACAAATCCTTCACTGTGACTATCTCTGGAGAACCCTCATCCTTAGATGATGGCTGTCTAGAGGTTTACACTGATGGATCGAAGTCAAAGATAGGCGTAGGGGGGGGGGCTTCTTCATCCCATTGCTTGGGAAGGAAATCTGCTTTAGGCTCCCTAATCAATGCAGTGTCCTTCAATCCGAGATATCGGCTATCCACAAAGCAGTCAAATGGTTGAGATACTACAGAGTATACGACAGGGATATTCGCTTTTGTATCGACAGTCAGGCTGCAAATCTAATGTCCATACGACATCTGTTCTTACCAGCGAATGCCTGGCATCTCTTAACGAGATGGCGAGACATTGCAAAATCGAACTCTTATGGGTACCCGGGCACAACAACATACCTGGTAACTCCACCGCGGACAAACTTGCTAAATCCGGTGCTCTCCTGAGTCAGGATAGCATCGACCAATTTACGGGCTTACCGCTATCCGCCTGCAAATCAATAATTAGGCAATCACTTTATGCGTCAGCGCAGAACGAGTGGTCTTCGGTAACGAACTGCTCCATATCTAGGCAAACATGGCCCACCTACAACACTAAACGTTCAAATATCTTGGTAACTCTACCCCGTCATAGACTTAGCAATCTTATCTCGACCCTAACAGGGCACTGCGTTTTTGGGCTTCATGTCAGAAGACTTAATCTTCAATTTTACGACTACTGTCGCAGCTGTCACAACATAGAAGAGGAGGAGACAGTGACTCATCTTCTGTCACTGCCCCGCCCTCTCGACCCCTAGGGCTCTCAATTTGGGGGCACTTTTTCTGCATGATTTATCGGATCTAGCGAGTATTGACATTCGTAAAATAGACTCATTTATCAGGGCTTCAGGATGGCTTGATCAGCCTCTCACTGATAGCCTGGAGTAATTGCCTTTGTATTTTTCTCCAGTCTATCCCTTGCAGGTAACACAAAGGGACCGCTTTTTGGACCCAAGTGACGCTGACCTACATCGGCTGCCTGCCTAACCTAACCTAACCTAGGGGTCACATCTTATAGGATTTGGAAGACTCATGTGGCCAGGTTAGCTGGGCAAATCAGAGGATATTCCATCAGCCTCTGAAGGATTCATCGAGCATTGTAGTTTGTAGTGTTAGTCAATATTTTGTGTTTTCAATTTTGTTTTATGTGCAGTGTACCCAATGAGAGGGTTGGAACCCGCTGAGACATGCCAACCGGGGAAAAAGCTAGTCGGAAACCTCATTGGTCCCTACGACTGTTACATAAATGGCGCCCAATGGTAGAATAAGGCAAGTTATAAACTTGCAAAAGTAAGTAACATATTTAAGAATTTTACGTGTAGAAATAAAATAATAGTTTTTCTTCAATGTATTAACAAAATAATCCCTAATCTAGTGCAATATGGTACAGACATGTAGTAGCCCTTAAAACATAAAGTTTACAAGGTAGTACTAAAGGTTATGCAATTTTGTCAACTGGAGAAGAGAGAATTTTGACATTTGGCCCAGAAATAGATTAAAATAGCTTAAGAATTATATGTAGTAATTGCTTTATTGTATTTGGTCTATTTCTGTTTGTGTTTTAGTTTCAGAATGTTTTTTTTGTTGAATTTAGGGTAAATGAGTTGGTCTTCGATAGCCGCCTACAGATAAATTGATAGATTCTTAGGGACAGTTGTATTGGGGATCAGTCATGAACTTCTCGTAGCTCATATTTAAATTTAATATTGATTGTATTAGGATATACCCTAAAAAAATAATTTCGTTTAGTTTTAGTTTGTAAAATGTGATTGTATGTGCTCGATGATTCAGATTTAAAATGACCACTTTGATAACCGCCTCCTACCTTCATACCAATCATTGTAAAATCATACGTATATTTTTATATTTATATTATAGAAACTTTTGAAAAATTTAAAAATTTGGTATTGAAAAAAGCGATTTCGGTAAATATTAGGCCGAGATTTAACTTTTGCTAAAAATTCATTAAAATTCTTCAGTTTTCGTCTCTTAGATCTATCGCTACAGTTATCTAACGGTTTTTGTGGTCTTCCACAACTCCCATCATTTGTTGCTTCTGAAATGATATGGATACGGAGTTCACCTTCTAACCAATTCGCAAAGCGCTTGTAAAATTTACTTTTACTAAAGTCAACTTCCTTGTAGTATCTATTCAATGTTTTGACGAAATTAGATACTTTGTTTTTTATTTCCAGTTGTGTTTCAATGTAGAGACTATTTATATTCAGTTTTGTTTGAATATGGTTTAGAACACCATCTTTATTTTTAAAATATTCTTCGGCCAATTCTTTATAGCTGAAAGTCTCCATATTTTAATTTAGCCGAAAATAATGTACTTTTAAAGGGCTTTGAAATAAAACTTCCAAATATTTATCAACCTTTTTAAATCGAATACTTGTTCGAAACTAACATTTATTTCCAAATTATTGTCCTTATATCATGCTTTGATATTATTATACTCTACCTAGGTAGCTGTCCATAAAATCAAATGGAAAATTGTACCTGTTCAAATTCATCTTGTATTTCACTGAAAGATATTTTAAAAATTTTTTCATGGAATTTTTAAAATGCAGTGAATAAATTTAGGAAGTTTTATTTAATGTCATAAAAGACCAATTATAATAATTTTTAAGTATAATAAAACCCTTTAACGCTGATGAGTAACAGGCTAGGTAACATTCCTTAAAAAATGGAAAATTTTAACTGTTAAAATTCATTCTGTACTTTACTGAAATATATTTTAAAGGTTTTTTCCCTATAATTTTTTAGCAGGTAATTGAAATATCTGTGCAAAATGAAATATTTTCAAAATTCTTTGAAAAATTCCCTAAAAAATTCAGGGAAGTTTTTTTAAGATACAAACCATTTGAATAAAAATTTAAACCACTAATAACTTTGCTCTTATTGAAATAACTATCTGCAATTTGTATTTATGACAGTGAATGATTTCTAAAGTAAATTTACTAGTAATTTTGCTTGTAAAAATGTTGAGTATTTTCATTAAAATAAAAAAAGTGTTCTACGGGCGGGTCCGGGCGGGTGCAAAAGTATATATAGGCTTAAAGGGAACACTCTTGGCTTTCTTTGGGTGGTTTCGATTTTTGTTTCCATTTGTTTCTACAAAAGTTATACACTACTAAACTTGAAATTTTATGAGTATATGGTGATTTTAAATTTTTTACATAACACCTTAACTACAAATTATACAGGGTGCGCAAATACCATTTGTTAAAACCAACAGTCCACCCAACATAACAAAAAAAACTGCAGCCCATTAGCATTAATAGTTTTCAAGAAATCGTAATTAATATGAGATCAAAAATTACAATTTTCTTTCATTTCTAAATTAACCAAAATTCCTTGTCTTTAGCAGCATGCCACGCCCACTACAGCGGCTATTTTGACCAAATTTTTTGGCCACCTTAGTTTTGATATGTTTTCTTTCTGATGATATAAAAATTTTAAAAATCTATGTCAACAAAAAATATAGGTTTTGGCCAATGAAATTTGATTCTGAACCACCGTGCGGCGTTGCCCGAGTCGGTAGTTAAAGTTTTTAACTTATAACTGTGTTAACATTTTTTTTTTAAATTCACAATCATGAAATATTTTTATACCATTCACCAATAGGTGAAAGGGTATTATAAGTTTGTGATTCCGTTTGTAATTTTTTATTAGTGGTAGTGGACACCATAAAAATTATACCAATTGACTCAGAATCGGGAATAGAATCGATTAAGCGATGTCAGTTTGTCTGTCTGTTGAAATCAAGTTTCTGAAGCCCCTGAAGGATGGACCTACATAATTTAGGAAATTCTCCTGCAATGAACGATACTAAATTTCATTAAAATCGGTTTATAAACACCGAAAATACCGAAAAAATACCAAAAATTAGACGAAAATTTAAACATTTTTGATTGAAACACATTTTTAAATAACAAGAGAAAAAAGATACTCCTTGTGTACATGTGATAATATATTATATATCAGATTTGTTCCCCAAAGCACTCTGTAAAATCTTATCAGAATAGATCCATAAACAACTGAGATATCGCCAAAACACTAAATTTTGATGTATCAAAAATTGCCCAAAGTACTCATTAGAGAATTTTTGTTGAAAAAATGAAATGCAGGAATAGGAAAAACCATCCTCCTTTAGCACGAACATACATAAATTTTATATCAAAGTAAGAAATTAGAAGCTGATAAGTCTTTGTGATGTCCGGATGGAACAAAATAAGGTTTAAAAGTGGCAAATTAACAAAATAAAGATGTTTTAAAGTTGAAAATAAATAATATAAATTAACAAAATCAAGTAAGAAAAAGTGAGAAAATTATTTTTTTTAAGAATTAAATTTTTTAATAGTTTTTGTTTTTGCTAAATATATTCTTTTTGAAGTGAAAGTGGTTCACCATTATAAATAATAAATTTAAAGTTTGCTAGTCAACAAAATAAAACGTAAGCATTTTCCTTATATGTGAGTTTTTTGTATGTGTCCCTAATGTGAATATTTTTACAAAATTTATAGCTGGCTAAGACGGCGATAATCTCTTGGACCAAGACTTGGGAGTCCAAAGGAAAAAGCCACAATCAACAAGACCACAAAAATAAAGTAAATGGCCAAACTTAGCCAGGTAACCATTTTCTTGATGATCAAATTTTCTTGAAGATAAAATTTTCTTGAAAATAACATTTTCTTGATGATTAAATTTTATGTGAGTCAAATATTACATTTATATAACGTTGGCCACAAAAATCATCAAACAGTAAAAAAAAAGAAGGAGGAAAAGTTTTTGAAATAATATACTGTGGCCGCAAAAGAAAAATAAAAAAAAACAATAATTAAAAATAAAAAAATATAAAAAGTAAATTAAGATTAATTTCAAAATAATTAAAAAAATAAAAAAAAAGTATTAAAATATAAGAGCAGTAATTAGGTTATGTTTAGTGATAGTTTTAAGTTAGTTTGATTAATTTTTGTTTTAAATTCAATGTGTCGTTACATTTATATCGGTTATTGTGAGTTTTATATTTGTATCATTTGTTTCTGCCATAAGATAGGCTTTACATTTTTGCGTTATTTTTTGTTTGTGTTTTGTGTTGTACAATCTGGTGTAACAACAAGAACGGAAATTAAATTTAGATAAACGGATATACGTATGTAGGTCTAAATCGAAAGTAATTCGCGAAGGAAAAATAAATTTATAGAATTACTAATATTAGCCTTAGGGAGCTACGGATAGAATCCAATGGGCTCTTGATAGCTTCGAACCGTACAAAGCTGCGGGTCCTGATGGTATTATTCCAGCTGATCTTCAACATAATACCGATCTCTTAATGCCCGATAATACCGATCTCTTAATGCCATACCAGAATCCTGGACCAGGCGCAACGTTGTCTTTATTCCTAAAGCAGTTAAAACCTCGCACACGAAACCTAAGGATTTCAGGCCTGTTAGCCTTAGCTCATTCCTTCTTAAAACTTTGGAGCGTATCATTGAAGCACATATTCGTGCTTCATTAGATTCGAGGCTCCTATCCAACTCACAACATGCCTACAACAAAGGCAAATCACTTGAGACAGCACTCCACTCATTAGTTAGTCATATTGAAAAATCTTATGAATTTGGCGAATTCACACTTGCCGCCTACCTAGATATAGAGGGCGCCTTTAACAACATTAGACCTCAGTCGATTTTATCGGCAATGGAGGACTTAAGGGTCAACAAATCTATTATCTCGTTTGTAGATTAACTTCTCACCTATAGAGTCATCTGCTCAACCATGGGCACTGCTACTATTTATAAAGTAGCCTGTCGAGGTACACCACAAGGAGACGTACTATCACCTCTTTTGTGGAACCTTGCCATAAATAAACTACTCACTGAATTGGATTCTCTGAGATTCAACACCATCGCATACGCGGATGATGTTGCTATATCAGTGTCGGGGAAATTTCTTAACACACCGTCACAACGTCTCGAATCAGCTCTTGACCTACTTTATCGATGGAGCGTCTCCAACGGCCTTGGAGTCAATCCAACTAAAACGGAACTTGTACTCTTCTCACGTAAATACAAAATTCCCACCTTTACTCTTCCAAAATTAAACAAGGTTGAACTTTCGCTCACTGACCATGCCAAATACCTGGGGTTCATCTTGGACTCAAAACTGTCCTGGAGCCTGAACACCCAACTTAGGGTGTCTAAAGCATCTATTGCACTATATTCATGTAGAGGGGCCATTGGTAAAACCTGGGGTCTGAATCCCATTAACACTGCCTGGCTCTTCAACATGGTGGTTAAGCCTATAGTATAGTATGCACTCACCAAGGCAAACCAGATGCACCATTTTAACAAAATCTTGAGATCTGCCGCTCTAATGATTACCGGTGCTTTAAGAACTACTCCATCTAAGGCACTCTTCACCATGCTAAACTGGCTCCCAGCTGAACTAATGGCAATGCAAATTGCTCTTAACTCGGCTGTCCGTCTCAGCACAATTGGAACCTGGTCCCACTCACAAATCAGGCATTCCACCATCCTGGACAAAATCACTCACTGTTACATAAATGGCGCCCAATGGTAGAATAAGGCAAGTTATAAACTTGCAAAAGTAAGTAACATATTTAAGAATTTTACGTGTAGAAATAAAATAATAGTTTTTCTTCAATGTATTAACAAAATAATCCCTAATCTAGTGCAATATGGTACAGACATGTAGTAGCCCTTAAAACATAAAGTTTACAAGGTAGTACTAAAGGTTATGCAATTTTGTCAACTGGAGAAGAGAGAATTTTGACATTTGGCCCAGAAATAGATTAAAATAGCTTAAGAATTATATGTAGTAATTGCTTTATTGTATTTGGTCTATTTCTGTTTGTGTTTTAGTTTCAGAATGTTTTTTTGTTGAATTTAGGGTAAATGAGTTGGTCTTCGATAGCCGCCTACAGATAAATTGATAGATTCTTAGGGACAGTTGTATTGGGGATCAGTCATGAACTTCTCGTAGCTCATATTTAAATTTAATATTGATTGTATTAGGATATACCCTAAAAAATAATTTCGTTTAGTTTTAGTTTGTAAAATGTGATTGTATGTGCTCGATGATTCAGATTTAAAATGACCACTTTGATAACCGCCTCCTACCTTCATACCAATCATTGTAAAATCATACGTATATTTTTATATTTATATTATAGAAACTTTTGAAAAATTTAAAAATTTGGTATTGAAAAAAGCGATTTCGGTAAATATTAGGCCGAGATTTAACTTTTGCTAAAAATTCATTAAAATTCTTCAGTTTTCGTCTCTTAGATCTATCGCTACAGTTATCTAACGGTTTTTGTGGTCTTCCACAACTCCCATCATTTGTTGCTTCTGAAATGATATGGATACGGAGTTCACCTTCTAACCAATTCGCAAAGCGCTTGTAAAATTTACTTTTACTAAAGTCAACTTCCTTGTAGTATCTATTCAATGTTTTGACGAAATTAGATACTTTGTTTTTTATTTCCAGTTGTGTTTCAATGTAGAGACTATTTATATTCAGTTTTGTTTGAATATGGTTTAGAACACCATCTTTATTTTTAAAATATTCTTCGGCCAATTCTTTATAGCTGAAAGTCTCCATATTTTAATTTAGCCGAAAATAATGTACTTTTAAAGGGCTTTGAAATAAAACTTCCAAATATTTATCAACCTTTTTAAATCGAATACTTGTTCGAAACTAACATTTATTTCCAAATTATTGTCCTTATATCATGCTTTGATATTATTATACTCTACCTAGGTAGCTGTCCATAAAATCAAATGGAAAATTGTACCTGTTCAAATTCATCTTGTATTTCACTGAAAGATATTTTAAAAATTTTTTCATGGAATTTTTAAAATGCAGTGAATAAATTTAGGAAGTTTTATTTAATGTCATAAAAGACCAATTATAATAATTTTTAAGTATAATAAAACCCTTTAACGCTGATGAGTAACAGGCTAGGTAACATTCCTTAAAAAATGGAAAATTTTAACTGTTAAAATTCATTCTGTACTTTACTGAAATACATTTTAAAGGTTTTTTCCCTATAATTTTTTAGCAGGTAATTGAAATATCTGTGCAAAATGAAATATTTTCAAAATTCTTTGAAAAATTCCCTAAAAAATTCAGGGAAGTTTTTTTAAGATACAAACCATTTGAATAAAAATTTAAACCACTAATAACTTTGCTCTTATTGAAATAACTATCTGCAATTTGTATTTATGACAGTGAATGATTTCTAAAGTAAATTTACTAGTAATTTTGCTTGTAAAAATGTTGAGTATTTTCATTAAAATAAAAAAAGTGTTCTACGGGCGGGTCCGGGCGGGTGCAAAAGTATATATAGGCTTAAAGGGAACACTCTTGGCTTTCTTTGGGTGGTTTCGATTTTTGTTTCCATTTGTTTCTACAAAAGTTATACACTACTAAACTTGAAATTTTATGAGTATATGGTGATTTTAAATTTTTTACATAACACCTTAACTACAAATTATACAGGGTGCGCAAATACCATTTGTTAAAACCAACAGTCCACCCAACATAACAAAAAAAACTGCAGCCCATTAGCATTAATAGTTTTCAAGAAATCGTAATTAATATGAGATCAAAAATTACAATTTTCTTTCATTTCTAAATTAACCAAAATTCCTTGTCTTTAGCAGCATGCCACGCCCACTACAGCGGCTATTTTGACCAAATTTTTTGGCCACCTTAGTTTTGATATGTTTTCTTTCTGATGATATAAAAATTTTAAAAATCTATGTCAACAAAAAATATAGGTTTTGGCCAATGAAATTTGATTCTGAACCACCGTGCGGCGTTGCCCGAGTCGGTAGTTAAAGTTTTTAACTTATAACTGTGTTAAAATTTTTTTTTTTTAATTCACAATCATGAAATATTTTTATACCATTCACCAATAGGTGAAAGGGTATTATAAGTTTGTGATTCCGTTTGTAATTTTTTATTAGTGGTAGTGGACACCATAAAAATTATACCAATTGACTCAGAATCGGGAATAGAATCGATTAAGCGATGTCAGTTTGTCTGTCTGTTGAAATCAAGTTTCTGAAGCCCCTGAAGGATGGACCTACATAATTTAGGAAATTCTCCTGCAATGAACGATACTAAATTTCATTAAAATCGGTTTATAAACACCGAAAATACCGAAAAAATACCAAAAATTAGACGAAAATTTAAACATTTTTGATTGAAACACATTTTTAAATAACAAGAGAAAAAAGATACTCCTTGTGTACATGTGATAATATATTATATATCAGATTTGTTCCCCAAAGCACTCTGTAAAATCTTATCAGAATAGATCTTATCAGAATAGATGATGGTATTATTCCAGCTGATCTTCAACATAATACCGATCTCTTAATGCCCGATAATACCGATCTCTTAATGCCATACCAGAATCCTGGACCAGGCGCAACGTTGTCTTTAATCCTAAAGCAGTTAAAACCTCGCACACGAAACCTAAGGATTTCAGGCCTGTTAGCCTTAGCTCATTCCTTCTTAAAACTTTGGAGCGTATCATTGAAGCACATATTCGTGCTTCATTAGATTCGAGGCTCCTATCCAACTCACAACATGCCTACAACAAAGGCAAATCACTTGAGACAGCACTCCACTCATTAGTTAGTCATATTGAAAAATCTTATGAATTTGGCGAATTCACACTTGCCGCCTACCTAGATATAGAGGGCGCCTTTAACAACATTAGACCTCAGTCGATTTTATCGGCAATGGAGGACTTAAGGGTCAACAAATCTATTATCTCGTTTGTAGATTAACTTCTCACCTATAGAGTCATCTGCTCAACCATGGGCACTGCTACTATTTATAAAGTAGCCTGTCGAGGTACACCACAAGGAGACGTACTATCACCTCTTTTGTGGAACCTTGCCATAAATAAACTACTCACTGAATTGGATTCTCTGAGATTCAAAACCATCGCATACGCGGATGATGTTGCTATATCAGTGTCGGGGAAATTTCTTAACACACCGTCACAACGTCTCGAATCAGCTCTTGACCTACTTTATCGATGGAGCGTCTCCAACGGCCTTGGAGTCAATCCAACTAAAACGGAACTTGTACTCTTCTCACGTAAATACAAAATTCCCACCTTTACTCTTCCAAAATTAAACAAGGTTGAACTTTCGCTCACTGACCATGCCAAATACCTGGGGTTCATCTTGGACTCAAAACTGTCCTGGAGCCTGAACACCCAACTTAGGGTGTCTAAAGCATCTATTGCACTATATTCATGTAGAGGGGCCATTGGTAAAACCTGGGGTCTGAATCCCATTAACACTGCCTGACTCTTCAACATGGTGGTTAAGCCTATAGTATGGTGCGCTTTTCTGGTGGCCTGCACTCACCAAGGCACACCATTTTAACAAAATCTTGAGATCTGCCGCTCTAATGATTACCGGTGCTTTAAGAACTACTCCATCTAAGGCACTCTTCACCATGCTAAACTGGCTCCCAGCTGAACTAATGGCAATGCAAATTGCTCTTAACTCGGCTGTCCGTCTCAGCACAATTGGAACCTGGTCCCACTCACAAATCAGGCATTCCACCATCCTGGACAAAATCACTCATCCCTGACCATATAGACTACTGTATATCCACTCCTATCTTCGACAAATCCTTCACTGTGACTATCTCTGGAGAACCCTCATCCTTAGATGATGGCTGTCTAGAGGTTTACACTGATGGATCGAAGTCAAAGATAGGCGTAGGGGGGGGGGCTTCTTCATCCCATTGCTTGGGAAGGAAATCTGCTTTAGGCTCCCTAATCAATGCAGTGTCCTTCAATCCGAGATATCGGCTATCCACAAAGCAGTCAAATGGTTGAGATACTACAGAGTATACGACAGGGATATTCGCTTTTGTATCGACAGTCAGGCTGCAAATCTAATGTCCATACGACATCTGTTCTTACCAGCGAATGCCTGGCATCTCTTAACGAGATGGCGAGACATTGCAAAATCGAACTCTTATGGGTACCCGGGCACAACAACATACCTGGTAACTCCACCGCGGACAAACTTGCTAAATCCGGTGCTCTCCTGAGTCAGGATAGCATCGACCAATTTACGGGCTTACCGCTATCCGCCTGCAAATCAATAATTAGGCAATCACTTTATGCGTCAGCGCAGAACGAGTGGTCTTCGGTAACGAACTGCTCCATATCTAGGCAAACATGGCCCACCTACAACACTAAACGTTCAAATATCTTGGTAACTCTACCCCGTCATAGACTTAGCAATCTTATCTCGACCCTAACAGGGCACTGCGTTTTTGGGCTTCATGTCAGAAGACTTAATCTTCAATTTTACGACTACTGTCGCAGCTGTCACAACATAGAAGAGGAGGAGACAGTGACTCATCTTCTGTCACTGCCCCGCCCTCTCGACCCCTAGGGCTCTCAATTTGGGGGCACTTTTTCTGCATGATTTATCGGATCTAGCGAGTATTGACATTCGTAAAATAGACTCATTTATCAGGGCTTCAGGATGGCTTGATCAGCCTCTCACTGATAGCCTGGAGTAATTGCCTTTGTATTTTTCTCCAGTCTATCCCTTGCAGGTAACACAAAGGGACCGCTTTTTGGACCCAAGTGACGCTGACCTACATCGGCTGCCTGCCTAACCTAACCTAACCTAGGGGTCACATCTTATAGGATTTGGAAGACTCATGTGGCCAGGTTAGCTGGGCAAATCAGAGGATATTCCATCAGCCTCTGAAGGATTCATCGAGCATTGTAGTTTGTAGTGTTAGTCAATATTTTGTGTTTTCAATTTTGTTTTATGTGCAGTGTACCCAATGAGAGGGTTGGAACCCGCTGAGACATGCCAACCGGGGAAAAAGCTAGTCGGAAACCTCATTGGTCCCTACGACTGTTACATAAATGGCGCCCAATGGTAGAATAAGGCAAGTTATAAACTTGCAAAAGTAAGTAACATATTTAAGAATTTTACGTGTAGAAATAAAATAATAGTTTTTCTTCAATGTATTAACAAAATAATCCCTAATCTAGTGCAATATGGTACAGACATGTAGTAGCCCTTAAAACATAAAGTTTACAAGGTAGTACTAAAGGTTATGCAATTTTGTCAACTGGAGAAGAGAGAATTTTGACATTTGGCCCAGAAATAGATTAAAATAGCTTAAGAATTATATGTAGTAATTGCTTTATTGTATTTGGTCTATTTCTGTTTGTGTTTTAGTTTCAGAATGTTTTTTTTGTTGAATTTAGGGTAAATGAGTTGGTCTTCGATAGCCGCCTACAGATAAATTGATAGATTCTTAGGGACAGTTGTATTGGGGATCAGTCATGAACTTCTCGTAGCTCATATTTAAATTTAATATTGATTGTATTAGGATATACCCTAAAAAAATAATTTCGTTTAGTTTTAGTTTGTAAAATGTGATTGTATGTGCTCGATGATTCAGATTTAAAATGACCACTTTGATAACCGCCTCCTACCTTCATACCAATCATTGTAAAATCATACGTATATTTTTATATTTATATTATAGAAACTTTTGAAAAATTTAAAAATTTGGTATTGAAAAAAGCGATTTCGGTAAATATTAGGCCGAGATTTAACTTTTGCTAAAAATTCATTAAAATTCTTCAGTTTTCGTCTCTTAGATCTATCGCTACAGTTATCTAACGGTTTTTGTGGTCTTCCACAACTCCCATCATTTGTTGCTTCTGAAATGATATGGATACGGAGTTCACCTTCTAACCAATTCGCAAAGCGCTTGTAAAATTTACTTTTACTAAAGTCAACTTCCTTGTAGTATCTATTCAATGTTTTGACGAAATTAGATACTTTGTTTTTTATTTCCAGTTGTGTTTCAATGTAGAGACTATTTATATTCAGTTTTGTTTGAATATGGTTTAGAACACCATCTTTATTTTTAAAATATTCTTCGGCCAATTCTTTATAGCTGAAAGTCTCCATATTTTAATTTAGCCGAAAATAATGTACTTTTAAAGGGCTTTGAAATAAAACTTCCAAATATTTATCAACCTTTTTAAATCGAATACTTGTTCGAAACTAACATTTATTTCCAAATTATTGTCCTTATATCATGCTTTGATATTATTATACTCTACCTAGGTAGCTGTCCATAAAATCAAATGGAAAATTGTACCTGTTCAAATTCATCTTGTATTTCACTGAAAGATATTTTAAAAATTTTTTCATGGAATTTTTAAAATGCAGTGAATAAATTTAGGAAGTTTTATTTAATGTCATAAAAGACCAATTATAATAATTTTTAAGTATAATAAAACCCTTTAACGCTGATGAGTAACAGGCTAGGTAACATTCCTTAAAAAATGGAAAATTTTAACTGTTAAAATTCATTCTGTACTTTACTGAAATATATTTTAAAGGTTTTTTCCCTATAATTTTTTAGCAGGTAATTGAAATATCTGTGCAAAATGAAATATTTTCAAAATTCTTTGAAAAATTCCCTAAAAAATTCAGGGAAGTTTTTTTAAGATACAAACCATTTGAATAAAAATTTAAACCACTAATAACTTTGCTCTTATTGAAATAACTATCTGCAATTTGTATTTATGACAGTGAATGATTTCTAAAGTAAATTTACTAGTAATTTTGCTTGTAAAAATGTTGAGTATTTTCATTAAAATAAAAAAAGTGTTCTACGGGCGGGTCCGGGCGGGTGCAAAAGTATATATAGGCTTAAAGGGAACACTCTTGGCTTTCTTTGGGTGGTTTCGATTTTTGTTTCCATTTGTTTCTACAAAAGTTATACACTACTAAACTTGAAATTTTATGAGTATATGGTGATTTTAAATTTTTTACATAACACCTTAACTACAAATTATACAGGGTGCGCAAATACCATTTGTTAAAACCAACAGTCCACCCAACATAACAAAAAAAACTGCAGCCCATTAGCATTAATAGTTTTCAAGAAATCGTAATTAATATGAGATCAAAAATTACAATTTTCTTTCATTTCTAAATTAACCAAAATTCCTTGTCTTTAGCAGCATGCCACGCCCACTACAGCGGCTATTTTGACCAAATTTTTTGGCCACCTTAGTTTTGATATGTTTTCTTTCTGATGATATAAAAATTTTAAAAATCTATGTCAACAAAAAATATAGGTTTTGGCCAATGAAATTTGATTCTGAACCACCGTGCGGCGTTGCCCGAGTCGGTAGTTAAAGTTTTTAACTTATAACTGTGTTAACATTTTTTTTTTAAATTCACAATCATGAAATATTTTTATACCATTCACCAATAGGTGAAAGGGTATTATAAGTTTGTGATTCCGTTTGTAATTTTTTATTAGTGGTAGTGGACACCATAAAAATTATACCAATTGACTCAGAATCGGGAATAGAATCGATTAAGCGATGTCAGTTTGTCTGTCTGTTGAAATCAAGTTTCTGAAGCCCCTGAAGGATGGACCTACATAATTTAGGAAATTCTCCTGCAATGAACGATACTAAATTTCATTAAAATCGGTTTATAAACACCGAAAATACCGAAAAAATACCAAAAATTAGACGAAAATTTAAACATTTTTGATTGAAACACATTTTTAAATAACAAGAGAAAAAAGATACTCCTTGTGTACATGTGATAATATATTATATATCAGATTTGTTCCCCAAAGCACTCTGTAAAATCTTATCAGAATAGATCCATAAACAACTGAGATATCGCCAAAACACTAAATTTTGATGTATCAAAAATTGCCCAAAGTACTCATTAGAGAATTTTTGTTGAAAAAATGAAATGCAGGAATAGGAAAAACCATCCTCCTTTAGCACGAACATACATAAATTTTATATCAAAGTAAGAAATTAGAAGCTGATAAGTCTTTGTGATGTCCGGATGGAACAAAATAAGGTTTAAAAGTGGCAAATTAACAAAATAAAGATGTTTTAAAGTTGAAAATAAATAATATAAATTAACAAAATCAAGTAAGAAAAAGTGAGAAAATTATTTTTTTTAAGAATTAAATTTTTTAATAGTTTTTGTTTTTGCTAAATATATTCTTTTTGAAGTGAAAGTGGTTCACCATTATAAATAATAAATTTAAAGTTTGCTAGTCAACAAAATAAAACGTAAGCATTTTCCTTATATGTGAGTTTTTTGTATGTGTCCCTAATGTGAATATTTTTACAAAATTTATAGCTGGCTAAGACGGCGATAATCTCTTGGACCAAGACTTGGGAGTCCAAAGGAAAAAGCCACAATCAACAAGACCACAAAAATAAAGTAAATGGCCAAACTTAGCCAGGTAACCATTTTCTTGATGATCAAATTTTCTTGAAGATAAAATTTTCTTGAAAATAACATTTTCTTGATGATTAAATTTTATGTGAGTCAAATATTACATTTATATAACGTTGGCCACAAAAATCATCAAACAGTAAAAAAAAGAAGGAGGAAAAGTTTTTGAAATAATATACTGTGGCCGCAAAAGAAAAATAAAAAAAAACAATAATTAAAAATAAAAAAATATAAAAAGTAAATTAAGATTAATTTCAAAATAATTAAAAAAATAAAAAAAAAGTATTAAAATATAAGAGCAGTAATTAGGTTATGTTTAGTGATAGTTTTAAGTTAGTTTGATTAATTTTTGTTTTAAATTCAATGTGTCGTTACATTTATATCGGTTATTGTGAGTTTTATATTTGTATCATTTGTTTCTGCCATAAGATAGGCTTTACATTTTTGCGTTATTTTTTGTTTGTGTTTTGTGTTGTACAATCTGGTGTAACAACAAGAACGGAAATTAAATTTAGATAAACGGATATACGTATGTAGGTCTAAATCGAAAGTAATTCGCGAAGGAAAAATAAATTTATAGAATTACTAATATTAGCCTTAGGGAGCTACGGATAGAATCCAATGGGCTCTTGATAGCTTCGAACCGTACAAAGCTGCGGGTCCTGATGGTATTATTCCAGCTGATCTTCAACATAATACCGATCTCTTAATGCCCGATAATACCGATCTCTTAATGCCATACCAGAATCCTGGACCAGGCGCAACGTTGTCTTTATTCCTAAAGCAGTTAAAACCTCGCACACGAAACCTAAGGATTTCAGGCCTGTTAGCCTTAGCTCATTCCTTCTTAAAACTTTGGAGCGTATCATTGAAGCACATATTCGTGCTTCATTAGATTCGAGGCTCCTATCCAACTCACAACATGCCTACAACAAAGGCAAATCACTTGAGACAGCACTCCACTCATTAGTTAGTCATATTGAAAAATCTTATGAATTTGGCGAATTCACACTTGCCGCCTACCTAGATATAGAGGGCGCCTTTAACAACATTAGACCTCAGTCGATTTTATCGGCAATGGAGGACTTAAGGGTCAACAAATCTATTATCTCGTTTGTAGATTAACTTCTCACCTATAGAGTCATCTGCTCAACCATGGGCACTGCTACTATTTATAAAGTAGCCTGTCGAGGTACACCACAAGGAGACGTACTATCACCTCTTTTGTGGAACCTTGCCATAAATAAACTACTCACTGAATTGGATTCTCTGAGATTCAACACCATCGCATACGCGGATGATGTTGCTATATCAGTGTCGGGGAAATTTCTTAACACACCGTCACAACGTCTCGAATCAGCTCTTGACCTACTTTATCGATGGAGCGTCTCCAACGGCCTTGGAGTCAATCCAACTAAAACGGAACTTGTACTCTTCTCACGTAAATACAAAATTCCCACCTTTACTCTTCCAAAATTAAACAAGGTTGAACTTTCGCTCACTGACCATGCCAAATACCTGGGGTTCATCTTGGACTCAAAACTGTCCTGGAGCCTGAACACCCAACTTAGGGTGTCTAAAGCATCTATTGCACTATATTCATGTAGAGGGGCCATTGGTAAAACCTGGGGTCTGAATCCCATTAACACTGCCTGGCTCTTCAACATGGTGGTTAAGCCTATAGTATAGTATGCACTCACCAAGGCAAACCAGATGCACCATTTTAACAAAATCTTGAGATCTGCCGCTCTAATGATTACCGGTGCTTTAAGAACTACTCCATCTAAGGCACTCTTCACCATGCTAAACTGGCTCCCAGCTGAACTAATGGCAATGCAAATTGCTCTTAACTCGGCTGTCCGTCTCAGCACAATTGGAACCTGGTCCCACTCACAAATCAGGCATTCCACCATCCTGGACAAAATCACTCACTGTTACATAAATGGCGCCCAATGGTAGAATAAGGCAAGTTATAAACTTGCAAAAGTAAGTAACATATTTAAGAATTTTACGTGTAGAAATAAAATAATAGTTTTTCTTCAATGTATTAACAAAATAATCCCTAATCTAGTGCAATATGGTACAGACATGTAGTAGCCCTTAAAACATAAAGTTTACAAGGTAGTACTAAAGGTTATGCAATTTTGTCAACTGGAGAAGAGAGAATTTTGACATTTGGCCCAGAAATAGATTAAAATAGCTTAAGAATTATATGTAGTAATTGCTTTATTGTATTTGGTCTATTTCTGTTTGTGTTTTAGTTTCAGAATGTTTTTTTGTTGAATTTAGGGTAAATGAGTTGGTCTTCGATAGCCGCCTACAGATAAATTGATAGATTCTTAGGGACAGTTGTATTGGGGATCAGTCATGAACTTCTCGTAGCTCATATTTAAATTTAATATTGATTGTATTAGGATATACCCTAAAAAATAATTTCGTTTAGTTTTAGTTTGTAAAATGTGATTGTATGTGCTCGATGATTCAGATTTAAAATGACCACTTTGATAACCGCCTCCTACCTTCATACCAATCATTGTAAAATCATACGTATATTTTTATATTTATATTATAGAAACTTTTGAAAAATTTAAAAATTTGGTATTGAAAAAAGCGATTTCGGTAAATATTAGGCCGAGATTTAACTTTTGCTAAAAATTCATTAAAATTCTTCAGTTTTCGTCTCTTAGATCTATCGCTACAGTTATCTAACGGTTTTTGTGGTCTTCCACAACTCCCATCATTTGTTGCTTCTGAAATGATATGGATACGGAGTTCACCTTCTAACCAATTCGCAAAGCGCTTGTAAAATTTACTTTTACTAAAGTCAACTTCCTTGTAGTATCTATTCAATGTTTTGACGAAATTAGATACTTTGTTTTTTATTTCCAGTTGTGTTTCAATGTAGAGACTATTTATATTCAGTTTTGTTTGAATATGGTTTAGAACACCATCTTTATTTTTAAAATATTCTTCGGCCAATTCTTTATAGCTGAAAGTCTCCATATTTTAATTTAGCCGAAAATAATGTACTTTTAAAGGGCTTTGAAATAAAACTTCCAAATATTTATCAACCTTTTTAAATCGAATACTTGTTCGAAACTAACATTTATTTCCAAATTATTGTCCTTATATCATGCTTTGATATTATTATACTCTACCTAGGTAGCTGTCCATAAAATCAAATGGAAAATTGTACCTGTTCAAATTCATCTTGTATTTCACTGAAAGATATTTTAAAAATTTTTTCATGGAATTTTTAAAATGCAGTGAATAAATTTAGGAAGTTTTATTTAATGTCATAAAAGACCAATTATAATAATTTTTAAGTATAATAAAACCCTTTAACGCTGATGAGTAACAGGCTAGGTAACATTCCTTAAAAAATGGAAAATTTTAACTGTTAAAATTCATTCTGTACTTTACTGAAATACATTTTAAAGGTTTTTTCCCTATAATTTTTTAGCAGGTAATTGAAATATCTGTGCAAAATGAAATATTTTCAAAATTCTTTGAAAAATTCCCTAAAAAATTCACCGAAAATACCGAAAAAATACCAAAAATTAGACGAAAATTTAAACATTTTTGATTGAAACACATTTTTAAATAACAAGAGAAAAAAGATACTCCTTGTGTACATGTGATAATATATTATATATCAGATTTGTTCCCCAAAGCACTCTGTAAAATCTTATCAGAATAGATCCATAAACAACTGAGATATCGCCAAAACACTAAATTTTGATGTATCAAAAATTGCCCAAAGTACTCATTAGAGAATTTTTGTTGAAAAAATGAAATGCAGGAATAGGAAAAACCATCCTCCTTTAGCACGAACATACATAAATTTTATATCAAAGTAAGAAATTAGAAGCTGATAAGTCTTTGTGATGTCCGGATGGAACAAAATAAGGTTTAAAAGTGGCAAATTAACAAAATAAAGATGTTTTAAAGTTGAAAATAAATAATATAAATTAACAAAATCAAGTAAGAAAAAGTGAGAAAATTATTTTTTTTAAGAATTAAATTTTTTAATAGTTTTTGTTTTTGCTAAATATATTCTTTTTGAAGTGAAAGTGGTTCACCATTATAAATAATAAATTTAAAGTTTGCTAGTCAACAAAATAAAACGTAAGCATTTTCCTTATATGTGAGTTTTTTGTATGTGTCCCTAATGTGAATATTTTTACAAAATTTATAGCTGGCTAAGACGGCGATAATCTCTTGGACCAAGACTTGGGAGTCCAAAGGAAAAAGCCACAATCAACAAGACCACAAAAATAAAGTAAATGGCCAAACTTAGCCAGGTAACCATTTTCTTGATGATCAAATTTTCTTGAAGATAAAATTTTCTTGAAAATAACATTTTCTTGATGATTAAATTTTATGTGAGTCAAATATTACATTTATATAACGTTGGCCACAAAAATCATCAAACAGTAAAAAAAAGAAGGAGGAAAAGTTTTTGAAATAATATACTGTGGCCGCAAAAGAAAAATAAAAAAAAACAATAATTAAAAATAAAAAAATATAAAAAGTAAATTAAGATTAATTTCAAAATAATTAAAAAAATAAAAAAAAAGTATTAAAATATAAGAGCAGTAATTAGGTTATGTTTAGTGATAGTTTTAAGTTAGTTTGATTAATTTTTGTTTTAAATTCAATGTGTCGTTACATTTATATCGGTTATTGTGAGTTTTATATTTGTATCATTTGTTTCTGCCATAAGATAGGCTTTACATTTTTGCGTTATTTTTTGTTTGTGTTTTGTGTTGTACAATCTGGTGTAACAACAAGAACGGAAATTAAATTTAGATAAACGGATATACGTATGTAGGTCTAAATCGAAAGTAATTCGCGAAGGAAAAATAAATTTATAGAATTACTAATATTAGCCTTAGGGAGCTACGGATAGAATCCAATGGGCTCTTGATAGCTTCGAACCGTACAAAGCTGCGGGTCCTGATGGTATTATTCCAGCTGATCTTCAACATAATACCGATCTCTTAATGCCCGATAATACCGATCTCTTAATGCCATACCAGAATCCTGGACCAGGCGCAACGTTGTCTTTATTCCTAAAGCAGTTAAAACCTCGCACACGAAACCTAAGGATTTCAGGCCTGTTAGCCTTAGCTCATTCCTTCTTAAAACTTTGGAGCGTATCATTGAAGCACATATTCGTGCTTCATTAGATTCGAGGCTCCTATCCAACTCACAACATGCCTACAACAAAGGCAAATCACTTGAGACAGCACTCCACTCATTAGTTAGTCATATTGAAAAATCTTATGAATTTGGCGAATTCACACTTGCCGCCTACCTAGATATAGAGGGCGCCTTTAACAACATTAGACCTCAGTCGATTTTATCGGCAATGGAGGACTTAAGGGTCAACAAATCTATTATCTCGTTTGTAGATTAACTTCTCACCTATAGAGTCATCTGCTCAACCATGGGCACTGCTACTATTTATAAAGTAGCCTGTCGAGGTACACCACAAGGAGACGTACTATCACCTCTTTTGTGGAACCTTGCCATAAATAAACTACTCACTGAATTGGATTCTCTGAGATTCAACACCATCGCATACGCGGATGATGTTGCTATATCAGTGTCGGGGAAATTTCTTAACACACCGTCACAACGTCTCGAATCAGCTCTTGACCTACTTTATCGATGGAGCGTCTCCAACGGCCTTGGAGTCAATCCAACTAAAACGGAACTTGTACTCTTCTCACGTAAATACAAAATTCCCACCTTTACTCTTCCAAAATTAAACAAGGTTGAACTTTCGCTCACTGACCATGCCAAATACCTGGGGTTCATCTTGGACTCAAAACTGTCCTGGAGCCTGAACACCCAACTTAGGGTGTCTAAAGCATCTATTGCACTATATTCATGTAGAGGGGCCATTGGTAAAACCTGGGGTCTGAATCCCATTAACACTGCCTGGCTCTTCAACATGGTGGTTAAGCCTATAGTATAGTATGCACTCACCAAGGCAAACCAGATGCACCATTTTAACAAAATCTTGAGATCTGCCGCTCTAATGATTACCGGTGCTTTAAGAACTACTCCATCTAAGGCACTCTTCACCATGCTAAACTGGCTCCCAGCTGAACTAATGGCAATGCAAATTGCTCTTAACTCGGCTGTCCGTCTCAGCACAATTGGAACCTGGTCCCACTCACAAATCAGGCATTCCACCATCCTGGACAAAATCACTCACTGTTACATAAATGGCGCCCAATGGTAGAATAAGGCAAGTTATAAACTTGCAAAAGTAAGTAACATATTTAAGAATTTTACGTGTAGAAATAAAATAATAGTTTTTCTTCAATGTATTAACAAAATAATCCCTAATCTAGTGCAATATGGTACAGACATGTAGTAGCCCTTAAAACATAAAGTTTACAAGGTAGTACTAAAGGTTATGCAATTTTGTCAACTGGAGAAGAGAGAATTTTGACATTTGGCCCAGAAATAGATTAAAATAGCTTAAGAATTATATGTAGTAATTGCTTTATTGTATTTGGTCTATTTCTGTTTGTGTTTTAGTTTCAGAATGTTTTTTTGTTGAATTTAGGGTAAATGAGTTGGTCTTCGATAGCCGCCTACAGATAAATTGATAGATTCTTAGGGACAGTTGTATTGGGGATCAGTCATGAACTTCTCGTAGCTCATATTTAAATTTAATATTGATTGTATTAGGATATACCCTAAAAAATAATTTCGTTTAGTTTTAGTTTGTAAAATGTGATTGTATGTGCTCGATGATTCAGATTTAAAATGACCACTTTGATAACCGCCTCCTACCTTCATACCAATCATTGTAAAATCATACGTATATTTTTATATTTATATTATAGAAACTTTTGAAAAATTTAAAAATTTGGTATTGAAAAAAGCGATTTCGGTAAATATTAGGCCGAGATTTAACTTTTGCTAAAAATTCATTAAAATTCTTCAGTTTTCGTCTCTTAGATCTATCGCTACAGTTATCTAACGGTTTTTGTGGTCTTCCACAACTCCCATCATTTGTTGCTTCTGAAATGATATGGATACGGAGTTCACCTTCTAACCAATTCGCAAAGCGCTTGTAAAATTTACTTTTACTAAAGTCAACTTCCTTGTAGTATCTATTCAATGTTTTGACGAAATTAGATACTTTGTTTTTTATTTCCAGTTGTGTTTCAATGTAGAGACTATTTATATTCAGTTTTGTTTGAATATGGTTTAGAACACCATCTTTATTTTTAAAATATTCTTCGGCCAATTCTTTATAGCTGAAAGTCTCCATATTTTAATTTAGCCGAAAATAATGTACTTTTAAAGGGCTTTGAAATAAAACTTCCAAATATTTATCAACCTTTTTAAATCGAATACTTGTTCGAAACTAACATTTATTTCCAAATTATTGTCCTTATATCATGCTTTGATATTATTATACTCTACCTAGGTAGCTGTCCATAAAATCAAATGGAAAATTGTACCTGTTCAAATTCATCTTGTATTTCACTGAAAGATATTTTAAAAATTTTTTCATGGAATTTTTAAAATGCAGTGAATAAATTTAGGAAGTTTTATTTAATGTCATAAAAGACCAATTATAATAATTTTTAAGTATAATAAAACCCTTTAACGCTGATGAGTAACAGGCTAGGTAACATTCCTTAAAAAATGGAAAATTTTAACTGTTAAAATTCATTCTGTACTTTACTGAAATACATTTTAAAGGTTTTTTCCCTATAATTTTTTAGCAGGTAATTGAAATATCTGTGCAAAATGAAATATTTTCAAAATTCTTTGAAAAATTCCCTAAAAAATTCAGGGAAGTTTTTTTAAGATACAAACCATTTGAATAAAAATTTAAACCACTAATAACTTTGCTCTTATTGAAATAACTATCTGCAATTTGTATTTATGACAGTGAATGATTTCTAAAGTAAATTTACTAGTAATTTTGCTTGTAAAAATGTTGAGTATTTTCATTAAAATAAAAAAAGTGTTCTACGGGCGGGTCCGGGCGGGTGCAAAAGTATATATAGGCTTAAAGGGAACACTCTTGGCTTTCTTTGGGTGGTTTCGATTTTTGTTTCCATTTGTTTCTACAAAAGTTATACACTACTAAACTTGAAATTTTATGAGTATATGGTGATTTTAAATTTTTTACATAACACCTTAACTACAAATTATACAGGGTGCGCAAATACCATTTGTTAAAACCAACAGTCCACCCAACATAACAAAAAAAACTGCAGCCCATTAGCATTAATAGTTTTCAAGAAATCGTAATTAATATGAGATCAAAAATTACAATTTTCTTTCATTTCTAAATTAACCAAAATTCCTTGTCTTTAGCAGCATGCCACGCCCACTACAGCGGCTATTTTGACCAAATTTTTTGGCCACCTTAGTTTTGATATGTTTTCTTTCTGATGATATAAAAATTTTAAAAATCTATGTCAACAAAAAATATAGGTTTTGGCCAATGAAATTTGATTCTGAACCACCGTGCGGCGTTGCCCGAGTCGGTAGTTAAAGTTTTTAACTTATAACTGTGTTAACATTTTTTTTTTTAAATTCACAATCATGAAATATTTTTATACCATTCACCAATAGGTGAAAGGGTATTATAAGTTTGTGATTCCGTTTGTAATTTTTTATTAGTGGTAGTGGACACCATAAAAATTATACCAATTGACTCAGAATCGGGAATAGAATCGATTAAGCGATGTCAGTTTGTCTGTCTGTTGAAATCAAGTTTCTGAAGCCCCTGAAGGATGGACCTACATAATTTAGGAAATTCTCCTGCAATGAACGATACTAAATTTCATTAAAATCGGTTTATAAACACCGAAAATACCGAAAAAATACCAAAAATTAGACGAAAATTTAAACATTTTTGATTGAAACACATTTTTAAATAACAAGAGAAAAAAGATACTCCTTGTGTACATGTGATAATATATTATATATCAGATTTGTTCCCCAAAGCACTCTGTAAAATCTTATCAGAATAGATCCATAAACAACTGAGATATCGCCAAAACACTAAATTTTGATGTATCAAAAATTGCCCAAAGTACTCATTAGAGAATTTTTGTTGAAAAAATGAAATGCAGGAATAGGAAAAACCATCCTCCTTTAGCACGAACATACATAAATTTTATATCAAAGTAAGAAATTAGAAGCTGATAAGTCTTTGTGATGTCCGGATGGAACAAAATAAGGTTTAAAAGTGGCAAATTAACAAAATAAAGATGTTTTAAAGTTGAAAATAAATAATATAAATTAACAAAATCAAGTAAGAAAAAGTGAGAAAATTATTTTTTTTAAGAATTAAATTTTTTAATAGTTTTTGTTTTTGCTAAATATATTCTTTTTGAAGTGAAAGTGGTTCACCATTATAAATAATAAATTTAAAGTTTGCTAGTCAACAAAATAAAACGTAAGCATTTTCCTTATATGTGAGTTTTTTGTATGTGTCCCTAATGTGAATATTTTTACAAAATTTATAGCTGGCTAAGACGGCGATAATCTCTTGGACCAAGACTTGGGAGTCCAAAGGAAAAAGCCACAATCAACAAGACCACAAAAATAAAGTAAATGGCCAAACTTAGCCAGGTAACCATTTTCTTGATGATCAAATTTTCTTGAAGATAAAATTTTCTTGAAAATAACATTTTCTTGATGATTAAATTTTATGTGAGTCAAATATTACATTTATATAACGTTGGCCACAAAAATCATCAAACAGTAAAAAAAAAGAAGGAGGAAAAGTTTTTGAAATAATATACTGTGGCCGCAAAAGAAAAATAAAAAAAAAACAATAATTAAAAATAAAAAAATATAAAAAGTAAATTAAGATTAATTTCAAAATAATTAAAAAAATAAAAAAAAAGTATTAAAATATAAGAGCAGTAATTAGGTTATGTTTAGTGATAGTTTTAAGTTAGTTTGATTAATTTTTGTTTTAAATTCAATGTGTCGTTACATTTATATCGGTTATTGTGAGTTTTATATTTGTATCATTTGTTTCTGCCATAAGATAGGCTTTACATTTTTGCGTTATTTTTTGTTTGTGTTTTGTGTTGTACAATCTGGTGTAACAACAAGAACGGAAATTAAATTTAGATAAACGGATATACGTATGTAGGTCTAAATCGAAAGTAATTCGCGAAGGAAAAATAAATTTATAGAATTACTAATATTAGCCTTAGGGAGCTACGGATAGAATCCAATGGGCTCTTGATAGCTTCGAACCGTACAAAGCTGCGGGTCCTGATGGTATTATTCCAGCTGATCTTCAACATAATACCGATCTCTTAATGCCCGATAATACCGATCTCTTAATGCCATACCAGAATCCTGGACCAGGCGCAACGTTGTCTTTATTCCTAAAGCAGTTAAAACCTCGCACACGAAACCTAAGGATTTCAGGCCTGTTAGCCTTAGCTCATTCCTTCTTAAAACTTTGGAGCGTATCATTGAAGCACATATTCGTGCTTCATTAGATTCGAGGCTCCTATCCAACTCACAACATGCCTACAACAAAGGCAAATCACTTGAGACAGCACTCCACTCATTAGTTAGTCATATTGAAAAATCTTATGAATTTGGCGAATTCACACTTGCCGCCTACCTAGATATAGAGGGCGCCTTTAACAACATTAGACCTCAGTCGATTTTATCGGCAATGGAGGACTTAAGGGTCAACAAATCTATTATCTCGTTTGTAGATTAACTTCTCACCTATAGAGTCATCTGCTCAACCATGGGCACTGCTACTATTTATAAAGTAGCCTGTCGAGGTACACCACAAGGAGACGTACTATCACCTCTTTTGTGGAACCTTGCCATAAATAAACTACTCACTGAATTGGATTCTCTGAGATTCAACACCATCGCATACGCGGATGATGTTGCTATATCAGTGTCGGGGAAATTTCTTAACACACCGTCACAACGTCTTGAATCAGCTCTTGACCTACTTTATCGATGGAGCGTCTCCAACGGCCTTGGAGTCAATCCAACTAAAACGGAACTTGTACTCTTCTCACGTAAATACAAAATTCCCACCTTTACTCTTCCAAAATTAAACAAGGTTGAACTTTCGCTCACTGACCATGCCAAATACCTGGGGTTCATCTTGGACTCAAAACTGTCCTGGAGCCTGAACACCCAACTTAGGGTGTCTAAAGCATCTATTGCACTATATTCATGTAGAGGGGCCATTGGTAAAACCTGGGGTCTGAATCCCATTAACACTGCCTGGCTCTTCAACATGGTGGTTAAGCCTATAGTATAGTATGCACTCACCAAGGCAAACCAGATGCACCATTTTAACAAAATCTTGAGATCTGCCGCTCTAATGATTACCGGTGCTTTAAGAACTACTCCATCTAAGGCACTCTTCACCATGCTAAACTGGCTCCCAGCTGAACTAATGGCAATGCAAATTGCTCTTAACTCGGCTGTCCGTCTCAGCACAATTGGAACCTGGTCCCACTCACAAATCAGGCATTCCACCATCCTGGACAAAATCACTCACTGTTACATAAATGGCGCCCAATGGTAGAATAAGGCAAGTTATAAACTTGCAAAAGTAAGTAACATATTTAAGAATTTTACGTGTAGAAATAAAATAATAGTTTTTCTTCAATGTATTAACAAAATAATCCCTAATCTAGTGCAATATGGTACAGACATGTAGTAGCCCTTAAAACATAAAGTTTACAAGGTAGTACTAAAGGTTATGCAATTTTGTCAACTGGAGAAGAGAGAATTTTGACATTTGGCCCAGAAATAGATTAAAATAGCTTAAGAATTATATGTAGTAATTGCTTTATTGTATTTGGTCTATTTCTGTTTGTGTTTTAGTTTCAGAATGTTTTTTTGTTGAATTTAGGGTAAATGAGTTGGTCTTCGATAGCCGCCTACAGATAAATTGATAGATTCTTAGGGACAGTTGTATTGGGGATCAGTCATGAACTTCTCGTAGCTCATATTTAAATTTAATATTGATTGTATTAGGATATACCCTAAAAAATAATTTCGTTTAGTTTTAGTTTGTAAAATGTGATTGTATGTGCTCGATGATTCAGATTTAAAATGACCACTTTGATAACCGCCTCCTACCTTCATACCAATCATTGTAAAATCATACGTATATTTTTATATTTATATTATAGAAACTTTTGAAAAATTTAAAAATTTGGTATTGAAAAAAGCGATTTCGGTAAATATTAGCCCGAGATTTAACTTTTGCTAAAAATTCATTAAAATTCTTCAGTTTTCGTCTCTTAGATCTATCGCTACAGTTATCTAACGGTTTTTGTGGTCTTCCACAACTCCCATCATTTGTTGCTTCTGAAATGATATGGATACGGAGTTCACCTTCTAACCAATTCGCAAAGCGCTTGTAAAATTTACTTTTACTAAAGTCAACTTCCTTGTAGTATCTATTCAATGTTTTGACGAAATTAGATACTTTGTTTTTTATTTCCAGTTGTGTTTCAATGTAGAGACTATTTATATTCAGTTTTGTTTGAATATGGTTTAGAACACCATCTTTATTTTTAAAATATTCTTCGGCCAATTCTTTATAGCTGAAAGTCTCCATATTTTAATTTAGCCGAAAATAATGTACTTTTAAAGGGCTTTGAAATAAAACTTCCAAATATTTATCAACCTTTTTAAATCGAATACTTGTTCGAAACTAACATTTATTTCCAAATTATTGTCCTTATATCATGCTTTGATATTATTATACTCTACCTAGGTAGCTGTCCATAAAATCAAATGGAAAATTGTACCTGTTCAAATTCATCTTGTATTTCACTGAAAGATATTTTAAAAATTTTTTCATGGAATTTTTAAAATGCAGTGAATAAATTTAGGAAGTTTTATTTAATGTCATAAAAGACCAATTATAATAATTTTTAAGTATAATAAAACCCTTTAACGCTGATGAGTAACAGGCTAGGTAACATTCCTTAAAAAATGGAAAATTTTAACTGTTAAAATTCATTCTGTACTTTACTGAAATACATTTTAAAGGTTTTTTCCCTATAATTTTTTAGCAGGTAATTGAAATATCTGTGCAAAATGAAATATTTTCAAAATTCTTTGAAAAATTCCCTAAAAAATTCAGGGAAGTTTTTTTAAGATACAAACCATTTGAATAAAAATTTAAACCACTAATAACTTTGCTCTTATTGAAATAACTATCTGCAATTTGTATTTATGACAGTGAATGATTTCTAAAGTAAATTTACTAGTAATTTTGCTTGTAAAAATGTTGAGTATTTTCATTAAAATAAAAAAAGTGTTCTACGGGCGGGTGCAAAAGTATATATAGGCTTAAAGGGAACACTCTTGGCTTTCTTTGGGTGGTTTCGATTTTTGTTTCCATTTGTTTCTACAAAAGATATACACTACTAAACTTGAAATTTTATGAGTATATGGTGATTTTAAATTTTTTACATAACACCTTAACTACAAATTATACAGGGTGCGCAAATACCATTTGTTAAAACCAACAGTCCACCCAACATAACAAAAAAAACTGCAGCCCATTAGCATTAATAGTTTTCAAGAAATCGTAATTAATATGAGATCAAAAATTACAATTTTCTTTCATTTCTAAATTAACCAAAATTCCTTGTCTTTAGCAGCATGCCACGCCCACTACAGCGGCTATTTTGACCAAATTTTTTGGCCACCTTAGTTTTGATATGTTTTCTTTCTGATGATATAAAAATTTTAAAAATCTATGTCAACAAAAAATATAGGTTCTGGCCAATGAAATTTGATTCTGATCCACCGTGCGGCGTTGCCCGAGTCGGTAGTTAAAGTTTTTAACTTATAACTGTGTTAACATTTTTTTTTTTAAATTCACAATCATGAAATATTTTTATACCATTCACCAATAGGTGAAAGGGTATTATAAGTTTGTGATTCCGTTTGTAATTTTTTATTAGTGGTAGTGGACACCATAAAAATTATACCAATTGACTCAGAATCGGGAATAGAATCGATTAAGCGATGTCAGTTTGTCTGTCTGTTGAAATCAAGTTTCTGAAGCCCCTGAAGGATGGACCTACATAATTTAGGAAATTCTCCTGCAATGAACGATACTAAATTTCATTAAAATCGGTTTATAAACACCGAAAATACCGAAAAATACCAAAAATTAGACGAAAATTTAAACATTTTTGATTGAAACACATTTTTAAATAACAAGAGAAAAAAGATACTCCTTGTGTACATGTGATAATATATTATATATCAGATTTGTTCCCCAAAGCACTCTGTAAAATCTTATCAGAATAGATCCATAAACAACTGAGATATCGCCAAAACACTAAATTTTGATGTATCAAAAATTGCCCAAAGTACTCATTAGAGAATTTTTGTTGAAAAAATGAAATGCAGGAATAGGAAAAACCATCCTCCTTTAGCACGAACATACATAAATTTTATATCAAAGTAAGAAATTAGAAGCTGATAAGTCTTTGTGATGTCCGGATGGAACAAAATAAGGTTTAAAAGTGGCAAATTAACAAAATAAAGATGTTTTAAAGTTGAAAATAAATAATATAAATTAACAAAATCAAGTAAGAAAAAGTGAGAAAATTATTTTTTTTAAGAATTAAATTTTTTAATAGTTTTTGTTTTTGCTAAATATATTCTTTTTGAAGTGAAAGTGGTTCACCATTATAAATAATAAATTTAAAGTTTGCTAGTCAACAAAATAAAACGTAAGCATTTTCCTTATATGTGAGTTTTTTGTATGTGTCCCTAATGTGAATATTTTTACAAAATTTATAGCTGGCTAAGACGGCGATAATCTCTTGGACCAAGACTTGGGAGTCCAAAGGAAAAAGCCACAATCAACAAGACCACAAAAATAAAGTAAATGGCCAAACTTAGCCAGGTAACCATTTTCTTGATGATCAAATTTTCTTGAAGATAAAATTTTCTTGAAAATAACATTTTCTTGATGATTAAATTTTATGTGAGTCAAATATTACATTTATATAACGTTGGCCACAAAAATCATCAAACAGTAAAAAAAAAGAAGGAGGAAAAGTTTTTGAAATAATATACTGTGGCCGCAAAAGAAAAATAAAAAAAAAACAATAATTAAAAATAAAAAAATATAAAAAGTAAATTAAGATTAATTTCAAAATAATTAAAAAAATAAAAAAAAGTATTAAAATATAAGAGCAGTAATTAGGTTATGTTTAGTGATAGTTTTAAGTTAGTTTGATTAATTTTTGTTTTAAATTCAATGTGTCGTTACATTTATATCGGTTATTGTGAGTTTTATATTTGTATCATTTGTTTCTGCCATAAGATAGGCTTTACATTTTTGCGTTATTTTTTGTTTGTGTTTTGTGTTGTACAATCTGGTGTAACAACAAGAACGGAAATTAAATTTAGATAAACGGATATACGTATGTAGGTCTAAATCGAAAGTAATTCGCGAAGGAAAAATAAATTTATAGAATTACTAATATTAGCCTTAGGGAGCTACGGATAGAATCCAATGGGCTCTTGATAGCTTCGAACCGTACAAAGCTGCGGGTCCTGATGGTATTATTCCAGCTGATCTTCAACATAATACCGATCTCTTAATGCCCGATAATACCGATCTCTTAATGCCATACCAGAATCCTGGACCAGGCGCAACGTTGTCTTTATTCCTAAAGCAGTTAAAACCTCGCACACGAAACCTAAGGATTTCAGGCCTGTTAGCCTTAGCTCATTCCTTCTTAAAACTTTGGAGCGTATCATTGAAGCACATATTCGTGCTTCATTAGATTCGAGGCTCCTATCCAACTCACAACATGCCTACAACAAAGGCAAATCACTTGAGACAGCACTCCACTCATTAGTTAGTCATATTGAAAAATCTTATGAATTTGGCGAATTCACACTTGCCGCCTACCTAGATATAGAGGGCGCCTTTAACAACATTAGACCTCAGTCGATTTTATCGGCAATGGAGGACTTAAGGGTCAACAAATCTATTATCTCGTTTGTAGATTAACTTCTCACCTATAGAGTCATCTGCTCAACCATGGGCACTGCTACTATTTATAAAGTAGCCTGTCGAGGTATACCACAAGGAGACGTACTATCACCTCTTTTGTGGAACCTTGCCATAAATAAACTACTCACTGAATTGGATTCTCTGAGATTCAACACCATCGCATACGCGGATGATGTTGCTATATCAGTGTCGGGGAAATTTCTTAACACACCGTCACAACGTCTCGAATCAGCTCTTGACCTACTTTATCGATGGAGCGTCTCCAACGGCCTTGGAGTCAATCCAACTAAAACGGAACTTGTACTCTTCTCACGTAAATACAAAATTCCCACCTTTACTCTTCCAAAATTAAACAAGGTTGAACTTTCGCTCACTGACCATGCCAAATACCTGGGGTTCATCTTGGACTCAAAACTGTCCTGGAGCCTGAACACCCAACTTAGGGTGTCTAAAGCATCTATTGCACTATATTCATGTAGAGGGGCCATTGGTAAAACCTGGGGTCTGAATCCCATTAACACTGCCTGGCTCTTCAACATGGTGGTTAAGCCTATAGTATAGTATGCACTCACCAAGGCAAACCAGATGCACCATTTTAACAAAATCTTGAGATCTGCCGCTCTAATGATTACCGGTGCTTTAAGAACTACTCCATCTAAGGCACTCTTCACCATGCTAAACTGGCTCCCAGCTGAACTAATGGCAATGCAAATTGCTCTTAACTCGGCTGTCCGTCTCAGCACAATTGGAACCTGGTCCCACTCACAAATCAGGCATTCCACCATCCTGGACAAAATCACTCACTGTTACATAAATGGCGCCCAATGGTAGAATAAGGCAAGTTATAAACTTGCAAAAGTAAGTAACATATTTAAGAATTTTACGTGTAGAAATAAAATAATAGTTTTTCTTCAATGTATTAACAAAATAATCCCTAATCTAGTGCAATATGGTACAGACATGTAGTAGCCCTTAAAACATAAAGTTTACAAGGTAGTACTAAAGGTTATGCAATTTTGTCAACTGGAGAAGAGAGAATTTTGACATTTGGCCCAGAAATAGATTAAAATAGCTTAAGAATTATATGTAGTAATTGCTTTATTGTATTTGGTCTATTTCTGTTTGTGTTTTAGTTTCAGAATGTTTTTTTGTTGAATTTAGGGTAAATGAGTTGGTCTTCGATAGCCGCCTACAGATAAATTGATAGATTCTTAGGGACAGTTGTATTGGGGATCAGTCATGAACTTCTCGTAGCTCATATTTAAATTTAATATTGATTGTATTAGGATATACCCTAAAAAATAATTTCGTTTAGTTTTAGTTTGTAAAATGTGATTGTATGTGCTCGATGATTCAGATTTAAAATGACCACTTTGATAACCGCCTCCTACCTTCATACCAATCATTGTAAAATCATACGTATATTTTTATATTTATATTATAGAAACTTTTGAAAAATTTAAAAATTTGGTATTGAAAAAAGCGATTTCGGTAAATATTAGGCCGAGATTTAACTTTTGCTAAAAATTCATTAAAATTCTTCAGTTTTCGTCTCTTAGATCTATCGCTACAGTTATCTAACGGTTTTTGTGGTCTTCCACAACTCCCATCATTTGTTGCTTCTGAAATGATATGGATACGGAGTTCACCTTCTAACCAATTCGCAAAGCGCTTGTAAAATTTACTTTTACTAAAGTCAACTTCCTTGTAGTATCTATTCAATGTTTTGACGAAATTAGATACTTTGTTTTTTATTTCCAGTTGTGTTTCAATGTAGAGACTATTTATATTCAGTTTTGTTTGAATATGGTTTAGAACACCATCTTTATTTTTAAAATATTCTTCGGCCAATTCTTTATAGCTGAAAGTCTCCATATTTTAATTTAGCCGAAAATAATGTACTTTTAAAGGGCTTTGAAATAAAACTTCCAAATATTTATCAACCTTTTTAAATCGAATACTTGTTCGAAACTAACATTTATTTCCAAATTATTGTCCTTATATCATGCTTTGATATTATTATACTCTACCTAGGTAGCTGTCCATAAAATCAAATGGAAAATTGTACCTGTTCAAATTCATCTTGTATTTCACTGAAAGATATTTTAAAAATTTTTTCATGGAATTTTTAAAATGCAGTGAATAAATTTAGGAAGTTTTATTTAATGTCATAAAAGACCAATTATAATAATTTTTAAGTATAATAAAACCCTTTAACGCTGATGAGTAACAGGCTAGGTAACATTCCTTAAAAAATGGAAAATTTTAACTGTTAAAATTCATTCTGTACTTTACTGAAATACATTTTAAAGGTTTTTTCCCTATAATTTTTTAGCAGGTAATTGAAATATCTGTGCAAAATGAAATATTTTCAAAATTCTTTGAAAAATTCCCTAAAAAATTCAGGGAAGTTTTTTTAAGATACAAACCATTTGAATAAAAATTTAAACCACTAATAACTTTGCTCTTATTGAAATAACTATCTGCAATTTGTATTTATGACAGTGAATGATTTCTAAAGTAAATTTACTAGTAATTTTGCTTGTAAAAATGTTGAGTATTTTCATTAAAATAAAAAAAGTGTTCTACGGGCGGGTGCAAAAGTATATATAGGCTTAAAGGGAACACTCTTGGCTTTCTTTGGGTGGTTTCGATTTTTACACTACACTACTAAACTTGAAATTTTATGAGTATATGGTGATTTTAAATTTTTTACATAACACCTTAACTACAAATTATACAGGGTGCGCAAATACCATTTGTTAAAACCAACAGTCCACCCAACATAACAAAAAAAAACTGCAGCCCATTAGCATTAATAGTTTTCAAGAAATCGTAATTAATATGAGATCAAAAATTACAATTTTCTTTCATTTCTAAATTAACCAAAATTCCTTGTCTTTAGCAGCATGCCACGCCCACTACAGCGGCTATTTTGACCAAATTTTTTGGCCACCTTAGTTTTGATATGTTTTCTTTCTGATGATATAAAAATTTTAAAAATCTATGTCAACAAAAAATATAGGTTCTGGCCAATGAAATTTGATTCTGATCCACCGTGCGGCGTTGCCCGAGTCGGTAGTTAAAGTTTTTAACTTATAACTGTGTTAACATTTTTTTTTTTTAAATTCACAATCATGAAATATTTTTATACCATTCACCAATAGGTGAAAGGGTATTATAAGTTTGTGATTCCGTTTGTAATTTTTTATTAGTGGTAGTGGACACCATAAAAATTATACCAATTGACTCAGAATCGGGAATAGAATCGATTAAGCGATGTCAGTTTGTCTGTCTGTTGAAATCAAGTTTCTGAAGCCCCTGAAGGATGGACCTACATAATTTAGGAAATTCTCCTGCAATGAACGATACTAAATTTCATTAAAATCGGTTTATAAACACCGAAAATACCGAAAAAATACCAAAAATTAGACGAAAATTTAAACATTTTTGATTGAAACACATTTTTAAATAACAAGAGAAAAAAGATACTCCTTGTGTACATGTGATAATATATTATATATCAGATTTGTTCCCCAAAGCACTCTGTAAAATCTTATCAGAATAGATCCATAAACAACTGAGATATCGCCAAAACACTAAATTTTGATGTATCAAAAATTGCCCAAAGTACTCATTAGAGAATTTTTGTTGAAAAAATGAAATGCAGGAATAGGAAAAACCATCCTCCTTTAGCACGAACATACATAAATTTTATATCAAAGTAAGAAATTAGAAGCTGATAAGTCTTTGTGATGTCCGGATGGAACAAAATAAGGTTTAAAAGTGGCAAATTAACAAAATAAAGATGTTTTAAAGTTGAAAATAAATAATATAAATTAACAAAATCAAGTAAGAAAAAGTGAGAAAATTATTTTTTTTAAGAATTAAATTTTTTAATAGTTTTTGTTTTTGCTAAATATATTCTTTTTGAAGTGAAAGTGGTTCACCATTATAAATAATAAATTTAAAGTTTGCTAGTCAACAAAATAAAACGTAAGCATTTTCCTTATATGTGAGTTTTTTGTATGTGTCCCTAATGTGAATATTTTTACAAAATTTATAGCTGAATTTTTAATAGTTTTTGTTTTTGCTAAATATATTCTTTTTGAAGTGAAAGTGGTTCACCATTATAAATAATAAATTTAAAGTTTGCTAGTCAACAAAATAAAACGTAAGCATTTTCCTTATATGTGAGTTTTTTGTATGTGTCCCTAATGTGAATATTTTTACAAAATTTATAGCTGGCTAAGACGGCGATAATCTCTTGGACCAAGACTTGGGAGTCCAAAGGAAAAAGCCACAATCAACAAGACCACAAAAATAAAGTAAATGGCCAAACTTAGCCAGGTAACCATTTTCTTGATGATCAAATTTTCTTGAAGATAAAATTTTCTTGAAAATAACATTTTCTTGATGATTAAATTTTATGTGAGTCAAATATTACATTTATATAACGTTGGCCACAAAAATCATCAAACAGTAAAAAAAAAGAAGGAGGAAAAGTTTTTGAAATAATATACTGTGGCCGCAAAAGAAAAATAAAAAAAAAACAATAATTAAAAATAAAAAAATATAAAAAGTAAATTAAGATTAATTTCAAAATAATTAAAAAAATAAAAAAAAAGTATTAAAATATAAGAGCAGTAATTAGGTTATGTTTAGTGATAGTTTTAAGTTAGTTTGATTAATTTTTGTTTTAAATTCAATGTGTCGTTACATTTATATCGGTTATTGTGAGTTTTATATTTGTATCATTTGTTTCTGCCATAAGATAGGCTTTACATTTTTGCGTTATTTTTTGTTTGTGTTTTGTGTTGTACAATCTGGTGTAACAACAAGAACGGAAATTAAATTTAGATAAACGGATATACGTATGTAGGTCTAAATCGAAAGTAATTCGCGAAGGAAAAATAAATTTATAGAATTACTAATATTAGCCTTAGGGAGCTACGGATAGAATCCAATGGGCTCTTGATAGCTTCGAACCGTACAAAGCTGCGGGTCCTGATGGTATTATTCCAGCTGATCTTCAACATAATACCGATCTCTTAATGCCCGATAATACCGATCTCTTAATGCCATACCAGAATCCTGGACCAGGCGCAACGTTGTCTTTATTCCTAAAGCAGTTAAAACCTCGCACACGAAACCTAAGGATTTCAGGCCTGTTAGCCTTAGCTCATTCCTTCTTAAAACTTTGGAGCGTATCATTGAAGCACATATTCGTGCTTCATTAGATTCGAGGCTCCTATCCAACTCACAACATGCCTACAACAAAGGCAAATCACTTGAGACAGCACTCCACTCATTAGTTAGTCATATTGAAAAATCTTATGAATTTGGCGAATTCACACTTGCCGCCTACCTAGATATAGAGGGCGCCTTTAACAACATTAGACCTCAGTCGATTTTATCGGCAATGGAGGACTTAAGGGTCAACAAATCTATTATCTCGTTTGTAGATTAACTTCTCACCTATAGAGTCATCTGCTCAACCATGGGCACTGCTACTATTTATAAAGTAGCCTGTCGAGGTATACCACAAGGAGACGTACTATCACCTCTTTTGTGGAACCTTGCCATAAATAAACTACTCACTGAATTGGATTCTCTGAGATTCAACACCATCGCATACGCGGATGATGTTGCTATATCAGTGTCGGGGAAATTTCTTAACACACCGTCACAACGTCTCGAATCAGCTCTTGACCTACTTTATCGATGGAGCGTCTCCAACGGCCTTGGAGTCAATCCAACTAAAACGGAACTTGTACTCTTCTCACGTAAATACAAAATTCCCACCTTTACTCTTCCAAAATTAAACAAGGTTGAACTTTCGCTCACTGACCATGCCAAATACCTGGGGTTCATCTTGGACTCAAAACTGTCCTGGAGCCTGAACACCCAACTTAGGGTGTCTAAAGCATCTATTGCACTATATTCATGTAGAGGGGCCATTGGTAAAACCTGGGGTCTGAATCCCATTAACACTATGAATATATTCATGTAGAGGGGCCATTGGTAAAACCTGGGGTCTGAATCCCATTAACACTGCCTGGCTCTTCAACATGGTGGTTAAGCCTATAGTATAGTATGCACTCACCAAGGCAAACCAGATGCACCATTTTAACAAAATCTTGAGATCTGCCGCTCTAATGATTACCGGTGCTTTAAGAACTACTCCATCTAAGGCACTCTTCACCATGCTAAACTGGCTCCCAGCTGAACTAATGGCAATGCAAATTGCTCTTAACTCGGCTGTCCGTCTCAGCACAATTGGAACCTGGTCCCACTCACAAATCAGGCATTCCACCATCCTGGACAAAATCACTCACTGTTACATAAATGGCGCCCAATGGTAGAATAAGGCAAGTTATAAACTTGCAAAAGTAAGTAACATATTTAAGAATTTTACGTGTAGAAATAAAATAATAGTTTTTCTTCAATGTATTAACAAAATAATCCCTAATCTAGTGCAATATGGTACAGACATGTAGTAGCCCTTAAAACATAAAGTTTACAAGGTAGTACTAAAGGTTATGCAATTTTGTCAACTGGAGAAGAGAGAATTTTGACATTTGGCCCAGAAATAGATTAAAATAGCTTAAGAATTATATGTAGTAATTGCTTTATTGTATTTGGTCTATTTCTGTTTGTGTTTTAGTTTCAGAATGTTTTTTTGTTGAATTTAGGGTAAATGAGTTGGTCTTCGATAGCCGCCTACAGATAAATTGATAGATTCTTAGGGACAGTTGTATTGGGGATCAGTCATGAACTTCTCGTAGCTCATATTTAAATTTAATATTGATTGTATTAGGATATACCCTAAAAAATAATTTCGTTTAGTTTTAGTTTGTAAAATGTGATTGTATGTGCTCGATGATTCAGATTTAAAATGACCACTTTGATAACCGCCTCCTACCTTCATACCAATCATTGTAAAATCATACGTATATTTTTATATTTATATTATAGAAACTTTTGAAAAATTTAAAAATTTGGTATTGAAAAAAGCGATTTCGGTAAATATTAGGCCGAGATTTAACTTTTGCTAAAAATTCATTAAAATTCTTCAGTTTTCGTCTCTTAGATCTATCGCTACAGTTATCTAACGGTTTTTGTGGTCTTCCACAACTCCCATCATTTGTTGCTTCTGAAATGATATGGATACGGAGTTCACCTTCTAACCAATTCGCAAAGCGCTTGTAAAATTTACTTTTACTAAAGTCAACTTCCTTGTAGTATCTATTCAATGTTTTGACGAAATTAGATACTTTGTTTTTTATTTCCAGTTGTGTTTCAATGTAGAGACTATTTATATTCAGTTTTGTTTGAATATGGTTTAGAACACCATCTTTATTTTTAAAATATTCTTCGGCCAATTCTTTATAGCTGAAAGTCTCCATATTTTAATTTAGCCGAAAATAATGTACTTTTAAAGGGCTTTGAAATAAAACTTCCAAATATTTATCAACCTTTTTAAATCGAATACTTGTTCGAAACTAACATTTATTTCCAAATTATTGTCCTTATATCATGCTTTGATATTATTATACTCTACCTAGGTAGCTGTCCATAAAATCAAATGGAAAATTGTACCTGTTCAAATTCATCTTGTATTTCACTGAAAGATATTTTAAAAATTTTTTCATGGAATTTTTAAAATGCAGTGAATAAATTTAGGAAGTTTTATTTAATGTCATAAAAGACCAATTATAATAATTTTTAAGTATAATAAAACCCTTTAACGCTGATGAGTAACAGGCTAGGTAACATTCCTTAAAAAATGGAAAATTTTAACTGTTAAAATTCATTCTGTACTTTACTGAAATACATTTTAAAGGTTTTTTCCCTATAATTTTTTAGCAGGTAATTGAAATATCTGTGCAAAATGAAATATTTTCAAAATTCTTTGAAAAATTCCCTAAAAAATTCAGGGAAGTTTTTTTAAGATACAAACCATTTGAATAAAAATTTAAACCACTAATAACTTTGCTCTTATTGAAATAACTATCTGCAATTTGTATTTATGACAGTGAATGATTTCTAAAGTAAATTTACTAGTAATTTTGCTTGTAAAAATGTTGAGTATTTTCATTAAAATAAAAAAAGTGTTCTACGGGCGGGTGCAAAAGTATATATAGGCTTAAAGGGAACACTCTTGGCTTTCTTTGGGTGGTTTCGATTTTTACACTACACTACTAAACTTGAAATTTTATGAGTATATGGTGATTTTAAATTTTTTACATAACACCTTAACTACAAATTATACAGGGTGCGCAAATACCATTTGTTAAAACCAACAGTCCACCCAACATAACAAAAAAAAACTGCAGCCCATTAGCATTAATAGTTTTCAAGAAATCGTAATTAATATGAGATCAAAAATTACAATTTTCTTTCATTTCTAAATTAACCAAAATTCCTTGTCTTTAGCAGCATGCCACGCCCACTACAGCGGCTATTTTGACCAAATTTTTTGGCCACCTTAGTTTTGATATGTTTTCTTTCTGATGATATAAAAATTTTAAAAATCTATGTCAACAAAAAATATAGGTTCTGGCCAATGAAATTTGATTCTGATCCACCGTGCGGCGTTGCCCGAGTCGGTAGTTAAAGTTTTTAACTTATAACTGTGTTAACATTTTTTTTTTTTAAATTCACAATCATGAAATATTTTTATACCATTCACCAATAGGTGAAAGGGTATTATAAGTTTGTGATTCCGTTTGTAATTTTTTATTAGTGGTAGTGGACACCATAAAAATTATACCAATTGACTCAGAATCGGGAATAGAATCGATTAAGCGATGTCAGTTTGTCTGTCTGTTGAAATCAAGTTTCTGAAGCCCCTGAAGGATGGACCTACATAATTTAGGAAATTCTCCTGCAATGAACGATACTAAATTTCATTAAAATCGGTTTATAAACACCGAAAATACCGAAAAAATACCAAAAATTAGACGAAAATTTAAACATTTTTGATTGAAACACATTTTTAAATAACAAGAGAAAAAAGATACTCCTTGTGTACATGTGATAATATATTATATATCAGATTTGTTCCCCAAAGCACTCTGTAAAATCTTATCAGAATAGATCCATAAACAACTGAGATATCGCCAAAACACTAAATTTTGATGTATCAAAAATTGCCCAAAGTACTCATTAGAGAATTTTTGTTGAAAAAATGAAATGCAGGAATAGGAAAAACCATCCTCCTTTAGCACGAACATACATAAATTTTATATCAAAGTAAGAAATTAGAAGCTGATAAGTCTTTGTGATGTCCGGATGGAACAAAATAAGGTTTAAAAGTGGCAAATTAACAAAATAAAGATGTTTTAAAGTTGAAAATAAATAATATAAATTAACAAAATCAAGTAAGAAAAAGTGAGAAAATTATTTTTTTTAAGAATTAAATTTTTTAATAGTTTTTGTTTTTGCTAAATATATTCTTTTTGAAGTGAAAGTGGTTCACCATTATAAATAATAAATTTAAAGTTTGCTAGTCAACAAAATAAAACGTAAGCATTTTCCTTATATGTGAGTTTTTTGTATGTGTCCCTAATGTGAATATTTTTACAAAATTTATAGCTGGCTAAGACGGCGATAATCTCTTGGACCAAGACTTGGGAGTCCAAAGGAAAAAGCCACAATCAACAAGACCACAAAAATAAAGTAAATGGCCAAACTTAGCCAGGTAACCATTTTCTTGATGATCAAATTTTCTTGAAGATAAAATTTTCTTGAAAATAACATTTTCTTGATGATTAAATTTTATGTGAGTCAAATATTACATTTATATAACGTTGGCCACAAAAATCATCAAACAGTAAAAAAAAAGAAGGAGGAAAAGTTTTTGAAATAATATACTGTGGCCGCAAAAGAAAAATAAAAAAAAAACAATAATTAAAAATAAAAAAATATAAAAAGTAAATTAAGATTAATTTCAAAATAATTAAAAAAATAAAAAAAAAGTATTAAAATATAAGAGCAGTAATTAGGTTATGTTTAGTGATAGTTTTAAGTTAGTTTGATTAATTTTTGTTTTAAATTCAATGTGTCGTTACATTTATATCGGTTATTGTGAGTTTTATATTTGTATCATTTGTTTCTGCCATAAGATAGGCTTTACATTTTTGCGTTATTTTTTGTTTGTGTTTTGTGTTGTACAATCTGGTGTAACAACAAGAACGGAAATTAAATTTAGATAAACGGATATACGTATGTAGGTCTAAATCGAAAGTAATTCGCGAAGGAAAAATAAATTTATAGAATTACTAATATTAGCCTTAGGGAGCTACGGATAGAATCCAATGGGCTCTTGATAGCTTCGAACCGTACAAAGCTGCGGGTCCTGATGGTATTATTCCAGCTGATCTTCAACATAATACCGATCTCTTAATGCCCGATAATACCGATCTCTTAATGCCATACCAGAATCCTGGACCAGGCGCAACGTTGTCTTTATTCCTAAAGCAGTTAAAACCTCGCACACGAAACCTAAGGATTTCAGGCCTGTTAGCCTTAGCTCATTCCTTCTTAAAACTTTGGAGCGTATCATTGAAGCACATATTCGTGCTTCATTAGATTCGAGGCTCCTATCCAACTCACAACATGCCTACAACAAAGGCAAATCACTTGAGACAGCACTCCACTCATTAGTTAGTCATATTGAAAAATCTTATGAATTTGGCGAATTCACACTTGCCGCCTACCTAGATATAGAGGGCGCCTTTAACAACATTAGACCTCAGTCGATTTTATCGGCAATGGAGGACTTAAGGGTCAACAAATCTATTATCTCGTTTGTAGATTAACTTCTCACCTATAGAGTCATCTGCTCAACCATGGGCACTGCTACTATTTATAAAGTAGCCTGTCGAGGTATACCACAAGGAGACGTACTATCACCTCTTTTGTGGAACCTTGCCATAAATAAACTACTCACTGAATTGGATTCTCTGAGATTCAACACCATCGCATACGCGGATGATGTTGCTATATCAGTGTCGGGGAAATTTCTTAACACACCGTCACAACGTCTCGAATCAGCTCTTGACCTACTTTATCGATGGAGCGTCTCCAACGGCCTTGGAGTCAATCCAACTAAAACGGAACTTGTACTCTTCTCACGTAAATACAAAATTCCCACCTTTACTCTTCCAAAATTAAACAAGGTTGAACTTTCGCTCACTGACCATGCCAAATACCTGGGGTTCATCTTGGACTCAAAACTGTCCTGGAGCCTGAACACCCAACTTAGGGTGTCTAAAGCATCTATTGCACTATATTCATGTAGAGGGGCCATTGGTAAAACCTGGGGTCTGAATCCCATTAACACTGCCTGGCTCTTCAACATGGTGGTTAAGCCTATAGTATAGTATGCACTCACCAAGGCAAACCAGATGCACCATTTTAACAAAATCTTGAGATCTGCCGCTCTAATGATTACCGGTGCTTTAAGAACTACTCCATCTAAGGCACTCTTCACCATGCTAAACTGGCTCCCAGCTGAACTAATGGCAATGCAAATTGCTCTTAACTCGGCTGTCCGTCTCAGCACAATTGGAACCTGGTCCCACTCACAAATCAGGCATTCCACCATCCTGGACAAAATCACTCACTGTTACATAAATGGCGCCCAATGGTAGAATAAGGCAAGTTATAAACTTGCAAAAGTAAGTAACATATTTAAGAATTTTACGTGTAGAAATAAAATAATAGTTTTTCTTCAATGTATTAACAAAATAATCCCTAATCTAGTGCAATATGGTACAGACATGTAGTAGCCCTTAAAACATAAAGTTTACAAGGTAGTACTAAAGGTTATGCAATTTTGTCAACTGGAGAAGAGAGAATTTTGACATTTGGCCCAGAAATAGATTAAAATAGCTTAAGAATTATATGTAGTAATTGCTTTATTGTATTTGGTCTATTTCTGTTTGTGTTTTAGTTTCAGAATGTTTTTTTGTTGAATTTAGGGTAAATGAGTTGGTCTTCGATAGCCGCCTACAGATAAATTGATAGATTCTTAGGGACAGTTGTATTGGGGATCAGTCATGAACTTCTCGTAGCTCATATTTAAATTTAATATTGATTGTATTAGGATATACCCTAAAAAATAATTTCGTTTAGTTTTAGTTTGTAAAATGTGATTGTATGTGCTCGATGATTCAGATTTAAAATGACCACTTTGATAACCGCCTCCTACCTTCATACCAATCATTGTAAAATCATACGTATATTTTTATATTTATATTATAGAAACTTTTGAAAAATTTAAAAATTTGGTATTGAAAAAAGCGATTTCGGTAAATATTAGGCCGAGATTTAACTTTTGCTAAAAATTCATTAAAATTCTTCAGTTTTCGTCTCTTAGATCTATCGCTACAGTTATCTAACGGTTTTTGTGGTCTTCCACAACTCCCATCATTTGTTGCTTCTGAAATGATATGGATACGGAGTTCACCTTCTAACCAATTCGCAAAGCGCTTGTAAAATTTACTTTTACTAAAGTCAACTTCCTTGTAGTATCTATTCAATGTTTTGACGAAATTAGATACTTTGTTTTTTATTTCCAGTTGTGTTTCAATGTAGAGACTATTTATATTCAGTTTTGTTTGAATATGGTTTAGAACACCATCTTTATTTTTAAAATATTCTTCGGCCAATTCTTTATAGCTGAAAGTCTCCATATTTTAATTTAGCCGAAAATAATGTACTTTTAAAGGGCTTTGAAATAAAACTTCCAAATATTTATCAACCTTTTTAAATCGAATACTTGTTCGAAACTAACATTTATTTCCAAATTATTGTCCTTATATCATGCTTTGATATTATTATACTCTACCTAGGTAGCTGTCCATAAAATCAAATGGAAAATTGTACCTGTTCAAATTCATCTTGTATTTCACTGAAAGATATTTTAAAAATTTTTTCATGGAATTTTTAAAATGCAGTGAATAAATTTAGGAAGTTTTATTTAATGTCATAAAAGACCAATTATAATAATTTTTAAGTATAATAAAACCCTTTAACGCTGATGAGTAACAGGCTAGGTAACATTCCTTAAAAAATGGAAAATTTTAACTGTTAAAATTCATTCTGTACTTTACTGAAATACATTTTAAAGGTTTTTTCCCTATAATTTTTTAGCAGGTAATTGAAATATCTGTGCAAAATGAAATATTTTCAAAATTCTTTGAAAAATTCCCTAAAAAATTCAGGGAAGTTTTTTTAAGATACAAACCATTTGAATAAAAATTTAAACCACTAATAACTTTGCTCTTATTGAAATAACTATCTGCAATTTGTATTTATGACAGTGAATGATTTCTAAAGTAAATTTACTAGTAATTTTGCTTGTAAAAATGTTGAGTATTTTCATTAAAATAAAAAAAGTGTTCTACGGGCGGGTCCGGGCGGGTGCAAAAGTATATATAGGCTTAAAGGGAACACTCTTGGCTTTCTTTGGGTGGTTTCGATTTTTGTTTCCATTTGTTTCTACAAAAGTTATACACTACTAAACTTGAAATTTTATGAGTATATGGTGATTTTAAATTTTTTACATAACACCTTAACTACAAATTATACAGGGTGCGCAAATACCATTTGTTAAAACCAACAGTCCACCCAACATAACTGTTAATGCCAAAACTCCATTAACAACTTTATCGTAGAAACTATCGTCCAAACTATCTTCCAAACTATCGTCCTACCTTTAATATTTGTACCTAACTAAGTAAATTTTTGGTTTGACAGATAGATATTTATAGAAATAACTATCTATCTCTTTTCCCATTAAAGCCTAAAAAAGACTTCATATTGGCCAAAATGTCAGGAGAACTGTTTCCTTTTAAGATATAGTTCTTCTTGTACCAACAGTCAACTAAAGAGGTAATAAACTATTCCTTTCTCCAATATCCAAACCTGAATCTAATACATTTGTTTTATTTGTTTCTTTTATGATTATTTATATGGTAATTCCAATTGGATTTATTCATTTCTGAGCAAACAAAATAAGTCATACTATTTTGTTTCATTGGCTCAGAGAACCTTTGGTTAATTCTCCTTCCTCCTCTCCAGCGCATCCCCTCTACCTCCTGAGCCTATCATTTGGTCCTTCGAACCGGATTTTGGAAAGAAGAAGTCAAAAATTCTCTGAGATTTCGCTGAGTTACCATAAACAATCATCTTTACATACATACATATTTCATCAAGATCAAAAGGTACGTTTTGTATTTTGCTTTAATCCAATTTTTAGTGCATTTCATTTAATTGTGACAAGTGGGTGATATTAATTTGTATAAGGAATCTTTTTACTTAAATTATAAAAAAAAAGATCAATGCGAAAATATAAAATTTAAAAAGTCTACGAAGAAAAAGTTTACTATTAAAATTAAAAAACCTAAAATTAAAAAAAAAAACATATTTAAATATGTAGTAAAAATTATAAAATATATTACATAAAAGCGAAAAGCAAAATTAAAAATTCCGAAAAAAGAAAAGAAAGAATAAAGAATTTTACATACAAGCGTGATCTACAATAAATTTGTTTAAAATTTAAATCAAAATCAGATAAATTCTATAAAAAATAATTTTTTACTATTTATTTCATCGTTCATAAAAATAAAAATATTTATAAAATTTCGAAAATTATATACAAAATTATTTTCCTTCAACAATATTAAAAGTAATTGTCGGAAATAAAATATTTAAATGAAGAAAGTGCCAAGAAAAAGGAGTGCAACAGAAAATTAAACAACGTGCTGAGAAATTTAAAAAAGAAAAATAAGATTAGAAGCCAAATACTGTGGATTACTTTAGTCTTCGGAAGAATTTGTATGATCCAGAATCCTTCATCATTGGGAATAGCACATGATTGTAAGTCCAGTTTACTTTCTAACACATTATCTTCGAGTGACTAAGTCGGTGTTTATTGGTACATACCGGGTGTAGGGTATTTCATTTCAGTTTTGCCTTTTACCGAGTTATTTTTCGTTTTCTTTTTCAGCCTGTTAATATGTACAAATGTATGGATGCACACTTTTCCCCTTTTTCAGCAGTTCCCCGCTTTTAATATTTCTCTCCTTAAATATTCCCCAAAATAAGTCCCGCTCACTTAATTACTATTTATTCCTTTAACATTCCGCTTCTCCTAACAAGTTCTCTTGAAACAAAATCAACCACCTTTTCCCTAACTACTCTCATAGCAATAATATCACGGTCTCTTTGTTATCACTCTCTCTCATAGAGATCTCTTACATCTGTTACTCCAAACAGTTATACGTATAAGAGTTGTACATATTATCATTGCTCCTTACTTCTTTTAGGTGTCTCTTATTAAAGAGAAACTTATTACAAAATTCTTTCAAATTCTTTTAAATTTTTAACAATTATTCCAATTGTTTACATTTTTTCTTTTGGTTATTAATCGGTCTGTTCGTAACAAGTTTCGATCAAATTTTTTAATATTATTTATTTAATTGATTAAATAAATAATTGCAATAAATTCGTATTTATTTATTCGTTTAATTTGAAATTTTTAAATAAATATTAAATTTCTCAAAGCAATTAGAATATTATTTAGTGATATCAAAACTTTTATTTGGTTTTTTGATTATATATTCCAAACACAATTCGGGTATTATTCTAATTCTTTTGCAATAATTAAATTTCAAATTAATAGATTTTTTCAAAACTATTCATCCTGTTTGCTGATCCAAATATTCCAAATTTTATTTTTTTTCTGAGTTTAAATTTGAATGAACGGACCTAATACCATAAAATACTTCCAGTCATTTGTTATATACTTCAAGATTTTTAAGTTCAATGACCTCAGTATTTGTAACAGCTGATTTAGTTTTTGTTTATTTTGCATGCTACAGAAAATATTAAATCGTTTTAGCACCAAGATAGAATTTTTTTTTGGACCAATATATTTGTAAAAATTGAACATATAAATCTTGAAAAATCTTGCAACTAACCTATCCAGATCTTTTTGTCAGTTTTTATATTCATTCCAAAACATTTTGAATATTTTCATAATTTAATTATTAATTAAAATTTAATTATTTTCCAAACAAAGTTTTGAAACTATTTTCACATACTTTTGGACATTTTTTTTCGCTAAATAAAAAAAAAAAAACAATATTTAAATTTTTCAAATTTTCAAAATATTATCAAAAGTTTACAAACTAGTTCTGAAGCAACCAGCTATTAAACTTTAGAATCATATCGTTTGAGATCTAAATTTACAACTTCGAAACCTATTCGTAGTTTTTGAAATTTTTTTTACGATTTGTTTTTAATATCGTCAAAAGTACAGTGGTTTAACTCAAGCTTGTTATAATTGGGTTAATATCGAACATTTATCCAACATTTAAAAAAAAAAAATCAATTGTTTCTAAAATTTCGTATCCAATTCTTAGAGAAAGGTTATTTTTCAAAATTTTGAAATAATCTTCATTAATCTTTGAATAACATTCTAAAAACGATTATTTTTCTACCATTTTCGGTTAAAAAGCTTTCAATCGTTACTTAATTGTAAAATTTTTTGAAACAAATTCAATTTCGAAATACAAAAGGTTTCTTTCTATATTTTAACTCAAACATAATCCTAATTTTAACTTATTGTAGAATAGTTTGCATAAATCCTGTCAAATATTTTCCTTCCAAATTTAAATTTTTTCTTGTTGTTCTATAAATAAGATCAATCGTCATGTCATTAGATACCTTTATCCGGTTAGCAGACGGTCTTGTTGAATTTGAGGCCGATCTGAATGATAACCGCTTTCCCTTAAACTCCCTTCACGCGCTCGAGGTTCATAGAGCTGAACTGAAATCCAATTGGATTCAGATAAAAACAGCCTATGATAGTTTTCTAACGGAAATTGAAAAAGAGCAGAATGAAGAAGAAGATCCAGTCGATCTAGAATCCTTCAAAATGAAGTTTAAAAATACATATGCTACGTACGCCAATTGCCTAACAAGGCTTGCGGTAATAGCAGATTCTCTTCGTCAACCTGTAGCTAGTACTTCAGCTCGTAACGACACCATTTCACAGCCAAGCTCCTCATTTCCGGAACCGCGATCCTTGACAACCCAAAGTCTACATCTTCCACCGGTCGAAATCGAAACGTTTAGTGGCAACTATTCCTCCTGGCCCACGTTTCGAGATATGTTCTCTGTGGTCATAGCTAATTCCAAAGCTAGTAACATAGAGAAATTGTTCTTTTTGACCCAGCGTACGAAGGGAGAAGCGCAAGAAATTGTAAAAAAGAGTCCTCTTACACACCAAGGCTTCGATTTGGCGTGGAAAGATCTTTGCTTACGTTACGAGAATCGACGTATTCTCGTAAATGGTCAATTGAAAATTCTTTTCAATCTCCAAGCCATTACTTCTGAAACTGGTAGAGCTTTAAAGCAAATTCAGCGGGATATTAACTCCTGCATATCCACCCTAAAGCTATACAACATTGATGTTGATAGCTGGGATCCTATATTCGTGTTCCTTTGTACGAATCGCCTTCCTGAGAGTACATTAACTTTATGGGAACAGGATGTAAAGGATAAGACGGCAATTCCTAAATGGTCAGAGTTGGATGCATTTCTAACTAATAGATATCGTACGCTTGAATCCGTTTCTGAAATCCGAAATTCATCGGTTTCAAAAGGAAACGATTCTAAGGCTAAATCTAATTTTAATTCCGACACACATAAGAAACTTCGCAGCTTTCAAAGTAAAGTTTCTGATCCAAAGTGCCAACTGTGTCCTAACATAAATCACCCCATACGTAAATGTCCAAAATTTATGGCTATGAACTACAATCAGAGGATAAATGAGATAAAGAAGGAGGGTCTATGCTTAAATTGTTTCTCCAAAGCACATAGTGTTAAAAATTGTACAAGCAAATACAGCTGTTACAAATGCAATAAGAAACACAACACTATGCTACATAGAGAAACAGAAGTAGCTTCAAGTAGTCCAAACTTTAATAAAAACAGCAATCTTAATCCAAATTCTCCTTCTTTTACTAAAACTAATTCCAATATACAGTCCACAAATCCGTCAACCTCTGGTGTAGTTCAGTCATGCTTTGCCACTAATTCCAAGGGTATTTTGTTAGGAACAGCTTTAGTGACTATATGCCATTTGGGTCAGAGATTTAAGGTACGTGCGTTAATTGATTCCGGGTCCGAGGGAACCTTTATCTCTGAACGCTTATTCCATCGTCTTAAGCTTCCATTTGAACGCATTAAAGCTCAGGTTTCTGGTTTAAATAACACAGTTTCTGCTAAAGTTCAACGACAATGCTCCTTTATCCTTAGTTCAGAATTAGATAATCAGGTTGAGATCCCAGCAATAGCTCTAGTAGTTCCACATCTTTCTTCCAATCTTCCCTCCCATTCCTACTCTAGGTCAGCGTTCTCTAGTCTTCCCGATATTCCTCTAGCTGACCCTAGTTTTAATTGCAGTTCCAAAATTGATATTCTGATTGGCGGCGATATTTTCCCATCCATTATTAGTACAGGAATTCGACACAACGTTTGCGAGTCACTGATTGCTCAGGAGACAATCTTTGGCTGGATTCTGACCGGTCCTGTTTCACATCTCTCCAATCCGAAAATCAATATAGTTTCTCATTTCTGTGAAATCTCTTTGGATAAAGAGATTTCACGTTTTTGGGAGGTGGAGAATCTTCCAAGGAAGAACCATGTATCCCAATCAGATAGAGCCTGCGAAGATTTGTACATTCAAACCACTAATAGAAATATGGATGGTAGATATATAGTTTCCTTGCCTTTTAAGGAAGGTTTTCCAAATGGTGAAAGTTTAGGCAATTCTCGGTCCAGTGCTATGGCACAATTTCTGCGTAACGAAGCTCGTTTAAATAAAAATGCAGACTTCAAAACGCAATATGATCGTGTGGTTCGTGAGTACGAGGAACTTGGCCACATGAGTAAGGTGAATCCCCCTAATGACTCCGAGAAAGCTGAAGTATACTATCTACCACATCATGCCGTCATTAAACCGGACAGCGTTACAACCAAGGTCCGCGTTGTATTTAATGCGTCGTCTGCTTCATCCAATGGACTTAGTTTGAACTCCATTCTCCATGTTGGTCCTATACTTCAAAATGATTTGACTCTCCTAATTTTGCGATGGCGTTTCTTTCGGTTTGTGTTTAACGCAGATATACAAAAGATGTATCGGCAAATCCTAGTCGATTCACATCACACACCATTCCAAAGAATTCTTTTCCGAAGTAGTCCAAATGATCGAATTTGTGACTATGAATTGAAAACGGTCACTTTTGGCGTAAATTGCGCACCGTATCTGGCCATTCGTACACTCCTAAGATTGGCAGATGATGTTCAAGAACTTTTTCCACTAGCTAGTTCTATCCTACGTAAGTCCATGTACGTAGACGATGTTCTCTCCGGGGCTCATTCCAAACAAGATACGATCCTGGCCAGGAATGAGCTTATTCAAGCTCTACACTCAGCTGGATTCGAGCTGAGAAAGTGGACCTCCAATTCCAAGGACATCTTGTCAGATATTCCTCCTGATCATTTGCTCCATGAAAATTTCCTACAATTTGAGGATAGCAGTTCAGCGAAAACTCTTGGAATTCGCTGGAACGCTTGTTCCGATGAATTTTACTTTGGTGCAGACTCATTCCAAAAGTCCTTAACGTATACAAAAAGAGAAGTGTTATCCAGAATCGCTAAATTATTTGATCCTGCGGGTTGGCTATCCCCGTGTATTGTCCAAGCGAAGATCATCATGCAAAGAATATGGATAGATGGCACCGAATGGGACGAGAATCTTGCTCCTGAAACCCTCAATCAATGGAAGGCATTCGAAGACAATTATCCGTCTATAAGTTCCATACGCATTCCGCGATGGATTGGTTATGTACCTAGATCAGATGTCCAGATCCATGGGTTTTGCGATGCCTCCGAAAAGGCATACGCTGCTGCCCTATTCATCCGAGTGTCCACGAAAAATTCCGTACATACTCACTTGATTTCATCAAAGACGAAAGTGGCTCCCATCAAGACGTTGTCCATTCCGAGACTTGAACTTTGTGGAGCGCTTTTGCTTGCTGAGATGATAGACTCTCTGCTGCCGATTTTAGACCTTGCTAACTATTCCATTTTCTGCTGGACGGACTCAACGATTGTGCTGTCCTGGCTTGCCAAAGCACCATGTCATTGGCTAACTTTCGTAGCCAATCGTGTTTCCAAAATCACACAGATAGTTCCTTATTCTAGATGGAATCACGTCATTTCCGAGGAAAATCCAGCAGACTTAGCAAGCCGTGGTGTTTTTCCCCAAGAGTTAAACAATAACGAGCTATGGTGGTTCGGTCCAACCTGGCTCAAGGGTTCACAATCTGACTGGCCAGTGCTTAACTCTGTGAAACTTTCTGAAACTGATCTTGAAGTCAAAACAATTCGTGCTCATTTTTCTTACTTTTCCGACTTCGAAGATTTATTAGAAAGATTCTCCTCGTTTTCCAAGGCTTTGCGTATAATGTCCTACGTCTACAGATTTTTCTATCGGACACATCCAACATATCGGTTAAGCTTCTACAAAGAATCCATTACTCTATCTAGTTCCGAAATCAAGTCAGTTCGTGATCAGCTTATAACTGTCTGTCAAAAGGTCGCATATCCGAACGAGTACAAAGCACTGTCCTCTCGTCAAGTTCTTTCAAGCTCCAGTAGTATTCTCAACCTTAATCCGTTTCTAGATGAAGAAGGCTTAATTCGTTCATGTGGTAGGCTGGAATTATCGCCAGAATTATCCTACAATGAAAGATATCCAATAATTCTTCCATATAGTTCCCAATTCACACGGCTCCTAGTGCGTTTTGTCCATGATATTAGCTTGCATGGCGGGAACCAGTTAGTCCTGAGGCTTCTACGCATGCAATATTGGATACCGAAGGCGAAAAACCTAATCAAGACTACAATTAATCATTGCAAGCCATGCATAATCTACAAGAAGCGGTGTCAAAAACAGATTATGGCTGCTTTACCATCAGAGCGATGTGAAATTACTCGTCCATTTACTCGCACCGGAATTGACTTTGCTGGACCTTTTGACGTCAAGAGCTATTCAGGCCGAGCGTGTCGAGTCACTAAAGGATATGTTTGCGTGTTCGTCTGCTTTTCCACAAAGGCGATTCATTTAGAGGCTACATCCGACCTCTCCACACCTTCATTCCTTGCAGCGTTCTGTCGCTTTGTTTCCAGACGAGGATGTCCACTACATTTATATTCGGACAATGGAACAAACTTTGTTGGCGCATCCAGAATTTTGGCCAAGGAGTTTATTCAAACGTCACAACAACGTATCCACTCGAACTACGCTCAGCAGAACATCACATGGCATTTCATTCCAGCAGGCGCCCCTCATATGGGTGGACTATGGGAATCAGGCGTAAAAAGCTTTAAGGCTCATTTCCGGAAGTCCGCTGGTTGTTATAAGTACACCCACGAGGAGTTATCCACTTTACTTTCTAAAATAGAAGCTTGCCTTAATTCTAGACCAATTTCCCCAATGTCTACGGATCCTACAGACTTATCTGCCCTTACTCCAGGCCATTTTCTTGTTGGGTCTCCTATCCTGGCACCCATTGATCCCCAGGTAAATGAGTCATCCACTTCCATCACAAACCGGTGGCAACGATTGAAGCTTGTTCATCAAACGTTCTGCCAGCGATGGAAAAACGAATACCTTAAGGAACTTCATAAGAGAGTCAAATGGCAAAGGCCAGAGCAGAATCTGCAAGAAGGTTCACTGGTTGTGGTCAAAGATGAAAATCTTCCACCAAATTCGTGGCGAATGGGAAGAGTCACGAAAGTATACACTGGCTCCGACAATCGTGTGCGTGTTGCCGATGTGTTAACTCAACGAGGGATCATAACGCGACCCATCGTGAAACTAATCCTTCTGTTTGCACAACCTTAATCTTCGGCATCACTTTCTCTATTTTCTCCTTTTCTCATTACATATTTTACTTCCAGATCAATATGCCTAAAACTGTGAATCGGTCCTCAAACTCAAAATCAGCTGCATTTCCCTGCAGGATATGTAAAAGACCTCATCCTCTCCGAACGTGCAGAAAATTTTTGGCGATGAACATGAAAGATCGCCTCGGAGTTGTTCGTAAGCATAAATATTGCACAAACTGTCTGGCTCACAACCATTCGCAAGGCACTTGCATTTCCAAGCATGGATGCAGGCATTGCCACAAAAAACATCACACGTTGCTACACGTCAATCCAAGACTTAAGAAGGATTTGTTGTCCACTAGATCACGATCCCGATCTTCATCTCCTGGACAAGCCTCATCTTCACGCAACGTATCATCCTCGCGCAATGCCTCTTCCCATAATGCTTCCTCGGTACGTAAAAATACTTCGTCTTGCACTCCAAAAGAGACTTCGACACCATCAGTCTCTAAATCGGCATCGTTGACTTCCATCGTACGACAAAATACTCTGGTTCTTTTACCTACAGTGCTAGTGAAAGTTTCCCCTAAATCTTCGCATGTTCGATGCTTGCTTGATTCCGCATCGGCGATTAGTAGGGTATCCAAAAGGCTAGTGGAGAAATTGGATCTCACTTCCTTTACTTTGAACGACGAAACATTGTGCCCTATCGTTCTAAAATCTAGATTCGACTCCTCATCTAAAATTGAGGGTACTTTTCGCGTGGAGCGATTGACTCGTCAAACTCCGTCTGAATCACTACCCGAAACGTACAAAAAGAACTTTCGAGATTTATTTCTGGCCGACTGCAAATTTTATGAATCGGCTTCCATCGACATAGTCATCGGTGCGGACCTTTATCCTAAGGTTATTCGTGAGGGAGTATTTTCGCGTACAGGGTTTCCGACCGCCCAAAGTTCTATTTTTGGTTGGTTTATATATGGTCCTTGCTCGCTATAGAAATGAAATGCACTTTTAGGCAAGATACGAAACGTAACCAATTATTTATTCTATTTTAATAATATTTTATTCCTATAATTCATAATTTCATTAATAATTTTCCTTTATAATATCCTAATCCTAACTGAATTTGTGATTTAAGATAAATAATAATCCATGAATTTTCATAACTATAAGTCAATGAATTATAAATTAAAGTTAAGAAGTATAATCCGAATTTGTATATTTTTTCCAGGAACATTTTCTTGACATGGCCAATATGAATCCTGATGTTTTATAAATTGCAACAATACTGCAAGGCGGGCGGTAATGTTAATGCCAAAACTCCATTAACAACTTTATCGTAGAAACTATCGTCCAAACTATCTTCCAAACTATCGTCCTACCTTTAATATTTGTACCTAACTAAGTAAATTTTTGGTTTGACAGATAGATATTTATAGAAATAACTATCTATCTCTTTTCCCATTAAAGCCTAAAAAAGACTTCATATTGGCCAAAATGACAGGAGAACTGTTTCCTTTTAAGATATAGTTCTTCTTGTACCAACAGTCAACTAAAGAGGTAATAAACTATTCCTTTCTCCAATATCCAAACCTGAATCTAATACATTTGTTTTATTTGTTTCTTTTATGATTATTTATATGGTAATTCCAATTGGATTTATTCATTTCTGAGCAAACAAAATAAGTCATACTATTTTGTTTCATTGGCTCAGAGAACCTTTGGTTAATTCTCCTTCATCCTCTCCAGCGCATCCCCTCTACCTCCTGAGCCTATCAATAACAAAAAAAAACTGCAGCCCATTAGCATTAATAGTTTTCAAGAAATCGTAATTAATATGAGATCAAAAATTACAATTTTCTTTCATTTCTAAATTAACCAAAATTCCTTGTCTTTAGCAGCATGCCACGCCCACTACAGCGGCTATTTTGACCAAATTTTTTGGCCACCTTAGTTTTGATATGTTTTCTTTCTGATGATATAAAAATTTTAAAAATCTATGTCAACAAAAAATATAGGTTCTGGCCAATGAAATTTGATTCTGATCCACCGTGCGGCGTTGCCCGAGTCGGTAGTTAAAGTTTTTAACTTATAACTGTGTTAACATTTTTTTTTTTAAATTCACAATCATGAAATATTTTTATACCATTCACCAATAGGTGAAAGGGTATTATAAGTTTGTGATTCCGTTTGTAATTTTTTATTAGTGGTAGTGGACACCATAAAAATTATACCAATTGACTCAGAATCGGGAATAGAATCGATTAAGCGATGTCAGTTTGTCTGTCTGTTGAAATCAAGTTTCTGAAGCCCCTGAAGGATGGACCTACATAATTTAGGAAATTCTCCTGCAATGAACGATACTAAATTTCATTAAAATCGGTTTATAAACACCGAAAATACCGAAAAAATACCAAAAATTAGACGAAAATTTAAACATTTTTGATTGAAACACATTTTTAAATAACAAGAGAAAAAAGATACTCCTTGTGTACATGTGATAATATATTATATATCAGATTTGTTCCCCAAAGCACTCTGTAAAATCTTATCAGAATAGATCCATAAACAACTGAGATATCGCCAAAACACTAAATTTTGATGTATCAAAAATTGCCCAAAGTACTCATTAGAGAATTTTTGTTGAAAAAATGAAATGCAGGAATAGGAAAAACCATCCTCCTTTAGCACGAACATACATAAATTTTATATCAAAGTAAGAAATTAGAAGCTGATAAGTCTTTGTGATGTCCGGATGGAACAAAATAAGGTTTAAAAGTGGCAAATTAACAAAATAAAGATGTTTTAAAGTTGAAAATAAATAATATAAATTAACAAAATCAAGTAAGAAAAAGTGAGAAAATTATTTTTTTTAAGAATTAAATTTTTTAATAGTTTTTGTTTTTGCTAAATATATTCTTTTTGAAGTGAAAGTGGTTCACCATTATAAATAATAAATTTAAAGTTTGCTAGTCAACAAAATAAAACGTAAGCATTTTCCTTATATGTGAGTTTTTTGTATGTGTCCCTAATGTGAATATTTTTACAAAATTTATAGCTGGCTAAGACGGCGATAATCTCTTGGACCAAGACTTGGGAGTCCAAAGGAAAAAGCCACAATCAACAAGACCACAAAAATAAAGTAAATGGCCAAACTTAGCCAGGTAACCATTTTCTTGATGATCAAATTTTCTTGAAGATAAAATTTTCTTGAAAATAACATTTTCTTGATGATTAAATTTTATGTGAGTCAAATATTACATTTATATAACGTTGGCCACAAAAATCATCAAACAGTAAAAAAAAGAAGGAGGAAAAGTTTTTGAAATAATATACTGTGGCCGCAAAAGAAAAATAAAAAAAAACAATAATTAAAAATAAAAAAATATAAAAAGTAAATTAAGATTAATTTCAAAATAATTAAAAAAATAAAAAAAAGTATTAAAATATAAGAGCAGTAATTAGGTTATGTTTAGTGATAGTTTTAAGTTAGTTTGATTAATTTTTGTTTTAAATTCAATGTGTCGTTACATTTATATCGGTTATTGTGAGTTTTATATTTGTATCATTTGTTTCTGCCATAAGATAGGCTTTACATTTTTGCGTTATTTTTTGTTTGTGTTTTGTGTTGTACAATCTGGTGTAACAACAAGAACGGAAATTAAATTTAGATAAACGGATATACGTATGTAGGTCTAAATCGAAAGTAATTCGCGAAGGAAAAATAAATTTATAGAATTACTAATATTAGCCTTAGGGAGCTACGGATAGAATCCAATGGGCTCTTGATAGCTTCGAACCGTACAAAGCTGCGGGTCCTGATGGTATTATTCCAGCTGATCTTCAACATAATACCGATCTCTTAATGCCCGATAATACCGATCTCTTAATGCCATACCAGAATCCTGGACCAGGCGCAACGTTGTCTTTATTCCTAAAGCAGTTAAAACCTCGCACACGAAACCTAAGGATTTCAGGCCTGTTAGCCTTAGCTCATTCCTTCTTAAAACTTTGGAGCGTATCATTGAAGCACATATTCGTGCTTCATTAGATTCGAGGCTCCTATCCAACTCACAACATGCCTACAACAAAGGCAAATCACTTGAGACAGCACTCCACTCATTAGTTAGTCATATTGAAAAATCTTATGAATTTGGCGAATTCACACTTGCCGCCTACCTAGATATAGAGGGCGCCTTTAACAACATTAGACCTCAGTCGATTTTATCGGCAATGGAGGACTTAAGGGTCAACAAATCTATTATCTCGTTTGTAGATTAACTTCTCACCTATAGAGTCATCTGCTCAACCATGGGCACTGCTACTATTTATAAAGTAGCCTGTCGAGGTACACCACAAGGAGACGTACTATCACCTCTTTTGTGGAACCTTGCCATAAATAAACTACTCACTGAATTGGATTCTCTGAGATTCAACACCATCGCATACGCGGATGATGTTGCTATATCAGTGTCGGGGAAATTTCTTAACACACCGTCACAACGTCTCGAATCAGCTCTTGACCTACTTTATCGATGGAGCGTCTCCAACGGCCTTGGAGTCAATCCAACTAAAACGGAACTTGTACTCTTCTCACGTAAATACAAAATTCCCACCTTTACTCTTCCAAAATTAAACAAGGTTGAACTTTCGCTCACTGACCATGCCAAATACCTGGGGTTCATCTTGGACTCAAAACTGTCCTGGAGCCTGAACACCCAACTTAGGGTGTCTAAAGCATCTATTGCACTATATTCATGTAGAGGGGCCATTGGTAAAACCTGGGGTCTGAATCCCATTAACACTGCCTGGCTCTTCAACATGGTGGTTAAGCCTATAGTATGGTGCGCTTTTCTGGTGGCCTGCACTCACCAAGGCAAACCAGATGCACCATTTTAACAAAATCTTGAGATCTGCCGCTCTAATGATTACCGGTGCTTTAAGAACTACTCCATCTAAGGCACTCTTCACCATGCTAAACTGGCTCCCAGCTGAACTAATGGCAATGCAAATTGCTCTTAACTCGGCTGTCCGTCTCAGCACAATTGGAACCTGGTCCCACTCACAAATCAGGCATTCCACCATCCTGGACAAAATCACTCATCCCTGACCATATAGACTACTGTATATCCACTCCTATCTTCGACAAATCCTTCACTGTGACTATCTCTGGAGAACCCCCATCCTTAGATGATGGCTGTCTAGAGGTTTACACTGATGGATCGAAGTCAAAGATAGGCGTAGGGGGGGGGGCTTCTTCATCCCATTGCTTGGGAAGGAAATCTGCTTTAGGCTCCCTAATCAATGCAGTGTCCTTCAATCCGAGATATCGGCTATCCACAAAGCAGTCAAATGGTTGAGATACTACAGAGTATACGACAGGGATATTCGCTTTTGTATCGACAGTCAGGCTGCAAATCTAATGTCCATACGACATCTGTTCTTACCAGCGAATGCCTGGCATCTCTTAACGAGATGGCGAGACATTGCAAAATCGAACTCTTATGGGTACCCGGGCACAACAACATACCTGGTAACTCCACCGCGGACAAACTTGCTAAATCCGGTGCTCTCCTGAGTCAGGATAGCATCGACCAATTTACGGGCTTACCGCTATCCGCCTGCAAATCAATAATTAGGCAATCACTTTATGCATCAGCGCAGAACGAGTGGTCTTCGGTAACGAACTGCTCCATATCTAGGCAAACATGGCCCACCTACAACACTAAACGTTCAAATATCTTGGTAACTCTACCCCGTCATAGACTTCGCAATCTTATCTCGACCCTAACAGGGCACTGCGTTTTTGGGCTTCATGTCAGAAGACTTAATCTTCAATTTTACGACTACTGTCGCAGCTGTCACAACATAGAAGAGGAGGAGACAGTGACTCATCTTCTGTCACTGCCCCGCCCTCTCGACCCCTAGGGCTCTCAATTTGGGGGCACTTTTTCTGCATGATTTATCGGATCTAGCGAGTATTGACATTCGTAAAATAGACTCATTTATCAGGGCTTCAGGATGGCTTGATCAGCCTCTCACTGATAGCCTGGAGTAATTGCCTTTGTATTTTTCTCCAGTCTATCCCTTGCAGGTAACACAAAGGGACCGCTTTTTGGACCCAAGTGACGCTGACCTACATCGGCTGCCTGCCTAACCTAACCTAGGGGTCACATCTTATAGGATTTGGAAGACTCATGTGGCCAGGTTAGCTGGGCAAATCAGAGGATATTCCATCAGCCTCTGAAGGATTCATCGAGCATTGTAGTTTGTAGTGTTAGTCAATATTTTGTGTATTCAATTTTGTTTTATGTGCAGTGTACCCAATGAGAGGGTTGGAACCCGCTGAGACATGCCAACTGGGGAAAAAGCTAGTCGGAAACCTCATTGGTCCCTACGACTGTTACATAAATGGCGCCCAATGGTAGAATAAGGCAAGTTATAAACTTGCAAAAGTAAGTAACATATTTAAGAATTTTACGTGTAGAAATAAAATAATAGTTTTTCTTCAATGTATTAACAAAATAATCCCTAATCTAGTGCAATATGGTACAGACATGTAGTAGCCCTTAAAACATAAAGTTTACAAGGTAGTACTAAAGGTTATGCAATTTTGTCAACTGGAGAAGAGAGAATTTTGACATTTGGCCCAGAAATAGATTAAAATAGCTTAAGAATTATATGTAGTAATTGCTTTATTGTATTTGGTCTATTTCTGTTTGTGTTTTAGTTTCAGAATGTTTTTTTTTGTTGAATTTAGGGTAAATGAGTTGGTCTTCGATAGCCGCCTACAGATAAATTGATAGATTCTTAGGGACAGTTGTATTGGGGATCAGTCATGAACTTCTCGTAGCTCATATTTAAATTTAATATTGATTGTATTAGGATATACCCTAAAAAAATAATTTCGTTTAGTTTTAGTTTGTAAAATGTGATTGTATGTGCTCGATGATTCAGATTTAAAATGACCACTTTGATAACCGCCTCCTACCTTCATACCAATCATTGTAAAATCATACGTATATTTTTATATTTATATTATAGAAACTTTTGAAAAATTTAAAAATTTGGTATTGAAAAAAGCGATTTCGGTAAATATTAGGCCGAGATTTAACTTTTGCTAAAAATTCATTAAAATTCTTCAGTTTTCGTCTCTTAGATCTATCGCTACAGTTATCTAACGGTTTTTGTGGTCTTCCACAACTCCCATCATTTGTTGCTTCTGAAATGATATGGATACGGAGTTCACCTTCTAACCAATTCGCAAAGCGCTTGTAAAATTTACTTTTACTAAAGTCAACTTCCTTGTAGTATCTATTCAATGTTTTGACGAAATTAGATACTTTGTTTTTTATTTCCAGTTGTGTTTCAATGTAGAGACTATTTATATTCAGTTTTGTTTGAATATGGTTTAGAACACCATCTTTATTTTTAAAATATTCTTCGGCCAATTCTTTATAGCTGAAAGTCTCCATATTTTAATTTAGCCGAAAATAATGTACTTTTAAAGGGGTTTGAAATAAAACTTCCAAATATTTATCAACCTTTTTAAATCGAATACTTGTTCGAAACTAACATTTATTTCCAAATTATTGTCCTTATATCATGCTTTGATATTATTATACTCTACCTAGGTAGCTGTCCATCGACCAATTTACGGGCTTACCGCTATCCGCCTGCAAATCAATAATTAGGCAATCACTTTATGCATCAGCGCAGAACGAGTGGTCTTCGGTAACGAACTGCTCCATATCTAGGCAAACATGGCCCACCTACAACACTAAACGTTCAAATATCTTGGTAACTCTACCCCGTCATAGACTTCGCAATCTTATCTCGACCCTAACAGGGCACTGCGTTTTTGGGCTTCATGTCAGAAGACTTAATCTTCAATTTTACGACTACTGTCGCAGCTGTCACAACATAGAAGAGGAGGAGACAGTGACTCATCTTCTGTCACTGCCCCGCCCTCTCGACCCCTAGGGCTCTCAATTTGGGGGCACTTTTTCTGCATGATTTATCGGATCTAGCGAGTATTGACATTCGTAAAATAGACTCATTTATCAGGGCTTCAGGATGGCTTGATCAGCCTCTCACTGATAGCCTGGAGTAATTGCCTTTGTATTTTTCTCCAGTCTATCCCTTGCAGGTAACACAAAGGGACCGCTTTTTGGACCCAAGTGACGCTGACCTACATCGGCTGCCTGCCTAACCTAACCTAGGGGTCACATCTTATAGGATTTGGAAGACTCATGTGGCCAGGTTAGCTGGGCAAATCAGAGGATATTCCATCAGCCTCTGAAGGATTCATCGAGCATTGTAGTTTGTAGTGTTAGTCAATATTTTGTGTATTCAATTTTGTTTTATGTGCAGTGTACCCAATGAGAGGGTTGGAACCCGCTGAGACATGCCAACTGGGGAAAAAGCTAGTCGGAAACCTCATTGGTCCCTACGACTGTTACATAAATGGCGCCCAATGGTAGAATAAGGCAAGTTATAAACTTGCAAAAGTAAGTAACATATTTAAGAATTTTACGTGTAGAAATAAAATAATAGTTTTTCTTCAATGTATTAACAAAATAATCCCTAATCTAGTGCAATATGGTACAGACATGTAGTAGCCCTTAAAACATAAAGTTTACAAGGTAGTACTAAAGGTTATGCAATTTTGTCAACTGGAGAAGAGAGAATTTTGACATTTGGCCCAGAAATAGATTAAAATAGCTTAAGAATTATATGTAGTAATTGCTTTATTGTATTTGGTCTATTTCTGTTTGTGTTTTAGTTTCAGAATGTTTTTTTTTGTTGAATTTAGGGTAAATGAGTTGGTCTTCGATAGCCGCCTACAGATAAATTGATAGATTCTTAGGGACAGTTGTATTGGGGATCAGTCATGAACTTCTCGTAGCTCATATTTAAATTTAATATTGATTGTATTAGGATATACCCTAAAAAAATAATTTCGTTTAGTTTTAGTTTGTAAAATGTGATTGTATGTGCTCGATGATTCAGATTTAAAATGACCACTTTGATAACCGCCTCCTACCTTCATACCAATCATTGTAAAATCATACGTATATTTTTATATTTATATTATAGAAACTTTTGAAAAATTTAAAAATTTGGTATTGAAAAAAGCGATTTCGGTAAATATTAGGCCGAGATTTAACTTTTGCTAAAAATTCATTAAAATTCTTCAGTTTTCGTCTCTTAGATCTATCGCTACAGTTATCTAACGGTTTTTGTGGTCTTCCACAACTCCCATCATTTGTTGCTTCTGAAATGATATGGATACGGAGTTCACCTTCTAACCAATTCGCAAAGCGCTTGTAAAATTTACTTTTACTAAAGTCAACTTCCTTGTAGTATCTATTCAATGTTTTGACGAAATTAGATACTTTGTTTTTTATTTCCAGTTGTGTTTCAATGTAGAGACTATTTATATTCAGTTTTGTTTGAATATGGTTTAGAACACCATCTTTATTTTTAAAATATTCTTCGGCCAATTCTTTATAGCTGAAAGTCTCCATATTTTAATTTAGCCGAAAATAATGTACTTTTAAAGGGGTTTGAAATAAAACTTCCAAATATTTATCAACCTTTTTAAATCGAATACTTGTTCGAAACTAACATTTATTTCCAAATTATTGTCCTTATATCATGCTTTGATATTATTATACTCTACCTAGGTAGCTGTCCATAAAATCAAATGGAAAATTGTACCTGTTCAAATTCATCTTGTATTTCACTGAAAGATATTTTAAAAATTTTTTCATGGAATTTTTAAAATGCAGTGAATAAATTTAGGAAGTTTTATTTAATGTCATAAAAGACCAATTATAATAATTTTTAAGTATAATAAAACCCTTTAACGCTGATGAGTAACAGGCTAGGTAACATTCCTTAAAAAATGGAAAATTTTAACTGTTAAAATTCATTCTGTACTTTACTGAAATACATTTTAAAGGTTTTTTCCCTATAATTTTTTTAGCAGGTAATTGAAATATCTGTGCAAAATGAAATATTTTCAAAATTCTTTGAAAAATTCCCTAAAAAATTCAGGGAAGTTTTTTTTAAGATACAAACCATTTCAATAAAAATTTAAACCACTAATAACTTTGCTCTTATTGAAATAACTATCTGCAATTTGTATTTATGACAGTGAATGATTTCTAAAGTAAATTTACTAGTAATTTTGCTTGTAAAAATGTTGAGTATTTTCATTAAAATAAAAAAAGTGTTCTACGGGCGGGTCCGGGCGGGTGCAAAAGTATATATAGGCTTAAAGGGAACACTCTTGGCTTTCTTTGGGTGGTTTCGATTTTTGTTTCCATTTGTTTCTACAAAAGTTATACACTACTAAACTTGAAATTTTATGAGTATATGGTGATTTTAAATTTTTTACATAACACCTTAACTACAAATTATACAGGGTGCGCAAATACCATTTGTTAAAACCAACAGTCCACCCAACATAACAAAAAAAACTGCAGCCCATTAGTATTAATAGTTTTCAAGAAATCGTAATTAATATGAGATCAAAAATTACAATTTTCTTTCATTTCTAAATTAACCAAAATTCCTTGTCTTTAGCAGCATGCCACGCCCACTACAGCGGATATTTTGACCAAATTTTTTGGCCACCTTAGTTTTGATATGTTTTCTTTCTGATGATATAAAAATTTTAAAAATCTATGTCAACAAAAAATATAGGTTTTGGCCAATGAAATTTGATTCTGAACCACCGTGCGGCGTTGCCCGAGTCGGTAGTTAAAGTTTTTAACTTATAACTGTGTTAACATTTTTTTTTTAAATTCACAATCATGAAATATTTTTATACCATTCACCAATATGTGAAAGGGTATTATAAGTTTGTGATTCCGTTTGTAATTTTTTATTAGTGGTAGTGGACACCATAAAAATTATACCAATTGACTCAGAATCGGGAATAGAATCGATTAAGCGATGTCAGTTTGTCTGTCTGTTGAAATCAAGTTTCTGAAGCCCCTGAAGGATGGACCTACATAATTTAGGAAATTCTCCTGCAATGAACGATACTAAATTTCATTAAAATCGGTTTATAAACACCGAAAATACCGAAAAAATACCAAAAATTAGACGAAAATTTAAACATTTTTGATTGAAACACATTTTTAAATAACAAGAGAAAAAAGATACTCCTTGTGTACATGTGATAATATATTATATATCAGATTTGTTCAACAAAGCACTCTGTAAAATCTTATCAGAATAGATCCATAAACAACTGAGATATCGCCAAAACACTAAATTTTGATGTATCAAAAATTGCCAAAAGTACTCATTAGAGAATTTTTGTTGAAAAAATGAAATGCAGGAATAGGAAAAACCATCCTCCTTTAGCACGAACATACATAAATTTTATATCAAAGTAAGAAATTAGAAGCTGATAAGTCTTTGTGATGTCCGGATGGAACAAAATAAGGTTTAAAAGTGGCAAATTAACAAAATAAAGATGTTTTAAAGTTGAAAATAAATAATATAAATTAACAAAATCAAGTAAGAAAAAGTGAGAAAATTATTTTTTTTAAGAATTAAATTTTTTAATAGTTTTTGTTTTTGCTAAATATATTCTTTTTGAAGTGAAAGTGGTTCACCATTATAAATAATAAATTTAAAGTTTGCTAGTCAACAAAATAAAACGTAAGCATTTTCCTTATATGTGAGTTTTTTGTATGTGTCCCTAATGTGAATATTTTTACAAAATTTATAGCTGGCTAAGACGGCGATAATCTCTTGGACCAAGACTTGGGAGTCCAAAGGAAAAAGCCACAATCAACAAGACCACAAAAATAAAGTAAATGGCCAAACTTAGCCAGGTAACCATTTTCTTGATGATCAAATTTTCTTGAAGATAAAATTTTCTTGAAAATAACATTTTCTTGATGATTAAATTTTATGTGAGTCAAATATTACATTTATATAACGTTGGCCACAAAAATCATCAAACAGTAAAAAAAAGAAGGAGGAAAAGTTTTTGAAATAATATACTGAGGCCGCAAAAGAAAAATAAAAAAAAACAATAATTAAAAATAAAAAAATATAAAAAGTAAATTAAGATTAATTTCAAAATAATTAAAAAAATAAAAAAAGTATTAAAATATAAGAGCAGTAATTAGGTTATGTTTAGTGATAGTTTTAAGTTAGTTTGATTAATTTTTGTTTTAAATTCAATGTGTCGTTACATTTATATCGGTTATTGTGAGTTTTATATTTGTATCATTTGTTTCTGCCATAAGATAGGCTTTACATTTTTGCGTTATTTTTTGTTTGTGTTTTGTGTTGTACAATCTGGTGTAACAACAAGAACGGAAATTAAATTTAGATAAACGGATATACGTATGTAGGTCTAAATCGAAAGTAATTCGCGAAGGAAAAATAAATTTATAGAATTACTAATATTAGCCTTAGGGAGCTACGGATAGAATCCAATGGGCTCTTGATAGCTTCGAACCGTACAAAGCTGCGGGTCCTGATGGTATTATTCCAGCTGATCTTCAACATAATACCGATCTCTTAATGCCCGATAATACCGATCTCTTAATGCCATACCAGAATCCTGGACCAGGCGCAACGTTGTCTTTATTCCTAAAGCAGTTAAAACCTCGCACACGAAACCTAAGGATTTCAGGCCTGTTAGCCTTAGCTCATTCCTTCTTAAAACTTTGGAGCGTATCATTGAAGCACATATTCGTGCTTCATTAGATTCGAGGCTCCTATTCAACTCACAACATGCCTACAACAAAGGCAAATCACTTGAGACAGCACTCCACTCATTAGTTAGTCATATTGAAAAATCTTATGAATTTGGCGAATTCACACTTGCCGCCTACCTAGATATAGAGGGCGCCTTTAACAACATTAGACCTCAGTCGATTTTATCGGCAATGGAGGACTTAAGGGTCAACAAATCTATTATCTCGTTTGTAGATTAACTTCTCACCTATAGAGTCATCTGCTCAACCATGGGCACTGCTACTATTTATAAAGTAGCCTGTCGAGGTACACCACAAGGAGACGTACTATCACCTCTTTTGTGGAACCTTGCCATAAATAAACTACTCACTGAATTGGATTCTCTGAGATTCAACACCATCGCATACGCGGATGATGTTGCTATATCAGTGTCGGGGAAATTTCTTAACACACCGTCACAACGTCTCGAATCAGCTCTTGACCTACTTTATCGATGGAGCGTCTCCAACGGCCTTGGAGTCAATCCAACTAAAACGGAACTTGTACTCTTCTCACGTAAATACAAAATTCCCACCTTTACTCTTCCAAAATTAAACAAGGTTGAACTTTCGCTCACTGACCATGCCAAATACCTGGGGTTCATCTTGGACTCAAAACTGTCCTGGAGCCTGAACACCCAACTTAGGGTGTCTAAAGCATCTATTGCACTATATTCATGTAGAGGGGCCATTGGTAAAACCTGGGGTCTGAATCCCATTAACACTGCCCCTCTCTTCAACATGGTGGTTAAGCCTATAGTATGGTGCGCTTTTCTGGTGGCCTGCACTCACCAAGGCAAACCAGATGCACCATTTTAACAAAATCTTGAGATCTGCCGCTCTAATGATTACCGGTGCTTTAAGAACTACTCCATCTAAGGCACTCTTCACCATGCTAAACTGGCTCCCAGCTGAACTAATGGCAATGCAAATTGCTCTTAACTCGGCTGTCCGTCTCAGCACAATTGGAACCTGGTCCCACTCACAAATCAGGCATTCCACCATCCTGGACAAAATCACTCATCCCTGACCATATAGACTACTGTATATCCACTCCTATCTTCGACAAATCCTTCACTGTGACTATCTCTGGAGAACCCCCATCCTTAGATGATGGCTGTCTAGAGGTTTACTCTGATGGATCGAAGTCAAAGATAGGCGTAGGGGGGGGGGGGCTTCTTCATCCCATTGCTTGGGAAGCTCATATTTAAATTTAATATTGATTGTATTAGGATATACCCTAAAAAAATAATTTCGTTTAGTTTTAGTTTGTAAAATGTGATTGTATGTGCTCGATGATTCAGATTTAAAATGACCACTTTGATAACCGCCTCCTACCTTCATACCAATCATTGTAAAATCATACGTATATTTTTATATTTATATTATAGAAACTTTTGAAAAATTTAAAAATTTGGTATTGAAAAAAGCGATTTCGGTAAATATTAGGCCGAGATTTAACTTTTGCTAAAAATTCATTAAAATTCTTCAGTTTTCGTCTCTTAGATCTATCGCTACAGTTATCTAACGGTTTTTGTGGTCTTCCACAACTCCCATCATTTGTTGCTTCTGAAATGATATGGATACGGAGTTCACCTTCTAACCAATTCGCAAAGCGCTTGTAAAATTTACTTTTACTAAAGTCAACTTCCTTGTAGTATCTATTCAATGTTTTGACGAAATTAGATACTTTGTTTTTTATTTCCAGTTGTGTTTCAATGTAGAGACTATTTATATTCAGTTTTGTTTGAATATGGTTTAGAACACCATCTTTATTTTTAAAATATTCTTCGGCCAATTCTTTATAGCTGAAAGTCTCCATATTTTAATTTAGCCGAAAATAATGTACTTTTAAAGGGCTTTGAAATAAAACTTCCAAATATTTATCAACCTTTTTAAATCGAATACTTGTTCGAAACTAACATTTATTTCCAAATTATTGTCCTTATATCATGCTTTGATATTATTATACTCTACCTAGGTAGCTGTCCATAAAATCAAATGGAAAATTGTACCTGTTCAAATTCATCCTGTATTTCACTGAAAGATATTTTAAAAATTTTTTCATGGAATTTTTAAAATGCAGTGAATAAATTTAGGAAGTTTTATTTAATGTCATAAAAGACCAATTATAATAATTTTTAAGTATAATAAAACCCTTTAACGCTGATGAGTAACAGGCTAGGTAACATTCCTTAAAAAATGGAAAATTTTAACTGTTAAAATTCATTCTGTACTTTACTGAAATACATTTTAAAGGTTTTTTCCCTATAATTTTTTTAGCAGGTAATTGAAATATCTGTGCAAAATGAAATATTTTCAAAATTCTTTGAAAAATTCCCTAAAAAATTCAGGGAAGTTTTTTTTAAGATACAAACCATTTGAATAAAAATTTAAACCACTAATAACTTTGCTCTTATTGAAATAACTATCTGCAATTTGTATTTATGACAGTGAATGATTTCTAAAGTAAATTTACTAGTAATTTTGCTTGTAAAAATGTTGAGTATTTTCATTAAAATAAAAAAAGTGTTCTACGGGCGGGTCCGGGCGGGTGCAAAAGTATATATAGGCTTAAAGGGAACACTCTTGGCTTTCTTTGGGTGGTTTCGATTTTTGTTTCCATTTGTTTCTACAAAAGTTATACACTACTAAACTTGAAATTTTATGAGTATATGGTGATTTTAAATTTTTTACATAACACCTTAACTACAAATTATACAGGGTGCGCAAATACCATTTGTTAAAACCAACAGTCCACCCAACATAACAAAAAAAACTGCAGCCCATTAGCATTAATAGTTTTCAAGAAATCGTAATTAATATGAGATCAAAAATTACAATTTTCTTTCATTTCTAAATTAACCAAAATTCCTTGTCTTTAGCAGCATGCCACGCCCACTACAGCGGATATTTTGACCAAATTTTTTGGCCACCTTAGTTTTGATATGTTTTCTTTCTGATGATATAAAAATTTTAAAAATCTATGTCAACAAAAAATATAGGTTTTGGCCAATGAAATTTGATTCTGAACCACCGTGCGGCGTTGCCCGAGTCGGTAGTTAAAGTTTTTAACTTATAACTGTGTTAACATTTTTTTTTTAAATTCACAATCATGAAATATTTTTATACCATTCACCAATATGTGAAAGGGTATTATAAGTTTGTGATTCCGTTTGTAATTTTTTATTAGTGGTAGTGGACACCATAAAAATTATACCAATTGACTCAGAATCGGGAATAGAATCGATTAAGCGATGTCAGTTTGTCTGTCTGTTGAAATCAAGTTTCTGAAGCCCCTGAAGGATGGACCTACATAATTTAGGAAATTCTCCTGCAATGAACGATACTAAATTTCATTAAAATCGGTTTATAAACACCGAAAATACCGAAAAAATACCAAAAATTAGACGAAAATTTAAACATTTTTGATTGAAACACATTTTTAAATAACAAGAGAAAAAAGATACTCCTTGTGTACATGTGATAATATATTATATATCAGATTTGTTCCCCAAAGCACTCTGTAAAATCTTATCAGAATAGATCCATAAACAACTGAGATATCGCCAAAACACTAAATTTTGATGTATCAAAAATTGCCCAAAGTACTCATTAGAGAATTTTTGTTGAAAAAATGAAATGCAGGAATAGGAAAAACCATCCTCCTTTAGCACGAACATACATAAATTTTATATCAAAGTAAGAAATTAGAAGCTGATAAGTCTTTGTGATGTCCGGATGGAACAAAATAAGGTTTAAAAGTGGCAAATTAACAAAATAAAGATGTTTTAAAGTTGAAAATAAATAATATAAATTAACAAAATCAAGTAAGAAAAAGTGAGAAAATTATTTTTTTTTAAGAATTAAATTTTTTAATAGTTTTTGTTTTTGCTAAATATATTCTTTTTGAAGTGAAAGTGGTTCACCATTATAAATAATAAATTTAAAGTTTGCTAGTCAACAAAATAAAACGTAAGCATTTTCCTTATATGTGAGTTTTTTGTATGTGTCCCTAATGTGAATATTTTTACAAAATTTATAGCTGGCTAAGACGGCGATAATCTCTTGGACCAAGACTTGGGAGTCCAAAGGAAAAAGCCACAATCAACAAGACCACAAAAATAAAGTAAATGGCCAAACTTAGCCAGGTAACCATTTTCTTGATGATCAAATTTTCTTGAAGATAAAATTTTCTTGAAAATAACATTTTCTTGATGATTAAATTTTATGTGAGTCAAATATTACATTTATATAACGTTGGCCACAAAAATCATCAAACAGTAAAAAAAAGAAGGAGGAAAAGTTTTTGAAATAATATACTGTGGCCGCAAAAGAAAAATAAAAAAAAAACAATAATTAAAAATAAAAAAATATAAAAAGTAAATTAAGATTAATTTCAAAATAATTAAAAAAATAAAAAAAAGTATTAAAATATAAGAGCAGTAATTAGGTTATGTTTAGTGATAGTTTTAAGTTAGTTTGATTAATTTTTGTTTTAAATTCAATGTGTCGTTACATTTATATCGGTTATTGTGAGTTTTATATTTGTATCATTTGTTTCTGCCATAAGATAGGCTTTACATTTTTGCGTTATTTTTTGTTTGTGTTTTGTGTTGTACAATCTGGTGTAACAACAAGAACGGAAATTAAATTTAGATAAACGGATATACGTATGTAGGTCTAAATCGAAAGTAATTCGCGAAGGAAAAATAAATTTATAGAATTACTAATATTAGCCTTAGGGAGCTACGGATAGAATCCAATGGGCTCTTGATAGCTTCGAACCGTACAAAGCTGCGGGTCCTGATGGTATTATTCCAGCTGATCTTCAACATAATACCGATCTCTTAATGCCCGATAATACCGATCTCTTAATGCCATACCAGAATCCTGGACCAGGCGCAACGTTGTCTTTATTCCTAAAGCAGTTAAAACCTCGCACACGAAACCTAAGGATTTCAGGCCTGTTAGCCTTAGCTCATTCCTTCTTAAAACTTTGGAGCGTATCATTGAAGCACATATTCGTGCTTCATTAGATTCGAGGCTCCTATTCAACTCACAACATGCCTACAACAAAGGCAAATCACTTGAGACAGCACTCCACTCATTAGTTAGTCATATTGAAAAATCTTATGAATTTGGCGAATTCACACTTGCCGCCTACCTAGATATAGAGGGCGCCTTTAACAACATTAGACCTCAGTCGATTTTATCGGCAATGGAGGACTTAAGGGTCAACAAATCTATTATCTCGTTTGTAGATTAACTTCTCACCTATAGAGTCATCTGCTCAACCATGGGCACTGCTACTATTTATAAAGTAGCCTGTCGAGGTACACCACAAGGAGACGTACTATCACCTCTTTTGTGGAACCTTGCCATAAATAAACTACTCACTGAATTGGATTCTCTGAGATTCAACACCATCGCATACGCGGATGATGTTGCTATATCAGTGTCGGGGAAATTTCTTAACACACCGTCACAACGTCTCGAATCAGCTCTTGACCTACTTTATCGATGGAGCGTCTCCAACGGCCTTGGAGTCAATCCAACTAAAACGGAACTTGTACTCTTCTCACGTAAATACAAAATTCCCACCTTTACTCTTCCAAAATTAAACAAGGTTGAACTTTCGCTCACTGACCATGCCAAATACCTGGGGTTCATCTTGGACTCAAAACTGTCCTGGAGCCTGAACACCCAACTTAGGGTGTCTAAAGCATCTATTGCACTATATTCATGTAGAGGGGCCATTGGTAAAACCTGGGGTCTGAATCCCATTAACACTGCCTGGCTCTTCAACATGGTGGTTAAGCCTATAGTATGGTGCGCTTTTCTGGTGGCCTGCACTCACCAAGGCAAACCAGATGCACCATTTTAACAAAATCTTGAGATCTGCCGCTCTAATGATTACCGGTGCTTTAAGAACTACTCCATCTAAGGCACTCTTCACCATGCTAAACTGGCTCCCAGCTGAACTAATGGCAATGCAAATTGCTCTTAGCTCGGCTGTCCGTCTCAGCACAATTGGAACCTGGTCCCACTCACAAATCAGGCATTCCACCATCCTGGACAAAATCACTCATCCCTGACCATATAGACTACTGTATATCCACTCCTATCTTCGACAAATCCTTCACTGTGACTATCTCTGGAGAACCCCCATCCTTAGATGATGGCTGTCTAGAGGTTTACACTGATGGATCGAAGTCAAAGATAGGCGTAGGGGGGGGGCTTCTTCATCCCATTGCTTGGGAAGCTCATATTTAAATTTAATATTGATTGTATTAGGATATACCCTAAAAAAATAATTTCGTTTAGTTTTAGTTTGTAAAATGTGATTGTATGTGCTCGATGATTCAGATTTAAAATGACCACTTTGATAACCGCCTCCTACCTTCATACCAATCATTGTAAAATCATACGTATATTTTTATATTTATATTATAGAAACTTTTGAAAAATTTAAAAATTTGGTATTGAAAAAAGCGATTTCGGTAAATATTAGGCCGAGATTTAACTTTTGCTAAAAATTCATTAAAATTCTTCAGTTTTCGTCTCTTAGATCTATCGCTACAGTTATCTAACGGTTTTTGTGGTCTTCCACAACTCCCATCATTTGTTGCTTCTGAAATGATATGGATACGGAGTTCACCTTCTAACCAATTCGCAAAGCGCTTGTAAAATTTACTTTTACTAAAGTCAACTTCCTTGTAGTATCTATTCAATGTTTTGACGAAATTAGATACTTTGTTTTTTATTTCCAGTTGTGTTTCAATGTAGAGACTATTTATATTCAGTTTTGTTTGAATATGGTTTAGAACACCATCTTTATTTTTAAAATATTCTTCGGCCAATTCTTTATAGCTGAAAGTCTCCATATTTTAATTTAGCCGAAAATAATGTACTTTTAAAGGGCTTTGAAATAAAACTTCCAAATATTTATCAACCTTTTTAAATCGAATACTTGTTCGAAACTAACATTTATTTCCAAATTATTGTCCTTATATCATGCTTTGATATTATTATACTCTACCTAGGTAGCTGTCCATAAAATCAAATGGAAAATTGTACCTGTTCAAATTCATCCTGTATTTCACTGAAAGATATTTTAAAAATTTTTTCATGGAATTTTTAAAATGCAGTGAATAAATTTAGGAAGTTTTATTTAATGTCATAAAAGACCAATTATAATAATTTTTAAGTATAATAAAACCCTTTAACGCTGATGAGTAACAGGCTAGGTAACATTCCTTAAAAAATGGAAAATTTTAACTGTTAAAATTCATTCTGTACTTTACTGAAATATATTTTAAAGGTTTTTTCCCTATAATTTTTTAGCAGGTAATTGAAATATCTGTGCAAAATGAAATATTTTCAAAATTCTTTGAAAAATTCCCTAAAAAATTCAGGGAAGTTTTTTTTAAGATACAAACCATTTGAATAAAAATTTAAACCACTAATAACTTTGCTCTTATTGAAATAACTATCTGCAATTTGTATTTATGACAGTGAATGATTTCTAAAGTAAATTTACTAGTAATTTTGCTTGTAAAAATGTTGAGTATTTTCATTAAAATAAAAAAAGTGTTCTACGGGCGGGTCCGGGCGGGTGCAAAAGTATATATAGGCTTAAAGGGAACACTCTTGGCTTTCTTTGGGTGGTTTCGATTTTTGTTTCCATTTGTTTCTACAAAAGTTATACACTACTAAACTTGAAATTTTATGAGTATATGGTGATTTTAAATTTTTTACATAACACCTTAACTACAAATTATACAGGGTGCGCAAATACCATTTGTTAAAACCAACAGTCCACCCAACATAACAAAAAAAACTGCAGCCCATTAGCATTAATAGTTTTCAAGAAATCGTAATTAATATGAGATCAAAAATTACAATTTTCTTTCATTTCTAAATTAACCAAAATTCCTTGTCTTTAGCAGCATGCCACGCCCACTACAGCGGATATTTTGACCAAATTTTTTGGCCACCTTAGTTTTGATATGTTTTCTTTCTGATGATATAAAAATTTTAAAAATCTATGTCAACAAAAAATATAGGTTTTGGCCAATGAAATTTGATTCTGAACCACCGTGCGGCGTTGCCCGAGTCGGTAGTTAAAGTTTTTAACTTATAACTGTGTTAACATTTTTTTTTTAAATTCACAATCATGAAATATTTTTATACCATTCACCAATAGGTAAAAGGGTATTATAAGTTTGTGATTCCGTTTGTAATTTTTTATTAGTGGTAGTGGACACCATAAAAATTATACCAATTGACTCAGAATCGGGAATAGAATCGATTAAGCGATATCAGTTTGTCTGTCTGTTGAAATCAAGTTTCTGAAGCCCCTGAAGGATGGACCTACATAATTTAGGAAATTCTCCTGCAATGAACGATACTAAATTTCATTAAAATCGGTTTATAAACACCGAAAATACCGAAAAAATACCAAAAATTAGACGAAAATTTAAACATTTTTGATTGAAACACATTTTTAAATAACAAGAGAAAAAAGATACTCCTTGTGTACATGTGATAATATATTATATATCAGATTTGTTCCCCAAAGCACTCTGTAAAATCTTATCAGAATAGATCCATAAACAACTGAGATATCGCCAAAACACTAAATTTTGATGTATCAAAAATTGCCCAAAGTACTCATTAGAGAATTTTTGTTGAAAAAATGAAATGCAGGAATAGGAAAAACCATCCTCCTTTAGCACGAACATACATAAATTTTATATCAAAGTAAGAAATTAGAAGCTGATAAGTCTTTGTGATGTCCGGATGGAACAAAATAAGGTTTAAAAGTGGCAAATTAACAAAATAAAGATGTTTTAAAGTTGAAAATAAATAATATAAATTTACAAAATCAAGTAAGAAAAAGTGAGAAAATTATTTTTTTTAAGAATTAAATTTTTTAATAGTTTTTGTTTTTGCTAAATATATTCTTTTTGAAGTGAAAGTGGTTCACCATTATAAATAATAAATTTAAAGTTTGCTAGTCAACAAAATAAAACGTAAGCATTTTCCTTATATGTGAGTTTTTTGTATGTGTCCCTAATGTGAATATTTTTACAAAATTTATAGCTGGCTAAGACGGCGATAATCTCTTGGACCAAGACTTATGAGTCCAAAGGAAAAAGCCACAATCAACAAGACCACAAAAATAAAGTAAATGGCCAAACTTAGCCAGGTAACCATTTTCTTGATGATCAAATTTTCTTGAAGATAAAATTTTCTTGAAAATAACATTTTCTTGATGATTAAATTTTATGTGAGTCAAATATTACATTTATATAACGTTGGCCACAAAAATCATCAAACAGTAAAAAAAAGAAGGAGGAAAAGTTTTTGAAATAATATACTGTGGCCGCAAAAGAAAAATAAAAAAAAAACAATAATTAAAAATAAAAAAATATAAAAAGTAAATTAAGATTAATTTCAAAATAATTAAAAAAATAAAAAAAAGTATTAAAATATAAGAGCAGTAATTAGGTTATGTTTAGTGATAGTTTTAAGTTAGTTTGATTAATTTTTGTTTTAAATTCAATGTGTCGTTACATTTATATCCGTTATTGTGAGTTTTATATTTGTATCATTTGTTTCTGCCATAAGATAGGCTTTACATTTTTGCGTTATTTTTTGTTTGTGTTTTGTGTTGTACAATCTGGTGTAACAACAAGAACGGAAATTAAATTTAGATAAACGGATATACGTATGTAGGTCTAAATCGAAAGTAATTCGCGAAGGAAAAATAAATTTATAGAATTACTAATATTAGCCTTAGGGAGCTCCTTCAGGTTAGGATAAAATCGAATCAAAGAGTTAGAAATTTAAAGTCTTCGATATAGGCATATAATATAGTTTTTTTTATACTATTTCCTTAAATAAAAAAAAAAAAAACAGCACAAAAAGTTAAGAAAAATTGTCATAGTATAGGAACAATAAAATAAAGCAAATGTGTATTATTTTGTATGTTAGAAAATTTTATGTATAGATTTAAGTTTGTCGAAATAAAAAAATGTTTGTATGATTTTTATTAAGAACCCAAAATAATGTCTTTGGAATAAGTGTCAAGAGAGTGGTATGAAGGTAGGTTAAGGTTGGAAAAGTCTGGTGGTTTAAGGGGGCTTGGGAGACCAAGACAGGCTCCTTTATGGTCTCCTCGTGCTACATGGGGCACGACCAACCCAGCCCCCCACCCAATGCCAGTGGACCGTGCACACAGGCACAATTTGCCATTATTCATTGGAGCCGACGCTAATGCACATCACGTCATTTGGAGAAGCTCCGATACAAACACAAGAGGTGAGTCAATTTTTGATTTTATTCTTTGTAACAACTTAGAGATAGTTAATTCCGGGTCAGAACCCACTTTTGTCGTTGCTAACAGACAGGAGGTCCTCGACATCACGATAGTTAGTAACATGCACTCAGCTCTGATCAAGAACTGAAGGGTCTCAAACGACTGCTCCTTTTCGGATCACCGCTACATCGAATTTAAAATAACTCAACAACAGGAAATAGCTACTCCTTATCGTAACAGGACGAAGACAAACTGGGATACCCACAGGGGCACCCTGGAGCGAGTCCTCCCCTCCTTACCGAGCATCAACACTCGCAATGATATAGATCACGCGGTTATAAATAAATTCAAGAATCTAGTCAGTAAAGCGAAGAGACAGTCCTGGATGAACTTTTGCAGCGGCATCGAAGGTTCCTCCGATACTAGTAGACTTCGCAAAATCCTGACCTCATCGCCCTCGGTAGCTGCCTATATTCAAAGGGACAGTAGCCATTGGATGACAAGCGGATCCGAAACCCTCGAGGTCCTTTTAGACACCCACTTTCCAGGTTGCAAACCTCTAGGTGCGGACACATCCACTAACGACTATATTTTCGGGTCCACCCCCATCCCTCTTACTACGGATAGAATCCAATGGGCTCTTGATAGCTTCGAACCGTACAAAGCTGCGGGTCCTGATGGTATTATTCCAGCTGATCTTCAACATAATACCGATCTCTTAATGCCCGATAATACCGATCTCTTAATGCCATACCAGAATCCTGGACCAGGCGCAACGTTGTCTTTATTCCTAAAGCAGTTAAAACCTCGCACACGAAACCTAAGGATTTCAGGCCTGTTAGCCTTAGCTCATTCCTTCTTAAAACTTTGGAGCGTATCATTGAAGCACATATTCGTGCTTCATTAGATTCGAGGCTCCTATCCAACTCACAACATGCCTACAACAAAGGCAAATCACTTGAGACAGCACTCCACTCATTAGTTAGTCATATTGAAAAATCTTATGAATTTGGCGAATTCACACTTGCCGCCTACCTAGATATAGAGGGCGCCTTTAACAACATTAGACCTCAGTCGATTTTATCGGCAATGGAGGACTTAAGGGTCAACAAATCTATTATCTCGTTTGTAGATTAACTACTCACCTATAGAGTCATCTGCTCAACCATGGGCACTGCTACTATTTATAAAGTAGCCTGTCGAGGTACACCACAAGGAGACGTACTATCACCTCTTTTGTGGAACCTTGCCATAAATAAACTACTCACTGAATTGGATTCTCTGAGATTCAACACCATCGCATACGCGGATGATGTTGCTATATCAGTGTCAGGGAAATTTCTTAACACACCGTCACAACGTCTCGAATCAGCTCTTGACCTACTTTATCGATGGAGCGTCTCCAACGGCCTTGGAGTCAATCCAACTAAAACGGAACTTGTACTCTTCTCACGTAAATACAAAATTCCCACCTTTACTCTTCCAAAATTAAACAAGGTTGAACTTTCGCTCACTGACCATGCCAAATACCTGGGGTTCATCTTGGACTCAAAACTGTCCTGGAGCCTGAACACCCAACTTAGGGTGTCTAAAGCATCTATTGCACTATATTCATGTAGAGGGGCCATTGGTAAAACCTGGGGTCTGAATCCCATTAACACTGCCTGGCTCTTCAACATGGTGGTTAAGCCTATAGTATGGTGCGCTTTTCTGGTGGCCTGCACTCACCAAGGCAAACCAGATGCACCATTTTAACAAAATCTTGAGATCTGCCGCTCTAATGATTACCGGTGCTTTAAGAACTACTCCATCTAAGGCACTCTTCACCATGCTAAACTGGCTCCCAGCTGAACTAATGGCAATGCAAATTGCTCTTAACTCGGCTGTCCGTCTCAGCACAATTGGAACCTGGTCCCACTCACAAATCAGGCATTCCACCATCCTGGACAAAATCACTCATCCCTGACCATATAGACTACTGTATATCCACTCCTATCTTCGACAAATCCTTCACTGTGACTATCTCTGGAGAACCCCCATCCTTAGATGATGGCTGTCTAGAGGTTTACACTGATGGATCGAAGTCAAAGATAGGCGTAGGGGGGGGGGGGGGCTTCTTCATCCCATTGCTTGGGAAGGAAATCTGTTTTAGGCTCCCTAATCAATGCAGTGTCCTTCAATCCGAGATATCGGCTATCCACAAAGCAGTCAAATGGTTGAGATACTACAGAGTATACGACAGGGATATTCGCTTTTGTATCGACAGTCAGGCTGCAAATCTAATGTCCATACGACATCTGTTCTTACCAGCGAATGCCTGGCATCTCTTAACGAGATGGCGAGACATTGCAAAATCGAACTCTTATGGGTACCCGGGCACAACAACATACCTGGTAACTCCACCGCGGACAAACTTGCTAAATCCGGTGCTCTCCTGAGTCAGGATAGCATCGACCAATTTACGGGCTTACCGCTATCCGCCTGCAAATCAATAATTAGGCAATCACTTTATGCGTCAGCGCAGAACGAGTGGTCTTCGGTAACGAACTGCTCCATATCTAGGCAAACATGGCCCACCTACAACACTAAACGTTCAAATATCTTGGTAACTCTACCCCGTCATAGACTTCGCAATCTTATCTCGACCCTAACAGGGCACTGCGTTTTTGGGCTTCATGTCAGAAGACTTAATCTTCAATTTTACGACTACTGTCGCAGCTGTCACAACATAGAAGAGGAGGAGACAGTGACTCATCTTCTGTCACTGCCCCGCCCTCTCGACCCCTAGGGCTCTCAATTTGGGGGCACTTTTTCTGCATGATTTATCGGATCTAGCGAGTATTGACATTCGTAAAATAGACTCATTTATCAGGGCTTCAGGATGGCTTGATCAGCCTCTCACTGATAGCCTGGAGTAATTGCCTTTGTTTTTTTCTCCAGTCTATCCCTTGCAGGTAACACAAAGGGACCGCTTTTTGGACCCAAGTGACGCTGACCTACATCGGCTGCCTGCCTAACCTAACCTAGGGGTCACATCTTATAGGATTTGGAAGACTCATGTGGCCAGGTTAGCTGGGCAAATCAGAGGATATTCCATCAGCCTCTGAAGGATTCATCGAGCATTGTAGTTTGTAGTGTTAGTCAATATTTTGTGTATTCAATTTTGTTTTATGTGCAGTGTACCCAATGAGAGGGTTGGAACCCGCTGAGACATGCCAACTGGGGAAAAAGCTAGTCGGAAACCTCATTGGTCCCTACGACTGTTACATAAATGGCGCCCAATGGTAGAATAAGGCAAGTTATAAACTTGCAAAAGTAAGTAACATGTTTAAGAATTTTACGTGTAGAAATAAAATAATAGTTTTTCTTCAATGTATTAACAAAATAATCCCTAATCTAGTGCAATATGGTACAGACATGTAGTAGCCCTTAAAACATAAAGTTTACAAGGTAGTACTAAAGGTTATGCAATTTTGTCAACTGGAGAAGAGAGAATTTTGACATTTGGCCCAGAAATAGATTAAAATAGCTTAAGAATTATATGTAGTAATTGCTTTATTGTATTTGGTCTATTTCTGTTTGTGTTTTAGTTTCAGAATGTTTTTTTTGTTGAATTTAGGGTAAATGAGTTGGTCTTCGATAGCCGCCTACAGATAAATTGATAGATTCTTAGGGACAGTTGTATTGGGGATCAGTCATGAACTTCTCGTAGCTCATATTTAAATTTAATATTGATTGTATTAGGATATACCCTAAAAAAATAATTTCGTTTAGTTTTAGTTTGTAAAATGTGATTGTATGTGCTCGATGATTCAGATTTAAAATGACCACTTTGATAACCGCCTCCTACCTTCATACCAATCATTGTAAAATCATACGTATATTTTTATATTTATATTATAGAAACTTTTGAAAAATTTAAAAATTTGGTATTGAAAAAAGCGATTTCGGTAAATATTAGGCCGAGATTTAACTTTTGCTAAAAATTCATTAAAATTCTTCAGTTTTCGTCTCTTAGATCTATCGCTACAGTTATCTAACGGTTTTTGTGGTCTTCCACAACTCCCATCATTTGTTGCTTCTGAAATGATCTGGATACGGAGTTCACCTTCTAACCAATTCGCAAAGCGCTTGTAAAATTTACTTTTACTAAAGTCAACTTCCTTGTAGTATCTATTCAATGTTTTGACGAAATTAGATACTTTGTTTTTTTATTTCCAGTTGTGTTTCAATGTAGAGACTATTTATATTCAGTTTTGTTTGAATATGGCTTAGAACACCATCTTTATTTTTAAAATATTCTTCGGCCAATTCTTTATAGCTGAAAGTCTCCATATTTTAATTTAGCCGAAAATAATGTACTTTTAAAGGGCTTTGAAATAAAACTTCCAAATATTTATCAACCTTTTTAAATCGAATACTTGTTCGAAACTAACATTTATTTCCAAATTATTGTCCTTATATCATGCTTTGATATTATTATACTCTACCTAGGTAGCTGTCCATAAAATCAAATGGAAAATTGTACCTGTTCAAATTCATCCTGTATTTCACTGAAAGATATTTTAAAAATTTTTTCATGGAATTTTTAAAATGCAGTGAATAAATTTAGGAAGTTTTATTTAATGTCATAAAAGACCAATTATAATAATTTTTAAGTATAATAAAACCCTTTAACGCTGATGAGTAACAGGCTAGGTAACATTCCTTAAAAAATGGAAAATTTTAACTGTTAAAATTCATTCTGTACTTTACTGAAATACATTTTAAAGGTTTTTTCCCTATAATTTTTTAGCAGGTAATTGAAATATCTGTGCAAAATGAAATATTTTCAAAATTCTTTGAAAAATTCCCTAAAAAATTCAGGGAAGTTTTTTTTAAGATACCAACCATTTGAATAAAAATTTAAACCACTAATAACTTTGCTCTTATTGAAATAACTATCTGCAATTTGTATTTATGACAGTGAATGATTTCTAAAGTAAATTTACTAGTAATTTTGCTTGTAAAAATGTTGAGTATTTTCATTAAAATAAAAAAAGTGATCTACGGGCGGGTCCGGGCGGGTGCAAAATTATATATAGGCTTAAAGGGAACACTCTTGGCTTTCTTTGGGTGGTTTTGATTTTTGTTTCCATTTGTTTCTACAAAAGTTATACACTACTAAACTTGAAATTTTATGAGTATATGGTGATTTTAAATTTTTTACATAACACCTTAACTACAAATTATACAGGGTGCGCAAATACCATTTGTTAAAACCAACAGTCCACCCAACATAACAAAAAAAAACTGCAGCCCATTAGCATTAATAGTTTTCAAGAAATCGTAATTAATATGAGATCAAAAATTACAATTTTCTTTCATTTCTAAATTAACCAAAATTCCTTGTCTTTAGCAGCATGCCACGCCCACTACAGCGGATATTTTGACCAAATTTTTTGGCCACCTTAGTTTTGATATGTTTTCTTTCTGATGATATAAAAATTTTAAAAATCTATGTCAACAAAAAATATAGGTTTTGGCCAATGAAATTTGATTCTGAACCACAGTGGTTCAGAATCGTTTTTCATTGGCCAAAACTCTGTAACTTTTTAACTATTACAAATTTTTTAGTAGTTCTTTTTTTAATCAATAGATAACATCTGTAGCTTTTTCGAGTGTAGGTTTTATTAAGATCGGTACAGTGGTTCTTAAGAAATTTAAGCTTTTTGATGTTTTTCTTTTTTATTTTGTTTCAAATCTGCCAACTCATTTCTGACCCACTTCCTCTTAACCGATTTGGCTCAAATTTGGGCCACAAGTCGACCAAGGTCGGGTGCCTCCCTTAGGGTGCCCCTTTCCCGTTGAGGTATTTACAGTATTTTTCTTAGGGTGGCCCAAATTTTAATTTATGCTTAATAATACTACATATTACCTAGTTTTTTTTTTTAATAAAAGAGTGTAAATTAATTTTTCTTTAAATATATATTTATTTGTAGTCTTAAATAGATTGTAGATAAATAAAATAATATTTAGTATTAATATTTGTATACTTTATTGCACTCAAATGTTAAATGCAAATTATAATTATTGTTTATTTGGCTGGAATATTTCTTGTAAATATTTTATATTCTGCTCTGTATTACTGCTGTTCTGTAGCAGTGCTTTAACTTCGGCACTTAGGTTAGGTTAGGTTAGGCAGGATGCAGGCCATGTGGTCTGCGTTTCTTGGGTCCAAAGAGGTCCCTTTGTAATTCCTGCAAATGGATAAGAGAGAAAGAGAAAGTTTTCTAAACTACCCCAAAAGATATAAGCGACTTATTTAGAGCCATCCTGTTACACCAATGAAGGAGAAAATATTGCGAATACTAAGGTCCGCGATCTCTGATAGATCATGCAAAAAAGGAAAACCCAAGTGGTTTTTCCTAATATCAGCAAGGGCTGGGCAATGGCAGAGGAAGTGAGTGACGGTTTCATCTTCCTCTACATTGTGGCAGCTTCTGCAAAAATCATTACTATGAAGATTAAGTCTTCTAGCATGAGAGCCTATCACCCAGTGTCCTGTGAGTACTGAGATGAGGGTGCGAAGTCTTTGGCGCGGAAAGCTAACCAAGATTGCAGAACGCTTACAGTCGTAAGTTGGCCATGTAAGTCTAGATATCGAACAGGTCGCTTCTGTGGACCAGTTGGTCTGTGCGGACCTAAAAAGAAACTGCTTAATGAGCAGTTTGCATGCAAAAAGCGGTAAACCTATGAATTGGTCAATGTTCTCCTGACCAAGGGGAGCACCACCTTTTGCTAGGTTGTCCGCAGTGATATTGCCTGGTACATTGCTATGTGTACCCAGTAAAGTTCATTGTTGGAATGTCTCGCCATCTCATTGAGAACGGATGTCGTGTAGACTGATGATAAAGAGTTTATTGCGGCAAGGCTATCTGTACAGAAGCGAATATCGTTTGAGTATACTCGATGGTATGTGAGCCATTTGCTCGCCCTATAAATAGCTGCGATTTAAGCTTGAATGATACTGCATTGCGTGGGGAGTTTGAATTTTACTTTTGTCCCATAGAGTGGGATAAAGAAGCCCCCTCCCACCCCACGTGCCGATTTGAATCCGTCTGAGTAGATATCCAGTGTCCCTACTGTAGAAGCAGGTAGAGCTCCTGAGATGTCCACAGAGAAGAGTTGTTCGAAAACGGGGGAGGGAATGCAGTAGTCAATGTTTACGGGAATGTTTGGGAGTTTTTTCAAAATAGTTGATTGGCCTAAGGATGACGTAGACCATTCACCGCTAGTCCTTAGCCTGATTGCTGAGTTGACGGCTACGGACTAAGCCATTAGCTCAACCGGTAGCCAGTTGAGCATAACAAAGAGTGCCTTTGAGGGTGTAGTTCTTAGGGCACCCGTAATCATGAGGGCAGCTGATCTTAGAACCTTGACAAAGGATCCTCGCTGATTAGCCTTGTTTAGGGCAGGCCACCAGACGAGTGCGCCATACATGAGTATAGGTTTAGCAACCATTTCAAAGATCCAGGCGGTATTTGATGGGGATAGGCCCCACGTATTGCCCAGAGCTCTTCTGCACGAGTATAGTGCAATGGAGGCCTTAGACACCCTAGATCGGGTATTTAAATTCCAGGACAGTTTAGAGTCAAGGATCACTCCTAGATATTTAGCATGATCCGTAAGTACCAGTTCGGTCCCGTCTAGCTTTGGGACGGTGAATTGGGGAATATTATGTTTCCTAGTAAATAGAACGAGTTCCGTTTTGGCCGGGTTAACCCCCAGTTCGTTGGAAACGCTCCATTCCGTGAGTGTAGCCAAAGCGACTTCTAGTCGTTGCGAGATAATGTTCGGGTACTTGCCCGAGACTGCAATAGCGACATCGTCTGCGTAAGCAATGGTTTTGTAACGAAGAGAGTCTAATTTCATTAACAATTTGTTAATAGCGAGGTTCCAGAGCAAGGGTGATAAAACCCCGCCCTGTGGGGTACCCCGGCATGCTACTTTATAAATCGTAGCTTTTCCCAGAGTTGAGAAGATAACTCTATAAGAAAGAAGTTTCCCAATAAAGGAGACGATAGAGTTATCAACTCCTAGTTCTTCCAGTGCCAAGATAATCGATGAGGGCTTAATGATATTAAAAGCTCCTTCGATGTCTAGAAAGGCAACGAGTGAGAATTCGCCAAACTCAAGTGATTTTTATAGAGAACTAACAAGTGAGTGGAGTGCTGTTTCAACAGACTTGCCTTTGTTGTAGGCGTGCTGTGATTTAGAAAGAAGACGCGGGTTAATTGATGAACGTAAGTGAGCATCAATAATGCGTTTCAGAGTTTTGAGTAGGAAGGAGCTGAGGCTAATTGGCCTAAAGTCCTTCGATTTAGTGTGGCTAGCTTTACCCGCCTTAGGGATGAATACTACCTCACATCTAGTCCATGATTCAGGGATGTATGAGAGTCTAAGACAACTCATAAAAATCCTGGTAAGCCAGGGAGTGATGATGTCAGCGTTGTACTGTAGGTCTGCTGGGATGATGTCATCCGGACCCGCTGACTTATAAGGTTTGAAACTGTCTAGAGACCACTTAACTTTATCTCTATCAATATTGATAGGTGTGGATTCATAAGCAGCCGAGTTACTGGACGCAGGTTCGTGGTAAAGAGCACTGCATCCAGGGAAGTGAGTGCCCAGAAGGACCTCAAGGGTTTCATTGCTACTGGTGGTCCAGTTGCCACAGGTTTTTTAATATTACCTGTGATAGAGAGAGTTGATGTCAGGATTTTGCGAAGTCTACTGGTCTCGGAGAATCCTTCCACGCCGCTGCAGAAGTCTCTCCAGTACTGTCTTTTAGCATTTCTGATTACATTCTTGAATCTGTTAACTGAAGCCTTATAGGGGGTCCAGTTTTAAGTCTTTTTGGCTTCGTTAAACAGACGTCGATATTCCTTGCGTAGCTTCACAATGTCGGGTGGCCACCAGGGTGGTTTACATTTACCTTTCCTAGTGATTTCCTTGCAAAGTGTTAACAGCTAGATCAATTTCCTCGCAAGCATTGATTTGCGGTACAGAGGGTAAGAGTCGACAAAGGAATTCTTTATGTGAGTCCCAGTTGGTTCTCTTCCTATTTAAAAAGGGGATTGGTCTATCTTGTTTGAATTGAAGTTCAAATTCAATATACCTATGGTCGGAGAAGGAGCAGTCATTGGACACTCTCCAGTTTTTAATTAAATGACGGTGCAACGAGCTAACCAAAGTGATGTCCAGAACCTCTTGTCTGTTACTAACTACAAACGTGGGTTCTGACCCTGTGTTGACAACATCCAAACTACTACAAAGAAGAAAATCAAAAATGGACTCACCTCTTTCGTTGGTATTGGTGTTGCCCCAGATGGTGTGGTGGGCATTGCCATCTGCTCCTATAATAAGTGGCAGATTTCCACTGACAGCCATGTTCGCTGTCCTCCTGACCAGATTGTTGGGTGGAGGTTCAATCTGGTCGTGGCCTATGTAACACGGGGCGATCAGTATAGGGCCTGCACTGGTTTCCAATGCAGCCACTACCGTGCCTTCATCACTGAAATCAGATAAGATGAAGATATTTAAAGTGCTTTTAGCTAGTATACATGCCCGCAGCCTACCTGATCCACTGGCGTGTATAAGCTTGTAGCCTTTTAGTGATAACCCACGAATCTTGTCTCCTGCGATCCAAGGATTATCACCAGCTCCTCATTGCGCTCATGGACGCGCAGGAACAAGGCAGGTGGCCTTAGAATGATGAAGATTAATTTGATTAATCTTCATCATCCTCAAAAAGGGGGGATGACGGTGACGTTGAAGTCATCCTGATCCTCGTCATCTTGATCGGGGTTCAGGAGGGCTTCCTCGTCAAATTCCTCGTCCATCTCTTCATCCTCAATGCCCAGGGAGCCTAGACTCAACTGGGAAATGGGATTTGGAGACGAACCGGAAGGCCCGTCAACCTTGGTGGTGGTGGGAGGAGGATCCGACGCACTGGCATCCTGCTTTTCGGGAACCTTGTCTTCACCTCGGTAGACATGGAGGATGATTTTCTTAAAACCGTAGAAAATCTTCCACCGCATCTGCCGAAGTGGCACCGCATCTGCCGAAGTGGCTCCAAGGATTCCTGGGTCACGACAGTGATCCTTCTAAGAGAATCCTTAGGCTCAGAAACCTTTACTACCTTCCAGTCATGGACCGGAAGATTGGGGTTACTGAGTCGAAGGAGCTCCAGAATCTCCTCCTTGGATGACACACCATCGCGTACAAGGGCAGTGGATCTAGGTCTACGTGGAATCTCCTCACGAGAAACCACGTCGAGACTAGCTCCCTCCCATATACCTTCAATGAGCCGGACCGCCTCTCTCAAGAGAAAAGCGGACCTCTAGTTATGGCATGCCATCAACTTCACCCGACCCTGGAACCACCCAGCGTCGTCGCAGTCTGGAGGGGGACCAGGGTTATCCCTAAGGACCCGTATGAACACCCCCACCAGTTTGACCTGGATCAAATCCCACTTTCGGTGGTAAGTGATCCGTCAGGGTTACCCCTGTCAATGATAGCCTTAACGAACTTGCCTTTCGCAACCTCGCTAAAGGATTTGTCCATCATGACAGAGGATTAAGGACGCTTGGGCCTAGGCTGCTGGCTTGTCGAGTGGTCTTCCTCAGAACGCTGCCGTTTGGGCACACCTTTCGGTGCTGAGGTGACCTTGTATGCAGTAGAGGAACCTGAACGTGGGATCACGGTTCCTTTCTGCACAGGAAGCATTGGGTGAATACCCGAAACAGGGGGATTGGCCATTGCAGCTTTGGAAGTACTCGCAGCATGGCTGAGAGGTACTTCGAGGATAATTTTGCCCTTACCGGGCGATTTTCTGGAATGAGAAGGACTGAACTTAGCAGTCTTCTTGTCCGCTCCAGGTGCACCAGTTTTTCGACCAGTCTGGGCAGGTGCTTTAACCAGACCAACCTTTGAACCTGTGGTCGGCAGGCTAGCTTGGCCAGGTGTCGCCACCAAGCTAGTCGAATGGCTTTGAGCCGAGGTGGTCCCAGTAGCATACAGCGCATTACGGCCCGGGACAGGCACCGTGGGAACTGGGTCTCCGGAGATTATGAAGCCCACGACCGGATACAAGGGGCATGATTTTTTGGACATTTGAGTAGGTCATATAGTTGGGGATTTTTCATTTTATCCTTACTGCCAAGAAAAAATTAGAAAGCTGCCGCCCCTCTGGGGATCAGACGCAGACCACAGAGCCGCCCAATATGGGAAACAGACGCTCTGTGGATTTTGAATTGCCGGACGGACTTAATCGAAGATCAGAGATCCGAGACGGACAGTTCACCCGTCGCAGCCCATGTTGCCATCCATGGGAAACTGTGGGGATGAACAAAGGGTACCCTCCGGCCGCCCAATATGGGAAACAGACGCCGGAGGGAAAGAGGGTGGGTAGTTCTTAGTGGAGCACTCCCTCTAAGCCTGTCTGGTATGGGTGACCCTACTGGAGTTAGCGATGATACCAAACTCCCCCAGCATAGCCCTAGAGTTCATTGCGCGTAAGCCTCTGCATCACGACAAGATGACTACCCTTCGCAGTGGTCCAAAGGATTTACTTTCCATTGACTTCGAATGCTAGAGATGAATGGATCCAATGTTGCTTATAATATGTAGAACTTCGTGACGTTTTTCTGCTATTATGTTCTCTGTAAAATCTGTAATCCTTATTTCTTTTTTCCTGGGCTTCCTCTGATAAGTGTATATATAGCAACAGTTTCCTTGGCATAATCACCAAATTTTTTAGCATTAATTTGTTCATTGCACGCAAGTACTTCAGTAATTATTTTAAATCTTGAAATAAAATCTATATCAACACCTGTTATATCAGATGTAGTTTCGGGATCCAAAAAGAATCTTCTTGCGGTATTGCCATCGTTTGTATTGCCTGATCCTTGTTTTGGTTGATCTATAATTAGCCCGTGTTTGAGAAATGCATCATGAACATGTTTCCTTTTCAATTTTCTTTTCTTTTTGTTGGTGTCATCATTTCCTACTGATCCTGAAGATCCGAAGTCCAAATCATAGCTAATTTTCGGTATGTGTTCCATAAATCTTATTCTCGTATGTAGCGGTGATAATCCAAATTCAAATGCATCAATACTATCTAGTGACTTTGTAGGTTCTTGGTTTAACTGACTTGATGTTGCTTTACATATAATACAGCTGGATGAAGCTTTTGTATCAGTCAAAGACTGGGAAGTTTATCCGTCTATCATTGAAAGTAATAATTGATAATTCAATTTAATAGAATGTTCATCAATCTCTAACTCTAATAGCTTTAGTGTTGAAATTTGAGCTCTGATGTCACTTATTTCATTCTTAATGGTACCATGAGTTTCCTTTTTAAATTCAAATTTTATTGGTCTGCAGTACTTCGTGGACGATGGAGTATGATTTTTTCAAATAAAATTTGTTTGCATTGTGCTGGACGAAGGTTCCGAGTCTTCTAAGTTCTTTATTAACCGCAATGGCACAAATGACACCATGAACATATCTGTATCAGAAATATCTTCACATAAAAATTGTTTATATTGTTTTTGTCCTGGAGATCCATAGCATTCCCATTTACAAAAAAGAGTTAAATTGCAGTTTCCATGTTTTTTTTAAATCACTTCCTTTAAGTGATTGCAGCAACCTTTCAAGTAGACCTATGATCAAGTAGAGCTTCCAGTTGTACCTGTGCAGAAATTGGTGTGATTTTCATAGATTAATTTGGAGGATGGCACTCCTTTTTAGCTGCAATTATGTGATGATATGACGGGTATAAATTTAAGCCTTTTTCGATCACACGCAATCTGAGTTGAGTATATTGGTGTTTTGTTAGCTTTTAATCCAGAAATATTGCAAGTGCTTCCTCGTTTGTAAACTGTTTTTCCTCGTTTGGTGTTGGAATGCTTTAAAGAACCCGTTTTGTTCTCACCGGACTAGCAGAAAGGACTTTCTGAATGATATCCACTTTCGCTAATTGTTTTTCCGATCAAAGTTTATGCAGAAAACTATCTTTAATGTTTTCACATCCGATTTCTTCTATCGCTACAGTTATCTAGCGGTTTTTGTGGTCTTCCACAACCCCTATTTGTTGCTTCTGAAATGACGTGGATACGGAGTTCACCTTCTAGTCAATTCGCAAAGCGCTTGTAAAATTTACTTTTACTAAAGTCAACTTCCTTGTAGTATCTATTCAATGTTTTGACGAAATTAGATACTTTGTTTTTTATTTCCAGTTCTGTTTCAATGTTGATACTATTTATGTTCAGTTTTGTTTGAATATGGCTTACAACATCATCTTTATTTTTGTTTTTAAAATATTCTTCGGCCAATTCTTTATAGCTAAAAGTCTCCATATTTTAATTAATCCGAAAATAATGTACTTTTAAAGGGCTTTAAAATAAAACTTCCAAATATTTATCAACCTTTTTAAATCGAATACTTGTTCAAAACTAACATTTATTTCCAAATTATTGTCCTTATATCATGCTCTGATATTATTATACTCTACCTAGGTAGCTGTCCATAAAATCAAATGGAAAATTGTACCTGTTAAAATTCATCCTGTATTTCACTGAAAGATATTTTAAAAATTTTTTCATGGAATTTTTCAAATTCAGTGAATAAATTTTGGAAGTTTTATTTAATGTCATAAAAGACCACTTATAATAATTTTTAGGTATAATAAAACCTTTAACGCTGATGAGTAACAGGTTAGGTAACATTCCTTAAAAAATGGAATATTTTAACTGTTAAAATTCATTCTGTACTTTACTGAAAGAAATTTTAAAGGTTTTTTCCCTATAACTTTTAGAAGGTAATTGAAACATCTCACAGTGGGAGAATACGGCCAAAACTCAATAACTTGGTCATTTCTTGACTTTTGCTCCTGAAATTTTTAGTGCACATAAATAATATACCTTTAGTTAAACAGAAATAGTTTTTTTTTAAGAAAATATAAAGTCTGTGGTCACATAAAAATGGACTACTAAACACGCTGAAAAAATCTTTGCTGATGATTATAAAAATTATTTACTTAAATAGGATAATATATAAAAAGAATAGCTATCCTACGATACATGACTTGACAAAATCGGACATGTCCTTTCAGAGATATTGGACTCATACTATGAGCTTAAAACCAGATTTTGTATGCTTCTAACAAACCTACAGAAAAACTCTAAACATTGAATATTTTTATAAAAAAGATTACGAGTTCTTGAATAATATAAAATTTGCAAATACCACAATTTTTATTGCGTCCACAATTATGTGACCACTACCTATATACTTAAATAAATTATACAAAGGTGACTCAAAATTAAATTTTTTGTTGTTTTTTTCTCTTTATATATAAATTTTGCATAGAATTAGAAAGGAAACTAAAGAAAGTGGCATAAAAATATTGCATCCCGCCTATATTTCACTTCAAGTAGTGATTTTTTCGCTATAAATTGCAAAAAATTGTAAAAAAGGGGTGTTACTAAAAACGCTAAAATTCTTAAAATTGGATGCAAATGGATATGAAATTCATATAGCTTATTAATGCTTCAATTCAGCTATTAGAGAGTGTTGTGCTTCAGCCTCTAAAAAAAATTCGCGGTCTATCAAGCTTTGTATTTAAATTATTTTTTTTTTTATTTTTTATGGTTGTTTTAACTGCTCGAATTCTAAATGAAGCATAGGTCAAAAAATATGGAAATTGGCGCGGTTGATTAGTAAAAGGTCTCTACTTTTTAATCCAAAAAAGAAGTTAAAATTTTACACGTATTCCAAAATTAAGCGAATTTTATATATGGGTTCAAATATACAAATAATTTTATTAAAAACATAAAAAACAAATATTCAAACTTTGATTAATTATTACATCCTTAGTAGGCAATGCAGTATGGTAAAAATTTGGAATTACATGTCTTGAAATGTCAGCTCCAATCTGAGACTAAAATTTCCTAAAAAAAAATTAAAAACATATATGGGGGTTTTGGCCGCAATTTCCTACTGTGGCAAAATGCAATATTTTCAAAATTTTTGAAGACTTCCCTGAAAAATTCAGGGAAGTTTTTTTTTAAGATGCCAACCACTTGAATAAAAATTTAAACCACTAATAACTTTCCTCTTATTGAAATAACTATCTGTAATTTGTATTTATGGCAGTGAATGATTTCTAAAGTAAATTTATTAGATAGAATTTTGCTTGTAAAAATGTTGAGTATTTTCATTAAAATAAAAAAAGTGTTCTACGGGCGGGACCGGGCGGGTGCAAATTGGCCGCAATTTCTGTTATGTTTTCTTATTTTAAAGTATTGCCGTCCAGGGACCCGCTTTAAAGGCTGGTGTATGTCAGGCTTTTTTCTATTTAAAATAAAAAACAATTATTTAGTGGATTGCCTACTAATAGTAGGTGTTGATTGGTTGCTTTATTTACAAAAATCCCCTCTTAACTAAATGTTATTACTATTTATACTAATTTAACTATTGACTTATTTAATATATTATTGCGTACAATGCACTTTTCATTGTACGCGTTTATTGTAATTTAATACTATCAACTTAATTCTTATATTATTATTAATATATTATTGCGTACAATGCACTTTTCATTGTACGCGTTTATTGTAATTCAATACTATCAACTTAATTCTTAATTTGTTTCCAAAATGACAGCAATGCAGTTTGTCATTGTACGAGGGTGAATGTGAAAGTTTTCGACTCACAACATTCCTCCCCCCTTTACAGAAAGTACATCCAGGAACTGGATGTTCTTTAAAATTCTGTTTGACATTGACTTTATATGATCTGTTATTGACCGTTTATTTTGCCATGCTATTGGAAGGCTTCAATAAGAATTAAGTTGATAAATTTTTAATATGTGTTGATAAACTTTCATTTTAAACATGTTATTATTATTTTTTTTTTTTTTGTTTTACAATCCTTTTTTTTTTTAAATTTCTTATGGTAAATAATGCAAAAGTTAATTTAAAAATTTTGTACTTATAATATTTTCTAAATTTTATTATACACAAATTTTTGTTTAAACATTTTTATTTTTAAAATACAAAAATTTGTTTTGTTTGTTCTCATTACTTCTTTCTAATGGTTTTTCTTTGTTTTGCAGGCTTCAAACCTGTAGTCGATTAACGTCGAAGTGGTTCGATTCCACCTGGGGGGCGCCAACAAAATTTAGTCATCCCATATCATATAATAAATTACTAATTTGTTTCTATCAGGTTGTTATTATTATTTTACCATTTTAACATGATTTCAACATCGTTGCTGTTTCTTTTTTGTTTTCAATTTTACGTGGAAGTTTAACATCATATTTATTTACACACGTTCATAGAATAATATATAAGCACTGGACGAGACAAGATTATGTTCCGACAATGAATCACTCACAAGATTATCATTGAATTTATGCCATTTCTTTGAGACAGGATGTTTGCAAATAGCTACATAATGTCCACCAGCAGTTGAACCCATATGATTTGTGACACTATATAAGGAATAGCAAATATTTGGGTTAGCATTGGCATCATAAGGACCCATATTCAATTCACGTTCACCCGTGGAAAATTCGACAATATTCGAGAGTTTACTCTTCAATGTCTCAGAAAAACGTTTTAAATGTATAACAAGATACTTTGGAAATCGTTGAATTTTAAAGTTTTTTGTACATTTTCGCCGCGTTTGACATTTTGAACATGTAGGCATGTCGTCGCCCTCCAAAACCTCCTCGCGTAAAAGCAAATCCAAGCAGGTGTCAAGCTTACAACTTGACGATGAAGGTAGGGGAACGCTTAAATCCCAAAAGGGATCAAAAGTAACGCTAGTATTGCCGCACGTGGTACATCTTAATGTACTCTTAAGTTGACCTACAAATAAATCACGTATTAAAGAATTCTCATGACGGCCATACCATTTCCAAGTAAGTTCGGCCTTTTTATTGTCACTTAAATTATCATCTATTTTTAAATGTTCACCCTTTGTACCAGTATTGAGGGCACCATGCAACGAATCCAAAAATAATCGTAAAAATTCTTGAGCGTCTTGTTGATTGTAGTTACTGTACATGTGATATTTGGCAGAAAAGGCTCGTTTTAATTCCGTAGGTGTTACGGTGTTTACATTACCTCTCCACATTTCCTTAATTAATTTGGAAAGCTCAAATAAGATTTGTTGATTTTTGGACGTTGTAGATTTCGTTGCATTATGATTTAGTAAGAATTTTGTCAATTCATTTGTGTGATTAAAACACTGAATAATGGTGTTCATAAAACAAGTATTACCGATATTTCTTAGACCACATAAGCCTTCTGTATTATCGTCCGTACTATTATGGGACGTGGTGGAAGTCAACAATGGTCCTGTACTATCTCTATCATAGGAATGCGATGAAGTGCGAACACCCTTGTCTTCTGTACTATCACAAAGATTGAATTTTTCTATAGAAGCACTAATACCTTTTGAATCACTCGCCGTTTCGTGACGCTGTTCACTACCCGATGAGGTTATTCTGTCGTTAGTATGTTTGTAAGTATTCTTTTTTTCAAAGAATAGACTATAATTCTTTGGCGACGATGATTTGTCGGTTGACACTATTTGTTCTTGGTTTTGTCTGTAAAGCTTGACCAAATTACGGTGTAGAATCTTCTGCTTTCCTTTCGCTAGTATTTGAACATTAACTGGGGAGGGAATACCTGTCACTTTATAAGGCCCCTCCCATAGGGGTGAGAGCTTGTTTTTCCGTGTTTGATTCCTTACCAACACTTGATCACCTATATGAATTATACTATTTTTTGCATTTTTGTCATACCGTTCTTTCGCTTTTATTTTTGCCTTTATCTGATGTTTGCGCGCCATCTCGTATGCACGCTGAATTTGGTACTTGAGAAATTTTGGATAGTCATAAGGATTGTATAAAGGAGTACTAACCTTAAGATTCGACGGTAAAGGTGCGTCAAAACCATAGAGTACTCTAAAGGGAGTTTGGTTGGTGGCTGTATGATCTGTATGGTTATGCACATGCATAGCCGAAGGCAACCACTGATCCCAGTTTGATCCGTCCTCTTTTGCAAAACTCCTTAGATATTCTGTAAGTGGTCGATGGCTTCTTTCCAACGACCCGTTTGCTTGAGGGTGGTATGGAGTGATATGTTGTTTCTTTATCCTCAAAAGTTTACAGACACTTCCGAAAAGCTTGGAAGTGAAATTCGAGCCATTGTCCGTTATTAATTTTGTTGGAATACCATACTTGGTTATGATTTCACTGTAAAAAATTTTCGCCACCGTTTCAGCCTCCGCATCCGGCATTGGTGCACAAATAAAAAATTTCGACAAATCGTCTTGAAAAGTGAGAATGTATTTGTTGCCTGCAGTGGTGGTTGGCAAAGGGCCCACCATGTCCATATAAACTTTTTCAAATGGTCTTTGCGGCGTGTCGGTTAACACCATTTGTTCTTTGCCGACTGGTCCGCACTTGTTCTTTTGGCACTTCTGACACTTTCTTATATAATTGTTAATATCCCGTTGCATACCTTTCCATCTGTATTGTCTCCTAATTCGCCTTATGGTCTTCCAGACACCCTGGTGCCCACCTAAAGGCGAGTCATGAAAGCTTCGAAGAACTTCTTCGATGTCCTTTCTGTCGGTTAAAATTTTAACGGCATCTCTGTGCTCCATACTGAAATTTTCCTCAGCGATCCTTTCTTCTGATGAATCTTCATTATTTTGAGCTTCTTTTATGCTTGTTTTATTTAACTCTCTTTTTTGAGCTCTGGTAACAACCTGTATTTTCTGGTCTTCTACAGGAAGTCGGCTCAGCGCATCAGCATTTAAGTTGGTTTTTCCCGGCTTGTAGGCAATGTCGAATTCATACTCCGACAATTTATGCCTGAACCGAGCAAGTCTCGAAGTCTGGTCTTTTAGGTTTGCAATGCCCCTCAAGGGTTGGTGATCCGTGAATACAGTAAAAGGTCGTCCCAATAAATAGGGGCGGAAAGTGCGTGTCGCCCACACTATGCCTAACATTTCCTTTTCAATTGTTGAGTACCTTTTTTCAGTGTCGCTTAAGGTCCTACTCGCGAATGCTATGGGGTGGTCTTTGCCATTCCTTAGCTGTGAAAGTACTGCTCCCAGTGCTTCGTTGCTAGCATCTGTGGTTACACGGAAAGATTCCGAAAAGTCTGGGTAAATTAGAATGGGAGGACTAATAATGTTTTCCTTAATTCTATTAAAGGCTTGTTGGCACTCCTTTGTCCAGACAAATTTGGAGTTTTTCTTGAGCAGGCGGGTTATTGGTGATGCCAGCTCCGCCATACCCTTTACAAATTTTCGGTAGTAGTTGACTAACCCTAGTAGCGCTTGAACTTCTTTTATACTTCTTGGAGGATTTAAGTTCTTCACACTTTCTACTTTCGTGGGATCGGGGAGTGCTCCTTTTTCTGAACACTTATGTCCCAAGTAAACAATTTCTCTCCTCAGAAACTGACATTTTCCCGTATTCAATTTAAGACCGCTGTCGCGCAGACGAGATAAAACGTTCGTTATTTTTTTCTCATGGTCTGCCACATTCCTTCCGTAAATGACTATGTCATCTAGGTACACAAAACAATCTAAACCTTGAAGGCCTGTTAATATTGTATTCATAACTCTTTGGAACGTTGCTGGAGCACCTGTCAACCCAAACGGCATTCTGTTGAACTCAAAATGTCCTTTGTCTGTGCTAAAAGCCGTTTTTTTCTTATCTTCCTTATCCAACAGCACTTGATGATACCCACTTGCCAAATCCAGAGTGGTGAAGTATCTGCTGTTTCCTAATTGATCTAATATTTCATCTATTCGGGGAATAGGAAATACCTGCTTAGTAGTGACGTCATTAAGTTTCCGGAAATCCACAACCATTCTAAACTTGGTCTTTCCGTCCTGTGATTTTTTAGGCACCAATAATAGAGGTGAATTCCATGGTGATGTGCTCGGAGCTATAATTCCTTCTTTTAAGAGCTCAGATACTTGTTGATTAATCTCGTCCTTGTGTACATGGGGTAGCCTGTACTGCTTCTGGTTGATTGGTGGTTGATCCAATTTTGTGGGTATTTTATGTTCAATCAGCGTTGTGAAGGGCAGCTTATCTCCAAACAGCATAAATACATCGTGATATTTTTCGCAGATTGCGTTCATCGAAGCTCTTTCCTCCGAGTTCCAATCTTTTTCCTTCATTAATAATTCTTTCAATTCTCTTATTCTTTCAGTCCCGTCTATAATGGGTGTCTTTAAAGTTTCGGTTTCTTTATGGACCGTGTAATGATTTAACCTCGAGAACTGTATTTTTATGTTTTTGCCCACCGGCATACTTTCTTCTGTTGCGTTCAATACGGGTACTATTGCATTTCCGTTGCGAACGTTGACTATAGTATTTCCTACATAGACCCCTGGGTGAAGTTGTTGCTTGTGAATCACCACAGTTTTGTCCTTCGTTTTCAAATTAACTGGCACCATAGTAATTGTCCTCTCCTTAACCAGGAAATTTTTAATGTTTGTTGATTCTATGCTCGCTCTTTCATTTTGTAGCAAGAATGTTTTAACTAAATTGTTGTTCTCGAAAATTTTCAAGGTTCGAGTCATGGAATTTATTATACTTTTCCCCCAAATATTATCTCGCCCGAGAACTCCGTCACCTGGAACTCCGCTTCCTTGAGCGACCACATGAAAAATCCATGGAGCTTTCCCTCCAACCACATGTATCTGTACTGCGCCCAACGTTGAAGCACTGCCTCCAAAGGCTCCAGCCAATTTTCTTACTTCTCTCTTATTTCCGTTCTGAAAAGCGTTAATAGCCTCTTCTTTCACTATGCTGGAATCTGCCCCAGTGTCTACAAGTAAGACCAGTTTTCCTTCCTTTGCCTCTTGGCATGGAAGCGTGATGAAAACTGTGTCCACACTGTCGGGTGACTCTATTCCACTGTTACTTATATTGATTTGGCTATCTTCGAATGTTTTTCTCTTATGAGCAGTACCCGTGACTTGTTTCCCTGTTGTTGTTGTTGTACTGACTTTAGTTCCTGTGTCAACAAGTACCACTTGTTCTTTTTCCTTGACATCTCGGCAAGAGCGCGTGGTGGAAACCGTACCCTTGTGGATCACTTTAGTAGCTTCTCCTGCCTCAGGGACATCCTGTAACTTTTGCTTAGGTTCTTCATCTGTTAAATTTTCATGGACTTTCTCCTTTTTATGTTTGCGCCAAGTAATCGTGTTATTTATTTCTTCTACCCCAGTTATTGGCCGTAACTGGGTCGATTGGCATTTCCCGAATTATTTATTGGACTTTCTTTTGTCCGAGAGTAGTTTGCACTTCGTGGGACAGAATTATTCCGACATGCTCCCGCAAAGTGGCCTGGTTGACCGCATTTGTAACACAGTTGGGTCCCATTTTTGGTTCGGTTTTTTACCATCGCACTGTCGTTTCTCATTTCAAAATTTCTGTCCGGGGGTATCTTGGTGTTAGTTGGTCGGTTGCTCCTCCACTGGTTTTGATCACTTTGCTGCCTTTGGCCACAAAACTGATTTTCCTGATGACCAGTTGTCCGACACACTCTGCAATACAATGATGCCAATCTTTGTCTGCAATGTTCTACTGTGTGACCCTTTTTTCTACAGTGATCACAAGTCACTTTCCTACTGCTTCTGTCTTCGCACATCGGGCCGACCTCATGTCCATATATGCCACAGTTAATACAGTACGGTGTATTTAAACGTTTTCGGCAATTTACCCTTTCGTGACCTTGCTCATTGCAGAAACTACAGGGTGTCAGAGAAGAAATCGCATTTATAACATGCTGACCTTCTCCAAGAAGTTCCTCCGCTTCTTCCACCAGTGATACCAAGGAGTTCAACTCGTGCTTTTCCTGTCCAATGAATCTTACCTTCAGTGCCTGGTCTCTCAGTCCCTTAATGAAGCTTTTAACAGCAATCCTCTTAAAGTCGGCGATCATTGCGCTACGACCTGCTCCTTCTGGCCACTCACTACTAACTGCTTCAATAGCTTCCTTCAGTAAGCTCTCTAGCCGCTCTCCAAACTTACTAGCTGGTTCCCTTACGTTCTGTTTACTGTTTATAATCAACTCCCTTATCTGGTCGACATTTTTCTTTTTTAGGTATACTTTTTTTATGCTATCACAAAGAGCATCTATTGAGTTAAAATTAGACTGTGATAACTTCGAATAAGCGGAACCCATAAGTCTTAATTTAAGGCATTCAATTATATCCTGAGATAGTTGACCATCGGCATGGGTTAACAGCTCTCTCTCCACCATTTTGCATCCTTGAATGTATCTAAATACTTCCGATGACAAGTCGGGCCCTTCAGTACCAAAGAATGTAGGAACAGCGTTGTTCACTATCTTTATTATTTCCGACAAGGCTGGCATTTTGTCTATTTTTGATTCAGGTAAAGGAGATTGACACCGTCTTTCTAAGATATTTTGCGCTGTCTCTAGAGAAATTCTGAAGTCTTCCAAAGCGTGTACGTCGGTGATGGCTAATTCCTCAAATGACTGTTTATACCCCTCTAGCTCGGTTAGCTTTCTGGATTTTGTCTCCGCCGTGTACTCTCTACTGCCGGCTTTCTTTGCGTTCCTCAACACAGTTTTTACCTTCGATAAAATCTCCTGACCTTGTGTCTCTGCTGTTTGAGCCCCAGTTACGACTATTGAAGGTATTCCAGCACCTTTCAACTCTAAGCTCAACGATTGAGTCGGTGATCTTGATCTGTCTATAGTATCTAATTCTCGCCTCGCGTTCTCCAATGCAGTCTGTAGTCTTTGTATAGTGTCGTCCTTTGTGTTTATCAGTTGTTCTTGTTTTATATGTCTATCAATTTCCTTTTCGCTTAATCCCTTTTTCTTTAAAGTTTGCAATAACTCGGAATTTTCCGCTACGACTTCTTCTAATAAATTGTCTGTATAATTTATCTGTTCCCTCAGTTTCTTGCTCTGATTTTCACACAACCTCTTTGTCTCTTCTAATTCACTTACTTTATTTTTTAACTCTGTCGATTGGTCCTCATTCAGTTCTCCTATCAATTGTATCAAATATCCTACTTCATCTAATTTTGTTAGTTTATTCTGTCTTATTTTTTCCCTATGTCCGTTTATAACCTTCTTGTCTAAATTTATACGTCTTAATTCCTCCCACGCTAAAACCTGTAAGCTGTCAACAGAGTAACTATGTCTGTTTAATTTACTTATAAGTTCGTCGGTTTTTGTCTGAGGATTGTCCATTTAGAATATACTTACCATAGATCCATAGACTGTCGTCATTTTCCTTCGAGCAGTAAAGTAAACCGTTGTATTATTAAAGTTCCAAAAGTTGCCCAAGGCAAGCCGGAAGTAGCGTAGCTTTAACAAGTCCGCCTTACCCTGTGCACAACCAGTTAGTCTTACCGCTCCACTCCCCAGCACTAGATAATCCGAAGGTAGCTAGTGTTTAGTCTTTTATCAAATTATCTTGTGCTGTGACGCAGGACGATTTAACCAACTTCGTTTGAAACTTTTTATTTATTATTATATTTATTAATTTTATTATTAATAATATTATAATTTTGTTTGGGTTTTTTTTTTTTTTTGTACGCAACTTTCAAACTGAAGTCTTATCAGTTTGCCAATCTTGCACAATCCCTATTTGGGTCTTATGTTTCCTTCAATGCAGGACAAAACGATCCAAAGGTAGCTAGTGTTTAGTCTTTTATTGGACCGCTCCTATCATGTACCTTAGGAATACAAAACCCAGTTAGTTCTTAACCCGCGCAAAATTTCGTAATTAAAATTATAAACCGAATTTTAATAATTTATACGAAAAAATTTTTTCCGCGGTTACCGGCTGCGCCAAAATGTTATGTTTTCTTATTTTAAAGTATTGCCGTCCAGGGACCCGCTTTAAAGGCTGGTGTATGTCAGGCTTTTTTCTATTTAAAATAAAAAACAATTATTTAGTGGATTGCCTACTAATAGTAGGTGTTGATTGGTTGCTTTATTTACAAAAATCCCCTCTTAACTAAATGTTATTACTATTTATACTAATTTAACTATTGACTTATTTAATATATTATTGCGTACAATGCACTTTTCATTGTACGCGTTTATTGTAATTTAATACTATCAACTTAATTCTTATATTATTATTAATATATTATTGCGTACAATGCACTTTTCATTGTACGCGTTTATTGTAATTCAATACTATCAACTTAATTCTTAATTTGTTTCCAAAATGACAGCAATGCAGTTTGTCATTGTACGAGGGTGAATGTGAAAGTTTTCGACTCACAACATTTCCTACTGTGCAAAATTCAATATTTTCAAAATTTTTGAAGACTTCCCTGAAAAATTCAGGGAAGTTTTTTTTCAAAAGTATATATAGGCTTAAAGGGAACACTCTTGGCTTTCTTTGGGTATTTTCGATTTTTGTTTCCATTTTACCCTTTAAAAGTTATACACTACTAAACTTGAAATTTTATGAGTATATGGTGATTTTAAATTTATTACGTAACACCTTAACTACAAATTATACAGGGTGCGCAAATACCATTTGTTAAAACCAACAGTCCACCCAACATAACAAAAAAACGCAGCCCATTAGCATTAATAGTTTTCAAGAAATCATAATTAATATGAGATCAAAAAATACAATTTTTCTTTCATTTCTAAATTAACTAAAATTCCTTGTCTTTAGCAGCACGCCCACTACAGCGACTATTTTGACCAAATTTTTTGGCTACCTTAGTTTTAATATGTTTTCTTTCTGATGGTATAAAAATTTTAAAAATCTATATCAACAAAAAATATAGGTTTTGGCCAATGAAATTTGATTCTGAACCACCGTGCGGCCATTATCTAGCTCAGAAAACATGAAGCCATACGGGTGTAGGTTTCTTTCGGCCCTAACACAGATCCTAGGACCGTAACAGATAATTGAATAAAACAAACACAAACCGACACCATCAACATAAAGGGAGAGAGATGTATTTCTTCTGCCGCCCGTTTTCCCAACCATGGTCACATTCGTCCTCAAATCTCTTTGTTGTGACTTTCGTTTTTATCCTACCCCTTTGGAATAAATCTTTTACTCAGTCATATTCATTTTTTACAAATTATGACATGATTTATTATAATTATTCTTAAAACTATTAAAAGAAACGTATAAAATAATAATCCAAAAGAAAAATTTTGGGTAAAAAATTTAATCTTAACTAAAAATAGAAAAATATAACCACAAGAAACAAAACAAAATAACCTAACCGGAAACTAAAATACACTAAGAGATATCAAATTACTGTGATTTTTTTTATTTCTTTAATAATCAATCGTTCTTACACCTAATAAGTGTGACCAATCTTCAAAAACAAGAAAACCTACTCACTATTACACTAGCTCATTAATTCGAGCCGTTACATCAAATTCTAATATTAATCCTGACTGAAAGAGCTCCCTTAAAATCAGTTCTAAGATAGGCAAATCTATACCAATATAAAATACTACTACAGTGAGCAGATTTTTAAAATTCTTTATATATTTTCTTAATTGCAATTTGATAACTTTATCACATTTCACGTTTTCACTAGACACATCACTGAAACACGAATTACTTTTAAATTAAAACTCTAAAATAGCTTAGAACTAGATCCTTAACCTAATATATTCGAATTTCTTCTAATTTTTCGTTTTTTTTATGAACCAAAAAAAATCTCTAAGGATTTGTTGACTTTTATTTTTAAGTTGTGGCACAATATTTATTACAGCAAGTTTACCTGGTGATTTCTGAAATTTGTCATTGGCAGTCTGCCAGTCGTTACATACCTCCAGGATCAAATAAAAAGATTCCAGGAGACTGAAAGCTTCTCCGTAAATGTGCTGGTCCTGCTCCAGACTGGATTTTGTCTTCAAGTTCTCCTGTTTTTCTAATCTCTCGCAGTACAGGTTCAATTATATTCCAAAATTTAGCCTTTCTATTGTTAGCGGGTGAAACTTTCATATAGGCACAAGAGCAATCTACAAGGTTACAATAATTACCCTTCCAGTTTAAAACAAACTGAATTTGAGAAATCTTACTTTTTTTATTTTATTTGTAATTTCCGATCAAATAAAATTTGTACACACACTTCCACGTATAATTTTCGAAGCTTTTTATTTTTAAAGTTTTTATTTGGAGTCACAAAACTTTTAATATTTTTCTTTTCTTATTTCTAATTTGAAATTTTTTTAATATTTTTAAATATTGATGAGACTCTTGCCACATCTATCTTTTTGTTTTAATCTACTTCTAATTTTGCCAACGTACGCTCTTATATAGTGCCCATGATTTGCTAATTGACTTCCAATGAGCCATTTTGTCTCTTATCTTCGAGCAAAATTTCTTTTTTTGTTTACATGTCTCTTTCTAAAATGAATATAAATTTTCAGACCAAAGCAACAAACCGCGCCTAAATTAAAAAAAAATCGTTTCAAACTCAACTGACATTTCATTCATAAATACATTATACAAATAATAAAAAACATTTTAAACGATTGTATACACACATTACGATCATAAAACTATGAATATAAATTAAATTAAAAAACAAATGAATTTTAATGATTAGTAGCGACTGCCTTTGGACTTAAGTGATGAGGTGCCCATAGTTATGGTGGCCTTAATGGTGCGCAATAAGGCTCATGTCTTGCCCCTGTTCCTAAGTTATTTGGAAAAACAAGATTATCCCAAAGATAGAATGTCGCTATGGATACACTCAGATTACAATTATTACCAGAGTATATAGATCCTCAATGAATGGCTATGACATGCAGAACCTCTGTATCATAATGTTTTGGTCACGACAACGCAACGTTATAACAATGAAAGTTCTCCATTTGATTGGCCGCGTGCTCGTTTTGAACATCTTATCATTCTTAAAGAGCAGGCTAAGCGCGAGGCTAAACAAAATTGGGCCGACTTTATATTTTATCTCGATGCTGATGTTCTGTTGGACGAAGCCCAACAGACATTTGGTTGAACTGCGTTTGCCCATAGTGGCTTTTGTCCGAAGGCCTTTACTCTAATTTCTGGTGTGGCATGTCTGAGGATTGTTACTATTTGCGTACAGACTTGTATCAGGATATCTACAATGTCAATAAAGAGGGTATTTTCCAAGTGCCCATGATTCATAGCGCTGTTTTGGTCAGTGTTGAGGCCCCAGAGGAATCTGATTTAGAAGAGAGCGATGGCATCCATGATTTTGATATGGAGCCCCTTTTATAATGGATTCACTGTTTGCCATTGTGAATAGCCCTTAAAATTGACAATTAAATTGTCATTTTCTATGCTTGGCGGTTTTTTTATAAATAAGTTTTTCTTACTAACCGAAGAGCGCGAGAGACGACCTCTATAATAAAAATTATAACAAAAGTACAAATTAATAAAATTAAAGTGAAATATAGATTAAAATACCTTTCTGTTTTCTTCTGCCAATAGAACCGTAAATAAGTTCTAATTCATACTCCAAAATTATCTGCTTCGCAATAATTTTGGTTATCGCCTTTTAACTCCGTTAAAAGCGACAACAAATTTCCAAAGATATTACTTAGAAATTTGTTTATGGTCCTTTGTAGTAATAAATATAACCAGTTTTTTTAAATGAAATTAAATAATATTGCAATTAATTAATTGTTCACTTTATGCAAAATAAAATAAGCAAAATAAAATTAATTAAACGTGTTGTTGTTGTTTTCCCAGCTGACAATTATAATAAATATACGTCAGCGGTTAAACGTGTACAACCGAAACGGAAACGTTTACAAAACAATAAAAACCGTGTGATTTGTTGGAAACGTTTTTTAATATTAAGAAGGAAGAAAACAATAAATATTTTTATTTATTTTGAACACTAGGCTGCAAATATTTTACTTGCCTATATATATATATATATATATATATGTATGTATATATATATATATATATATATATATATATATATATATATATATATTTATATATATATATATATATATATATAAATACAATTTCAAAATTTACAATCCCGCGCATTACAACTGCCTGCGGTAAAAAAGAAATAATACTAAATAAAAATAAAATTAACAAAATTTTTAGTTACACTAGGATACAAAAAAACAAAATAGGCCTGTAAAAACTGCCAGCGGTTCTAAAAGATATTATTTTATTACAATTTTAATAAAAAACTCCCGCGCATTAAATTTGCCTGCGGTTTCAAAATTTTAGTATTACACTAGCCTTCACAAAAACATAACTATCCGCGCATTTTTATAGCCTGCGGTTTAGAGAAGAAAGATTTGAAGTGGATTTTTATTGGAATTAATATTTATAAACCGTTTACACTACATATTATAACAGATATAACACGTAAAAGTTACTACGTAACTTGAAAAAAAATATATATTATTGTTATAAATTGTTGAACTACGTTCAAACTAGTGTAGATCAATTAAAAAAAAACAATATAGATCAAAGCTACTACGTAGCTTCGAAAAGTGATAAAACTCGCAAACTAAACAAAGCAATTTCATTTGTGACCATATTGTATTCACTAATAAATATTTAACATAAATAATAAAGTTACTACGTAAATCTTAAGACAACGTTATTCGCATCATTGTGAAAAAGTTTTTTTTTATTCTGCGTTATTGTTAACTTTTTCCCAAAAAGAAGATAAAACAAGTAAGAGTGGTATATTTTGCCGAATCTTGGATACCCTTCACCAATAGTGTTTCAAAAGTAAATTACAAAATCGTAAGAATATATTGATAATTATATAGTTTCTGATTACTGACTTCGTTGAGCCCCACACAAATGCTTCATATGTATATTAATTTTCTTTTGTTCATACTAAATGTAATTCTTAGCAATGTTTAGTTATACTAGTACAAGGTGGCGCAAAAGTAATCCTCCTATCAGAAAATGCTCTAAATTTTGCGATTGGCCCCTAATGTCAATTCTGTTTTGGCATTTGTGTAGTAAACACTTGCAAAATACACGTTAATAAACAATGTTACTCTACACTGCTCCAGTACGCGGAATATTGGTGACTATTTATTTGGCCAATAATCGGTCGGTGACTTTGGCACAACGTGAGTTTCGTCGCAGATTTCCTGGCCGTCCAACGCCTACTGGTGAAATACTGCTCGCCTCGAAGAGACTGGTACAACACGAGATGCTGCCAGGCGTGGCAGACCCCGGATTCGCCGTTCTGCAGAGAATATTGCTGCTGTAGCCGAGGATGTCATGGAAGCGCCGTCGACATCGACCAGACGACGTGCCACGCAAATGGGTATCAGTCGACGGTCTTTACAGCGAATTTTGGTAAAAGATTTGAAGATGTTTCCGTACAAAGTCCAGACGGTGCATCAGCTGTTAACTGCTGACCCATAATCGCGTCTAACATACGCTCAAGCCATCCTTAATCACCACCAAGAGGAAGACGATTTTTCATCAAAAATAATCATGAGTGATGAGGCCCATTTCCATCTTACCGGGTACGTAAATAAGCAAAATTTACGTGAAAATCCGCGTGTAACCCACGAAGAGCTATTACACCCGCTCAAAGTCACTGTATGGTGTGCTTTTTTCGCTGGATTATGTCAACAAGCCTCAGACTCTTGCAGCTCTTAAAGACAATATCCGTCAAGAATGTGAGAACCTATCGCCGGAAGTTTTGGCCAAAGTGATGGAAAATGCTATAAAAAGGGCTCAAATGACAATCAACTGTGGCCGGAAAACGAAAAGCTTTTCGGTGGCGTCATCATCTAGAATAGTTATGGACCCAAAGGTTAGGTTGGGCAGGTGGCTGATGTAAAAGGCAGCGTCATTTGGATTCTAAAGTTGGATAGACCAGATAAACCATGCAGAAAAGATGCTTCAAAATGTAGATGCCCTTAGATTTGCAAGAGTACATCGATTTGATGAAGATTTAGTATTCTGGCACACAACCCAAAAACACAGTGCCCAGTGAGGGTTGTGTACTTTAATTCATACGAATTATCCAACTATTAAAGGTTATGATTAGTTATGTAAAACTCTGAAGTTAGCGGACTGATTTAGGTCAAAGTTTTAACAATGATTGTCAATGTATACAAGCCTTAGAATAATAAGGTATATACTCTTAGTTTTAGATACATGCGTGAAATATATAGCTATTAAATGAATGGATATCAGCTTTGGCGGAAAATTTATTGAAGATTTACTTATTAATCTGAAGTTAGTTAACTAATTAAGATGAATACTTCAATAATAATATTTGGGATGCATTGTTCTTAGAGATTGGCAACCCTGAATCGAAACGTCAAACAAGCATCTGTTTAAAGCTCTTGTTATTTTAGTAAATATTTTTGATTTTATAAATAAATAAAATTAATTTAAAAGTGCTTATTGCTTTATAAACATTAGTTTGTGTTTCTTAAATGTTTTATTGATTTGTAAAACTTGATTTTCATACAAATCAAAGCAAAAAAAAACGAAAAGTATTAACCTCAAACTTGATGGAAGCACGAAAACGAAATTTTAAACAAACTTCTCCGGATATATTTACATTTAACACCCCAAAGATATTATCTGCTAACAACAAAATGGCTCAGAGTACAGCAGCAGGTAACTCAACCACTACCTTGTCAAGTAGTAATGGAGTTCCCTTACTACTATCTGCTCCAGCCACTACCGTTTGTTTTTCTTGGGATGTATTTGATTTGAAGCTGAATACGGCACTTGATGATAAATTAAAGAATGTCGTCCGAAAAGAAGATCTTGCACCAATCTCAACTGAAATCCAACAACTCCGCAGTGACAACATCCGACTACAAAACGAACTACAGGTAATGAAAAATCGACTAGAACTTTTGGATAAAGCAAGCAGGCGCAATAATATTGTCGTAAATGGTCTTAAAAGCAAAACTGTGGCACAGGCTTTAAATGAGTTTCAAGAAATATGCAATTCCACTCTTAAAACTCAAATTAATGTAATCGAGGCTCGCAGTATTGCATCTGGAAAATCGTTCCTATTTTCGTTGAATTCTCAAATGGAAGCCAATACTATTATCGATCGTAGACGTCTACTGGTCGGGTCTGGAATATACATCGATAAAGATTTCACCACAGACGAACGTTCCAACAGGTTTTACTTACGGCAGATTGGTAGACATGTCAAAACTGCTAACAACCAAATAAAAATTAAATATGGAGATAATCGTATTTATATAGATGACAAATCGTTTACTTGGGAAAATGGGAGAGCTGTAGCTAGAAACAAGGCTGATGCTGATTTTTTGCATAATTTATTATTACAAGCTAACTTCGATTGCAGTATTGATGTAAAACAGAGAATAACTAAAAAAGCACCTGTGTCTACAAATGTTAGGAGAAATGAATAACAATCAGAAGTGTGTCGATTGGTATCCTATAATATAGCAAATCTTAATAATAAATTTAAATATAGCAACTTTTTTACATATATTAATAATTTCGATATATTTTTTCTGTTCGAAACTCATGTTTTTTTTTTTTTTTTTTTTTGTATTGGACCAACACTCAGGGGATGACCCCTACGTATGCATATGCATTGTGATGGAACTAGGAAAAAAGGTTGTGGGAAGGAGGATAGAAGGAGTAGTGTTTGTGGATATTCGATTTGAACCTTTGGATATCATAATTTGAGGGGAAGACTGATGCAGGAAGTTTATTCCACATTCGTGCTGTACGGCTAAAAAACGAGTTTTCTCTATAGTGCGTCGTGCGATCCACTGAAAAATCGACTACAAAGGGATGAGCCCTTGTTGAGTTGCGTGTGCTACGAAGAAATGTACGGGTTTCTGGAACAAGATCCCTAATTTCGTTTGAGCACATGCCGTTGTAGTAGCGATAGAACAGTGAAACGCAACCCACATTACGACGATGCTCCAATGAGGCAATAGAGTTGGCTACCCTACTGTCACCGATAAGCACCTTCGCCCTCTCTTGTACACGGTCGAGAAGCTCCAAAATAGACTTTGAAGCACCGGCCCATACATGAGAGTTGTATTCCATTTTCGGTCGGATATAAGTGGTATAGATATTAAGGAGATCAGTTGGAGTGAAGTATGTCTTACACCGCTTAAGAAAGCCGAGACACTTGAATGCTTCTTTTGACACTTGAAAAACGTGATTAGTCCAACGAACATCACACTGAATTTTCATGCCTAGAACATCAAGAGTTTCTGATTCCTCAATATTTATACCACCCATAATTACAGATGATGCAACATTGTTCATAACACGTTTGTGTGTTAACACACAACATTGGGTCTTTCGAGCATTGAAATCGACCCTATTAGAACGACCCCAATTGAATATTGTAGAAAGGTCAGAATTTAGCGTATCATTCATGGTTTGCCTCTTGGAATTTATATCCAACATGCTTGGCCTATAATTCAACTATACGAATGACAGATGTTGCTATCATCTGCAAAAGAGTAGATAGGGTTGGAAGTTTGACATAGAAGGTCATTTAGAAAAATAAGAAATAAGGTAGGAGAAAGAACGGAGCCTTGTGGTACCCCCGAATTAATCTTGAACTCGTCGGACGATATCCCATCTATAACAACTCTTATAGTGCGATCTCTGAGAAAGCTCGATATAAACCGAGAGAAATTGTTACCTACACCAAAAGCAATAAGTTTTGCTAGAAGTGCTTGATGCCACACTCTATCAAACGCCTTAGAAATATCAAGAGCTATAACTTTACTTTCGCCAAAACGGTGAATAGAACGGCACCATTTTTCCGACAAAAAGGCTAATACATCACCCGTAGAGCGGCCCCTACGAAATCCATACTGCCGGTCGTTTAGTAGGTTATTAGACTCTAAATATTTGACTAGATGATGGTTTACCATACTTTCCATCACTTTGAAAAGCGCGGAACAAATTGCTATTGGGCGGTAATTTTCGGGGTTGCTAGCCTCACCTTTTTTGGGGATTGGCGTTACATTAGCAACCTTCCAGCACATAGGAAACTTACCGGCATGGTATAAGGTGCTAAAAAGGTTGGCTAATGGACGAGCTAACGTCGAAGAGCACTGCTTCAAGACCAGTGCTGGTATGCCATCCGGCCCAGGAGACTTATTTATGTTAAGATCCGCTAAGACCCTTTTAACAGCACGTGATCGAAAGAATATGCTAGGCATAGTTACTGATACTCTTTCGATCACGGGCAGTGGTTGATTGCTTTCCGGCAAGTGTGAATTACTTGCGAATAATTCAGCCATGAGGTTTGCTTTATCAACCGGGTTAGTGAATGACTGATCATCCTTTAAAAGAGTTGGAATTGATGAACTAGTATTATTCCTTACTCTTTTAACGAATGACCAGAAGCTCTTACTGCCTTTAGGGGTAGTAAGAACTTTGGTGCGAAGACGCTGCTCGTATAGAGATTTTTCACGTCTAAGTACCCTGGCACACGAAGACCTCGACTTTTTGCGCAGCAAATCAGTAACTGGAGTTTTATTATTTCTCCAGATTCTAAATGCTTCCTCCCTAGATCTGACAGCAGTTTTACATGTCTGATTAAACCACGTTTTGTGACGTGGCTTAATCGAAGACTTTTTTGTTGGTATGAAAGTATTCATTCCCAACTTAATGATATTTTCCACCATTTTCGCCATGGCATTGACATCACTGTCTAGGAAACACAGTTTCCAATTAAAATGCCGAAAGAAATCGTTAAGCTCTGCCCAACGTGCCTTCCCGTAGATAAAAATTTTACGTTTCGTAGCTGTTGGTGAAACGTTACGAAGTTTAGAGAACGGAAAGACGGCGGAAATGGTGCAGTGATCGGAGTTACCGAGAGGTGCAAGGACATCTACTTCGTACTTTTCAGGGTGCGAAGTAAGAAAAAGATCGAGTGTATTATTCTGGTGCCCTGGGACACATGCGATATGTGTCGGATCTTTCACTAATTGCGCAAGATGGTTGTGCGCGGCGAACAACTCAACATATTGTCCCTCTGGAGTTGTGTGGCCTGAATGGGGAAGCCAAGAAGAGTTGTGGACATTGAAATCGCCAGCAACAACGATTTCACTGCTCGGGCAACTCTCGAGGATCTTTGTAACAGAGTCAGAAAGGGTGTCGAAGCCGGAGAATGTTGCATCCCTTCCTGCGTTTGGGCTCCTGTAAAGGAACCCGAAGTGCAACAAGTGCTTCCTGATTGTGAATTTAACCCAAAGGCAGCTAAATTCAACATCATACGTGCTCAAAGATTGCTGGCACTGGAAGGCAACTTCATCACGAATGTACATGACAAGACCCCGATGGAAATTAAAAAGCGATAGGAGGTGATACCCAGGGATATGAAAATCCTGTGGATCAGCATTTTCAGATACCTGGGTTTCACATAAGGCGAAAACATCCGGCCTATGTAAACAAATGTGTGCATACACCGAAAAAAAATTCGTTCTTATCCCACGGATATTGCAAAAATCTATTCTAAAAAAACCCGCCATTTAAATATCCAAAGCTTCAAAAAGATTATCTATTTAAGATTACAAATAGCACTGGAATTAATTGTTGTTAATTGTAATTGTTTAGTAATCAGTGTATATACCTTCATTACTCAACAATTTAACAACAATTAATACAGAGTTACTTGTACCTTAAACGAAAAAAAGGGGCTGGGAAGGTTTACACAATGATTGCAAAAGAGGACATAAAAGCCCTGGTTTGGTCATTGTACAGGAGAGCGACAAGAGAAAGTGGTGAAATTTTAGCTGAATTGATCTCAGCGTATGATGTTTATTGTTGTTGTTTTGTTTTAGTTGAAGATTTGTTATTGATTGTATAAATAATATTTCAAAAAAATTCTGTAAATTTGGGTGTTGTTGTAATTTATTTATTGTGTTTGTTGTAGTCAAAAACTGGTTTGTAAATTTGGTTGTTTATGTGTTTGATTTTTCCTTTGTTTGATTTTATTTTCGCAATTATTTTAATTATTTATTTAAATTTATTATTATTTTATGTTTCTTTTTGCATAATTATCTTTAAAAAATTTGATTTTCTTTATGTTAATTATTGTTTTGTTTTAATTTTTTTTTTAAACACAGAACGCGGACGTATTACACATGGACAGACACGCGACATGTAAAAAACGCGTATGGACAGGACGGACGTCGGAACACTACTGAATTCCTGAATGGTATTACCTGTGAATTCCCAAATGGTATTACACTATCTGCCAAGTTTAATGATATACCATTTCATTTTATTCCTTGCTATGTAAATTGTACAAATTGGAAGCACGATTTCGACAAACTAGAAAGTTTAATGTATAATTTAAAGGATGTGTCCTATTGCATAGTTGGTGATCTAAACGCTAGGGTTTCCGATGCTCAAATTTTGGATGGGAACTTATTAACTGATGCTCCGTTAGTCTCTAGGTTTCGTAAATCAAAAGACAAAATCTGTGACAGCAAAGTAAAATTTTACTGGATCTGTTAGATAATATTGGTGGCCTAATTGTAAATGGGCGAATGTCGGGTGATTCTGAAGGCGAAAATACTTTTTGTAGTGTAATGGGAAGCTCTTTAATTGATTACTGCATTTGTTCTTCAGACATTCTTAAAATTCTCTCAGACTTCCAGATACCAAGCAAAGCTTATTCTGATCATATGCCCCTAGTGCTAACTGTTTGTGCAGGAAATAATCAAAAATCTAGACAATTAGCATTGCCTCAAAAACTCCATTGGTCTCCTTTAAATGTCAATAGGTATACGGAAAGTATTGGAAACCTCTCCGATCTTACATATATATATTCTAATCTCGACATTCAAGAAAAATTAAACATTTGTACTGGGAAAATTTGTAGTGCCGCTGGAAATAATTTTATCAACAAAAGTTTCGATCCCAAAAATCATTGGTTTGACACACAGTGTCATAACGCTCGTAAACAAATGCTGAAAAAACTAAACGAATATCGTAAAACAAACACAGAAAATACCAGATTACTCTATGTAAAAAGCAGGTCAAGATATTCGAGCATATGTAAAAAGAAAAATCTACGTTACCAAAATAATAATATCGAAAAGCTAAATACTGTAAAAAGTAGCAAAGACTGGTGGAAACTAGCAAACTCTATAAAAAATAGACATCCAAAACTAGGAAACAATTTGAGTATTGCTGATTTTTATGAGTATTTTAAATCACTTTTATTTAACGCATACAGCGATTTAATATTGTCAGCAGCTCATATTGTTGATCCCTTTCTAGACTCTCCTTTTGAAATGAGGGAGCTTGATCTAGTTTTAAAAAATGCCAAATTAAACAAAGCCCCAGGAAAAGACAGAATAAGCTACGAGTTTTATAAATTTGCACCACTGAGTTTTTTAAATGAACTGTTGGCACTATTTAACTATATTTTTTTACATGAAGACTTACCTAATTCTTTTCGACATTCAATCGTTATACCTCTTTTCAAAAAAGGTGATATCAAACTGGTAACCAATTATAGAGGTCTGTCTCTGCTTGACACAATTTACAAACTATTTACAGGTCTAATTCTTAACCGTATCATGTGTTGGGTAGAATATCAAAACATAATTAGCGAATTCCAAGCGGGCTTTTGTAAGAACTACTCCACTGTAGATAATCTATTTAATTTGACCAGTATTGTCAACCTTAACCTAAAGAAAAGACAGAAAACATATTGCTTTTTCGTGGATTTTTCATCTGCTTTTGATATTATACCAAGAAACCATTTATTTTATAAATTATGTCGCTCAGGGCTATCTCGAAAAATTATACGAATTTTAGGTGAAATTTATAAAAATACTACAAGCCAGGTCTTTGATGGCACGTCATTATCAGCTCCATTTGATGTCTCACAGGGTGTAAAACAAGGTTGTTTACTTATCCCTATGTTATTCTCACTTTACTTGAATGACCTACACAATTATTTACCAGGTGGCACAACAATCGCAGGCACAACAGTAAAAGTCCTACTATACGCAGATGACATAGTTTTATTATCTGATTCTCCAATTATGTTACAGAAAATGATCGATGCACTATATAGCTATTGCAATCAATGGGAACTAAAAATAAATCTGAGCAAATCTAAAATAATGATATTCAGAAAAGGGGCAAGGATCAGCAACGATATTTCCTTTAAGTATGGCGAAAACCAAATTGAGATAGTTAATGAGTACAAATATCTTGGCATATTGCTAACCTACAATCTTTCTTATAAAAAACACTTAATATCTAAACTTTCTTCGTCAAAAATTGCGATAAACTCAACTTGGTTAAGCTACATTCACAACCCAAAAATAAGTATATCAAATAAACTTAAAATTTTCAATGCACCTAATATAAATGTTACAGAAGAATCGGTAGAGCTTAAACTGCAAGACTTAATGGATCATACAGCCAAACGCCTTATCCAAAGTTTGCCTGAGAAGGAAGCAGTATTACTTGCAGATAAGCTTACACTTATAAATAAGTGGGGATGTAATGGATCATCCGGTCAAAGTGCTTACAAACAAACAATATCGACAAATGACACAACTATTACAGATGCAAACATGTTTATGGCTTCTGTAGTTCCTTTACGCCTTAGAAGTGAAATCTCTGAGCATTGGAAAAATCCTGGCCCATCATCAGTTCATTTTTTCGTCCGATATCCTTTATCCTGAAATAATCAAATCTACAGTAAACGATATAAAAAAGCAAATTTCTGAACTAAAGCCGTCTGTTATTGAAATGAAGAATGGAAAAACTGTTTTCGTTGATTATGAATTTTGTCTTACAATGATCGATGGCAAAGTGTTAAATGTAATAACAGATACTTCGTCAACTTTGAAGTGCGCGATTTGCAAAAAGTCACAGAAAGACTTTGCAAATTTTGATGATGCAAGTGATGATCAAAACTATGAATATGGAATTTCTCCGTTACATGCCAGAATTAGGTGCATGGAGTTTATTTTAAAACTAGCGTATACGATTCCGCGAGAAGACGAATGTTTCGGTAAGGATGTAACACCAAAAGAAAGACTATCTGCTCGAAAAAAAATTATATAAAATGAATTTTTAAAGGAGCTTGGACTGAAAATAGACTGCCCAAAACAGGGGTATGGAAATACTAATGATGGCAATATGTCCAGAGCATTTTTTGAAAATGATGAGGTAACAGCTCGAATTACTGGGGTCGACAATCATATTATAAAAAGGTTGGCAGTTATTCTAAATGTTATAAACTGTAAAGAAATCGTAAACGGTCCAAAAACTGTCCAACTTTTGGCTAAAAAGTATCCTGACAAAAAACTTACTCCTACGGTCCATAAGATTTTGGCTCATGGTAAAAATCTGATTGAATATCAAAGCTTACCTATTGGAGAATTATCGGAAGAAGCCCAGGAATGCAAAAATAAAGATTACAAACACTTTAGATACACAAATACTTGCAAAATTTCACGGATTAGACAGAATAAGGACCTTTTCAATATGTTGGCGGCCTCCTCAGACCCACTTATTTCATCATGCAGACATGTAAGATCTCGAAAGAATTTGGAGGAACATAATTATAGTCCCGAAATGTTAAGTCTGTTAGATATCGCTCCCAATGTCAATGCATATTTTAGAGAGAATTAACTAATAAAAAAAATTATACCTACAAGTTTTACTCTTTTTATTTTCGTGAAACTTCTGATAATTTTTTTTATTTATATGGCATAAAAAAATTTCCAGGATTATTTAACGAAAAATGGTCCTGTCTTTTCATCAAGATAAATAAAATAGTTTGGTCAAAAGGAAATAGGATAGGGCATGGGTGAGTTCCTCTGCCTATGCAAGGACAATACCTTTTGAACTTGCACTGTATATTCAAAACTTTTCAAACTAGTGTCTATGGACTTTTTTGGAATTTTTCTTAACATTAAGTGCATTTCCCAAAAAAAAAAAAATTGCAGGATCGGAGCAAGGTGTGATGTTTTCCCCGTACAAGAAATAGCTAGGAGCACTTGGTGATTTACGACAACTTAGTTTTAATTTCGAAATGTCAAGTTTATTAAACTATTTAGTAGGGATATGTAATATACAAAAAACGAAAATAGGGATTATTTATTAATCAAATATAAATAAAATAACTCTCACTTAAGTGCTAAACTGTGCTAGAAATGTATAATTGCGATACGAATAATATTTCGTTACGAAAAAAACGCATAGAATTTATACCAGAAAAATTTTCTAGATTTGACTGTAATTTTTGTAGCACTGTGTAATGCCATCAGCATCTAGTGAACACTCTGAAAGCCTAAGGTGTTTTGTTTGAACATCGTTTTAATTTTTTAAAATACCTTTATTACTTCAGAAGATATGATTTTTGCAACGAAAAAAGTCAAAAGGCCCCACTGTGCGTTGGTACTAATTCATCACTTAGGTGAGAAATTTATAGTGAGAGCCCTAATAGACTCTGCGTCCAAACGAACCTTTGTGACAGAAAACATACGAAGAAGATTAAATTTAAGTTCAGAGCCGGCAGATTTTGAAATATGTGGCTTAGGAGGTACTGTAGTAGCTAATTCTAAAAAAGTTTGTAATATCACAATAGTGGCAGAGAAACACGATTTTAAGCTTGATACTCAAGCTGTTGTCGTAACAAACTTAACAAGTTTAATGCCAAATACTACAATAAAAATTCCTAATCTCTCCGAGGTTAGAGAATTAGAATTGGCTGATCCGAATTTTTATATTTCTTCTCATGTCGACATGTTATTAGGTAGCGATGTTATCCCACACATTTTACTTGAAGATACTAGGAAAAATATATTAGGAAATATGGTAGCACAGAACTCTGTTTATGGGTGGTTTTTATATGGTCCATTTAAAACAAGCACATTATCATTGGTTGCAGTTGACGTAATGGAAAATCACATAGAAAACATCGAGTTAAGCTTACAGCTAAAAAAATTTTGGGAGCTTGAAGAAATTTCTGAAAATACAGTTTTATCAGAAGAAGATCTAATTTGTGAGAAGCTTTACAAAGAGACCACATATAGGCGCAAAGATGGCCGATATGTGGTGAAGCTGTCATTTAAACAAGATTTTCCAAGTACTCTATTCCTATCTTCGTCTAGATACGTTGCAAAACAGCAATATTTGCAAATGGAAACTAATTTAAACAAAAAAAGGGCCTTATAAATACTTATAACGATGTACTGAAAGAATATATAGACTTAGGTCACATGAATTAATGTGATTCAACAGAATTACGAGAAAACGATAAATATTTTTCATATTATTTGCCACATCATGCGGTTTTTCGACCAGACAGTGTGACCACAAAATTAAGAGTAGTATTTAATGGATCTCGTTAGACAAAAAGCTCATATTCTCTTAACGATGTCCTTTACAATGGCCCTGGATGTATAGGGTAGAAGGGGGAGGATTTGCCACTATTTTTTAAGTGCTTTAGGTTTCTTACCGTGAGAGTTATCATAATTTTTTTGTTCTTTATAGGTACCTATATATGCTAGCTTTAAACTGTGTTGGTGCAGATTGCCTACGGCTTTTCTTTATGTATCAAATTTGAAAAATAGCAAATTAACTGAAAGTGGCCAATGTGCCCCATCCATGGGGCACTTTTGCCAAAAAGTTTGGTACAAAAAAGAAGTAAAAAAATTGTTATAATAAAGTAAATTTTTATTGATATAAAGCTTAAATTACAAAACAAACAAACCAAAAAATGAATTCAAGTTCATTTCACATGGATAAATTTAACAAAACAGTAAAAAATTCAGAGATCAAAATTTTAATTATTGGGCCTCTGTTAACATTGTACTGTGACATATCAACATTAAAAAAAATGTTAGGATTTAAGATGGATTGGGCCTTGCAACCAAAATACGATATCCTTTTTAGGAATATTACAAATGTCGGGCTCAAAAAAATGTCGACGAGTTGCTTTGTTATATGTGTATGGCAAATGTGCCCCAGGTAGAGTCATTAGATGTAAAGAACTATTTTTCACATAAGAAATAGATTTATTGATAAAAACTCAAAATATTTGTTCTCAATACTATATTGTTTACTAAACTAATGAATAATTTCTTAGGATAACAAAAAAACTAAGGAAAATATTACAAAAATACTTGTAGCAAAATATTTTTTCAGGATCAGCTGAAACAATAAATCATGCCTGACGTTTTAAATATGAAAGCTACAGCAGTAAAAATTTGAGATATAGAATATCAATTATAAAAGAATATAAAATCGATTACAGCATCAAAAAAGATAAGTTAGTTTTAAAGAAAATTAGTGGTGGCAAATGCGCCCCTATGGCAAATGGTCCCCCTCCTACCCTAAATATGTTTTCAATGGCGATATAGAGAAAATGTATCGACAGGTTATAATAAATGATAGTGATAAGCTTTCAACGGATTTTATTCCGTAATCATTTTATTACCGATGTAGAAGATTATGAACTGGCAACAGTAACTTTTGGTGTAAATTGCGCCCCATACTTAGCCATACGAACACTTCTGCAATTGGCTGCTGACTCAGAAGGGCATAGTCCTTTAGCATCAAGAATATTGAGGAATGAAACTTACGTCGATGATATTTTGTCAGGCGGACACACAATTGAATCAGCAGTCGAATCTCAGAAACAGTTGTTTGCCACGCTTATTTCGGCAGGGTTTCCGTTTAGGAAAATTACTGCAAATCATCCATTATTATTACAAGTTTCAAAAGAAAATATATTAAATGATGATTTCCTTAAATTTCAAGACACAAGCTCTACGAAAACGCTTGGAATCCGATGGAACGCTATGACCGACACATTATGTTATAAGTCTGAATATATTAATTTCGTTGATATAAAAGTAACTAAATGAAATATTCTTTCTTGTGTAGCTAAACTTTTTAACCCGGCAGGATGGCTTACGCCAATAGTTATTGTAGCCAAGATGCTTCTTCAGGAGTTATGGCAAGATGGTCTAGAGTGGGATGGAGAGGTAAAACCTCAAGTTCTTAATAAATAGAAAGTTTTTTTTTGATAATTTGCATTTTATCGAAGAAATTAAAATTCCACGCTGGGTAGATTTTCAACCTCAAAATTGCATTCAACTGCACGGATTCTGTGATGCATCTGAGCTAGCATACTGTGCAGCTCTCTACCTAAAGTCTGAAAATTGCTTTACCTATAGTTCACACTTGCTAATAGCAAAAAGTAAGGTAGTGCCCCTACAAAAAATTAGTTTACCACGTTTGGAATTGTGTGGTGCTTTACTTCTTTCTAAATTAGTAAAACACGTTACTTGCAACATTTTATTATCAAAAGCACCAATTTACTTGTGGTCAGACTCAACCATTGTTCTTGCATGGCTTCAGAAGTCTCCACACATCTGGAAAACATATGTGGCAAATAGAGCTTCAAAAATGATAGAAAATGTCGGCAACGCCACATGGAGACACGTGCCTACCACTGACAATCCTGCTGACCTTGGCACTAGAGGGTGTAAGTCTCAAGACTTAGTTAATAACCCCTTATGATGGCATGGACCCATGTGGCTTATCAATTCTCAAGATTGTTGGCCAGTATCAGAACAAACTCATCTAGAGCCACCCGAACAGAAATCAAACATACAAACGCACTACAGTGCAAACTCTACTAACCATTCTCCTGACAATTCCATCCAACCTTCTAAACAAATAGCACGTACAAAGTTGGAAGTTGGTGAGGAGTATTATATCATCAATCACTTTAACCGATATGATAAGGCTCTTCGAGTTATCTCATATATGTATAGATTTTTCCAATTCACCTCAAAGGCCAGTCCAAACGTAAGTAGTAAAGATCATCTAAGGCAAGAAGAGCTGGATCGATCAAAAATAACCCTAATTAAATTGACCCAGATAGCATATTACACTCATGAGCACCAAGACTTACTTAATTCCCAGTCAATTTCAAAGAAGAGTTCCCTTGTACCATTGAATCCGTTTGTAAATTCTAAGGGACTTCTGCGAGTTAATGGATGTCTAATAAATTCTTTATTAACTTATGAAGAAAAGTGTCCGGTTTTAATACCATATCAATCGAATTTATGCACAATGATCCTTAATTTTATGCACCAGAACTTAATGCATGCAGATGTTGCCCTTATGATGAATATGGTTCGACACCAGTTTTATATTCCGGGCCTTAAAAGAGCTGTTAAAAAATGCATTAACAAATGCGTACTTTGTGTTCGCTATAAGCAAAGAGTTATATCTCAAATTATGGCAGCCCTGCCACCTGAGAGAACTACGTTCTCCCTACCGTTCACTTTTACCGGGGTGGATTTCGCTGGCCCATTTAACGTTTAAGCGGGACATTTACGAAATTCTCCCTTTATGAAAGGCTACACTTGTATCTTCGTATGTTTTGCAACGAGAGCTATACATCTGAAATCTTGTTCAAACCTTTCGTCTGAAGCCTTCATGGCTACCTTTCAGAGATTTGCCAGTAGAAGAGGATTACCCAAACGGATAATGTCCGATAATGGCACCAACTTCGTTGGTGCAAGTAAAGCCTTACTTAAGGAATACTCTGTATTTCTTAAAGAAACGGGCAAGGAAATATCAGAAAAGTATGCATTCCACGGCTTTGAATGGAAATTTATACCACCTAGTGCACCGCACATGGGAGGCCTGTGGGAAGCTGAAGTAAAAAGCTTCAAGCTTTATTTTAAAAAGGTTGTAGGAAATCAAAGTTTAATTTTGAAGAATTTACTACCCTTTAAGTACGAATCGAAGGTGTTCTTAACTCCCGTCCTTTATCTCCGATGACTGAGGACCCTGATGACTTGCAAGTGCTAACTCCTGTACACTTTCTTCGAGGGGGCCCTATAATGCTTCCCCCTGAGACACCAGCAGACGATCTAAATATATCACTCCTAAACCGATGGGAGAAACTAAAAGCACTGCATCATCGATTTGCTCAACGGTGGAAGTCAGAGTATCTAATGGAGCTCCATAAACGCTATAAATGGCGTTTCCCTAAAAGAGAATTGCTTGTAGGTGACTTTGTGATAGTCAAGGACGAGATTCTTCCGCCGAGTGAATGGAGACTAGGCTGTGTTGAAGATGTTCACCATTTGTCGGATAAGCAATAGCTGAAGTGCGGACTCATTCTGGTTTAATAACCCGACCTATTGTTAAGCTTTGTTGGTTACCGATCATGGATAAGTAGATAATCTAATAAAAATAATAAGTTCCTTAATAAAAATAATAAGTTCCTCTCTCATACTTCTATTTTAAGAAGAGTAGGATCTCCAATCCTTAATCACTAATTCCTTCTTTTGTTCCTCTTTTTATCTTCACAGAATTACTATGGAACCTGTACGTCGCCCTGGTACTTGCCTGATTTGCTTCAAAAACCATCACTTGAGGAACTGCAGTATATTTAAAGGGTTTCCGGCGCAACAACGACTTTATACGGTACGTGTTCATCAATTGTAATTTTCTTTGCTTGGCGGTTTTTTTATATACAGGGTGGCCCAGAAAGACCGAAGTGGTGTGAATTCCTTATAACTTTTTTATTATATTTTTTTTTCTTTTCTTTTCAGTATTTTGTAAAGAAGACTTGGATAATTTATAATGGAGCAATACACAATTGAACAACGTGCCCAAATTGTTGAAAAATTCTTTTCAAATCAACGGTCCATTGTGTTGACTCAGCGTGCATACCGTCGTCAATTTAATGTGCACTCTCTCAGTCAACAATAAACCGTCTGGTTGCAAATTTTCGAAAACAAGGAGCAGTAAGGAACCTTCCTGGTCCCGGCAGACACCGAACTGTCCACACGGCTGACAATATTCAAGTGGTACAGGAGAGTATTCGGGAGGATCCAGAAACATCAACCAGGAGACGTTCGTCACAACTGGGCCTCTCAAGAACGTCGCTGCAGCGAATTTTGCACACCATAGGATTGTTTCCATACAAAATTCAACTTGTCCAAGAATTGAAACCAACAGATTACCAGCAACGACTTGACTATGCAATTTATTTCCAGCAAAAAGCACAAGAGAATCCAAATTTTATTCATAACTTAATAATGAGTGACGAAGCCCATTTTCAATTAAATGGGTTCGTTAACAAGCAAAACTGTAGGATATGGGCTACGGAAAACCCGAGAGTACTTCATCAACGACAATTGCACCCAGTTAAGTGTACCGTTTGGTGCGGTGTTTCTTCAGAAAGGATCATTGGCCCATTTTTTTTTTGAAAATGAACAAGGTGTCGCCATTTCCGTCAATGGTGATCGATATCGGGCCATGTTGCAAAATTTTGTAAGGCCAGCCGTGGAAAACCATCCGCAAATATGGTTCCAACAGGATGGAGCCACAGCGCACACTGCGAGGGCCACAATGACTCTTTTACGCGACATCTTTGGTGAAAGAATAATTTCTCGTAACAGCAATTTTAATTGGCCTCCGCGGTCCCCGGATTTAACCGCTCCAGACTGTTTTCTTTGGGGCTATTTAAAAGGAAAAGTTTATGTTAATAAGCCTAGGACTATTGAGGAGTTAAAAACCAATATTCGAGAAGAAATTAACAACATACCACCGGAAGTTTTGCGAAAGGTCATGGAAAATGTGTTGGAAAGAGCACATTTGTGCGAAGCAGAATATGGGCACCACTTGCGGGATATCATTTTTAATAACTAATCCAAAAATATTCCCCATAAATTTAATGTATTTAAAAAAAAAAATTAAAAAAATATCTTAAATAAAAACAATTCACACCACGTCGCACAGTGGGGTGAATGGTACAGAAGGTGGCGATTAATTCATAAAAGTCGTAATTTTAAAATATTGTTATTTTTTAATGATAAATATTTATAAATACATAAAAGCCCAATATTTAAAAGAACAAATTTTGAAAAAACATAAATTCTTAACCTTTTATGGGCTTTTGTCTATTTTGGATAAAATAGTCTTATTTGACTATTTTTGCTGTAACTTTGGAATTAAAAACGATAAATTAATAAATTAAATTGTAAATTAGAGCATATTTTTGTGTCTTTAGAAAAAATATATTTTTTTTAAATAAATAAAATAAATATTAAATATTTGTTTACGTTTAGTTTTAACAAAAAATACGTTTTTTTTCAAAATTGATAACTCCAAAAATTTTACTCAAAAAAGTCACATTAGAAAATATAATTATTTTTTATTTATAAATATTTGTAAACACAAAACAAACATTTCAGAAAATAAACATTAAAAAATATAAAGCTTCTTTATTTTCTTTATTTAGTTATTTATAAAAACAATATTTACTACATATTCATCATACTTTTAAAGTTTCGCGGAAATGTAATTTTTTGGTCATAATTTGAGGAGGTGCTTGGTAAATTTCACTTATGTTCAAATTTAACAATATCTTAATGCATATTATTGTCCAGTATATAGAGAATGTATGCTGGATGCTTTTTCGAAATTACATTAACCCTTTCTTTCCCGGGCTCAAAAGTAAAAATTTGGATTTTTTAGGTTTTTATGAGAAAATTAGAGAAATTTAAGAATTTATTAGTGAATTTCGAAAAATCATATAAAAATAATTATTTGTATCGCCGAAAATCGGCGAATTAAAATCGTTGGTACGGCGAAACTGTTAAAGAATTGACCTCCGTTTTACATTCATTTTATTTTCCTAGTTTTATATTTTTAATTACCGGTGAAATAATTTTTATATTCTTATATTTTCTAAGTAAAATTTTCGAAAATATAAAAAATGTGTTTTGAAACCGACCTGTCAACAACTAGAACTCATTCACAAAAACTTCCATAACTCAAAAATCGCACTAACGCGCAACAAAATATTTTGCGATTTATTAGCTAAAATATTGTATTTTAAGACCATATAATCATTTTTTTATGCACTCATCCGCAAAGTTGTTAAAACTCAATGTATATATTAAATTTACCAAATTTTTAGAGCAATTTATTTTTTTATTTTTTAAATATTTCTAAAACATTTATTTAAATAAAAAATATCTTTTTAAATGCTCATATACCTGGAGTTAACGGTTCCACTAAAAAACTTTTACTTATAAAAGTTTTAATAAAAACTATAATCACTTGAAATATCAAATTTTTTTCTTTTAATCAATTCACGCAAAAATAACAAAAACTATTGAACTTTGAACACACACTGTAAATAAAATAAACTACCAAGAACTTTTATTTTTGCAGTTAGTGATGTAGAATTTTATCTACTTTCATATGGTACCAAATATGGTTGTGAAAGTTAAAGTTCATCTTTTGAATTAATCGCCATTATTGAAGGCTTTCGTCCCAAAGTGCGTCGGTCTTTCTGGGCCACCCTGTATAAGTTTTTCTTACTAACCGAAAAACGCGAGAGACGACCTCTATAATAAAAATTATAACAAAAGTACAAATTAATAAAATTAAAGTGAAATATAGATTAAAATACCTTTCTGGTTTCTTCTGCCAATTGAACCGTAAGTAAGTTCCAATTCATACTCCAAAATTATCTGCTTCGCAATAATTTTGGTTATCGTCTTTTAACTCCGTTAAAAGCAACAACAAATTTCCAAAGATATTACTTAGAAGTTTGTTTAGTCAGTCTTAACTATAAAGGCTCGCAATATCTGACATTCGATCGTGATCAATTCGTAGCTCAACAAACAAAATGATCTGTGCCAAATTTCATAAAATTGTCTTTAGAATTGCGACATGTACTTTGATTACATTGTATACATGGGGGTCCAGCCAGACGGACGGACGGACATCGCTAAATCGACTCAGAAAGTGATTCTAAGCCTATTGGTATACTAAAAAGTGGGTCTAAGACAAATATTTCTGAGTTACATACATCAGCACAAACTTATAAAACCCTTTGCACCTATGGTGGTTAAGGGCATAAAAATGTTTATGTTTTAGTAATGTCAACCAAAACTGACTCCTATTTTTGGACACCAAAATGATGAGTTAGGAGCTTTACATGTTCCTCGGAAACCACCGCAACAGTATATATAACGATAATTTTTGTGATATTTCTTATATACAAGTTACAAATGATTTATACAGATGGCTTTATGACATTAAAGTTGTTTCCGTTCTTCGGGTTTTAACAATTTCGGAATATTCCTTAATAAGGGTTTCTATTTGAAATGCCTGTAAGTATAAGAAAAATATATATTAATAATAAAAAAATCTTTTCAAATTAATTAAGTTTAATTATTTAGGTAAAGTGGTTAAAAGGATAATTGTAATTGTTTAGTGATAAGTCTGTGGTATTTTGGTTCTTAAGTTTAGGTTTTTTTCTAAAGTTTTAATAAAACACTTTTTTTGTGAATTTAGTTTTAATTTATTTTTTTTTTATTTAATTTAAGAAAATTAAAATTTGTATGTTATGTTTAGTCACTTAGTTTTGTTCACAATATTTGTTTAATGTTTTTGATAAATTCAACAGAGTCAAGTAAAAATAAAAATCTTTATGACAAAGAGTACAACAGAAACTATTTAACAGCGAAAGCAATTGAAAGAGCACGGTCCCTTTATCCCTCGATCAACTCAATTGATATTACATTTGTGCCAAATTAATCAACGACAAATTCTTGTGCGATACATAAGTTTACATTTGCGCCATGTCAAACAAAAACAATTACTTGTGCAAACGACAAAGAAAAAGAAAATATAAAAAATCAAAACATTGTATATACCAAAACAAAGGCGCATCCAAGCCGTTGTGAGCAAGGCTCATATATACAGGTTAACGCATGGCTACAACAAATACAACAAGCCAAAAACAACATAGATTTTGTTGTTAGGTATAAAGTTTTGTAATGTCAAAATTGACAACAATATTTGAGCATTCAAAGACAGTTGTTGATAAACAAACAAAAAAATAAAATAAATTGAATTTGAATTTTTTTTTTTAGATGTAAAAAGGGGATGTTATATATATAAGAACTATAGCCAAATCTTGAACATTGTCTCAAAAAGTAATGGCTGGTATTTATATAAAGCTTATTTATGCAAAATTTAGTGGCCATAGCTGTAATAGCGTATAATCTAATAGCTTTTAACTGGCGTTTGTGGCATTTAAGTGGTTTCCGGGAGTGGTTTTTATATGAAAGCTATGTTCATATATGAACCGATTCCTATAAAATTTGATATACTGACCAATAGTTGCATAAAACTTGATTCCCGGGGCGGGGTTATACCTATGGGAGCTCTAACTAAATGTGAACCGATTGCCCATTTTCAGTACACAACTTTTTCAAGATATCGAAAATAGTTTTGTAAACTGTTGTCCCTATAGCTCTTTTTTTGCTCCACCTTATTCTTCGTCCACCATTGGGAACTTTGAAGAAAGTTAAGTCAGCATCCTTTTTTTTATTGCATACCGCACAACGCATCTTTTTTTGAAAACTATTTTCCGTTCTATTGTATAATTTTCCGTTATATTGTATTTTATTTTTTTAAATTTTAATAAATTTAACAATTTGAAATTTTCGACAATTCAGAATAAAACGTTTGACAATTTAAAATAATAACAATAATTTGACATTACAAAACGAAAACAAACCTTGTTATTGAAAAACAGCTGATGAGTTGCAATCACTTGTTATTATTACACTATGGTTGTGAGTGAATGTTTTAATTTGCCCAATATTGATGTTAGTGGTACTAGTTCAAATAACAAAGTTGCTAAACAGATCCCTACAGGTATTGACCGGTACTTTTCCATACCGAAACATAAGTCGAGAACAAACAAATAACTCCATTGTTAAAAATTTTTCCAAATTATAGGTAAGGATAACTTAAATCTTGTGCAGTAACTGTAAACAAAATCACACTGCTAACTACCGAGGTTGCCCTGTATTTTTGCTCTAAGACAACGAGCGGCCTCTTCGCGAAGACCTACTACTGCTCAATACCAGGGCTCTTATTTCCTATCGCTTCCTACAGTTCCAGATCGTTCAAACAAAGGTTTACAGCAAGGTAATCCCCCACCTCAAAATGGCTTCTTTTATGCTCATATTCAAACTACAGAATCTTAAAGCTCCATTGAGAAACTGATTGAAACCACGAATAACTTCATGTCTAATGTGCAAAATATGTTGCAGGAGATGATGAGAAATCAAAGAATGCTTATGCAGATTTCTTGAAAAGAAAATGAACCTGTTGAAAATATGTTTTTGGAACGCAAATGGCCTTAGTCAACACAAAAAAGAAGTTGACCATTTCCTGCATGAACAGGAAATTGACGTATTACTGGTATCTGAAAAAAATCTTTTAGAGTAAATGGGTATTTTACATATGATACAAAACATCCAAGTGAAAGAGCATGCGGTTGTACAGCTATTATATTACAAAATAAAATAAGGCATTTTCAATTGCCTCATTACGAAAAACAATATATTCAGGCAACATCTGTTAAACTTTTGGATTATAAAATGATTTTATCTTCTACATATTGTCCGCCAAGATATAACATTAAAAAGATCAAGTCCTTGACTTTTTAGATACGCTTGGCTCTAAATTTATAGTGGCTGGCGATTTTAACGTGAAGCGCACGTTTTGGGGCTCACGCCTTATTACGCCTAGGGGTACACAGCTATTGGGTGCTATCTCTTCACACAAGTTGGACGCTGTTTCAGGAGGTCACTCAATGCCTTGGCCATCAGACTTAAATAATAATCCCGATCTGATAGATTTTGCCGTTACAAGAGATATAAAAAGAACCAACTTATCCTTCTCCTCATCACTAGACTTATCATCCGATCTTCTTCTGTTATCCTTGACTCCCAGTGGAGCATCGTTTTATATCGGAGTCTGTTGCGAGATGTTAGGCATACATCATTCCATGAATAGTTTACTGCTTGTAACTCCGCATCAATTGATCTTCTCCACGTTCTAGCAGGTGCACCAACACGACAGCCGCTCCTTGTGGATTCCAACGAAGCGCTTGTCGAACAATGTTGGTATTTGGCCTTCGAAGTGTGTGGCCTATTCACCGCCATTTCCGTTGACATACCTCTGTGGAAGCAGGATTCGGTTTGTCGCATTAGGTAGATCTTCATTTCTTATGCGATTTGGCCACCACATATTAAGAATTTGCCTTAAGCATTTGTTTGTAAAGGTTTGCAGTCGTTTATCGATGGCATTTGTTCGTTTCCATGTTTCGCAGCCGTAATACAGGATGGACTTGACATTCGAGTTGTATAATCGTAACTTAGTTGTTGTTGATACTTGCCGAGATTTCCAAATAGCTCGAAGAATGCAGATTTTACCTTATTAATACGCAATTTAATATCCTCGTCGCGCCACCTTTTGTAGTTACTAAATTTCCCAGGTAATTGAAGGTATCTACACCTCCAATAACCTCGTTATTCACATTGATGTGTGTTAACGGGTTTGCGCCATAGCCTCCGGGCATAATCTTTGTCTTGGAAATATTAATTTCAAGACCAGCTATACGAGATTCAGCAGTAATAGCGTTAGTATTCTCTTGAAGGTGACCAGAGCTTTGGCTTAGAAGACATACGTCTTTGGCATATTCCAAGTCCTCAAGTTGTTTGAAGGGTGTCCATTGGATACCGTGTCTTCTATTTAGTGCCGTGCGCATTATGTTGTCGATGACGTGGATAAAAAGTATAGGTGATAATATACATCCTTGCCTTACTCCAGTAGTCACATCGAACGGATCTGATAGCTTACCTTTGTGTGGGACTCGACATTTCAAATCAACGTATTTTGCCCGGATTAAGTTGAGAATTTTCGTCGGCATGTAACGATTTTCTAAAATTCTCCATAGATAGCTTCAATTGACACTGTCGAAGGCATTCATAAAGCATTCTTCCCATATTTTTCGCACAAATGGGTGCCACAATCTCGACGATCCTTCAACATCACATAAAAGTATCTCCGCTGAAATATTGTCATTGCCCAGGCCTTGTTGCGTTCACGGATTTTAATAGCGTTCTTCACTTCTTGTATTGTTGGCGGACTGTCAGAAATTCCTCTGAATATACTGTCATGGTTGGTTTAATTATGTCCGTCTGTCTGTCTGTGTGTTGAAATCAAGTTTCTGAAGCCCCTGGAGGATGGACTTACATAAATTATATATCAGATTTTAGATTCTCCCGCAATGAACGCTATTAAATTTCAATAAAATCGGTTTATAAACACCGAAAATATCGAAAAAATACCAAAAATTAGACGAAAATTTTAAAATTTTTGATTGAAACACACTTTTAAATAACAAGAGAAAAAAATACTCCTGGTGTACATGGGATTTTATCAAAATCGGTCCATAAACAACTGAGATATCGCCAAAACACTGAATTTGATATATCGCAAATTGCCCAAAGTTCGCATTAGAGAATGTTTGTTGAAAAAATGAAATGCAGAAATAGAAAAAAACCATCCTCCTTTAGCACGGACCTACATAAATTTTATATCATATTTTAGGAAATTCCCCCGCCAAACACGTTATTAAATTTTATCAAAAGCGGTCCATAAACAATTGAGATATCGCCATAACACTACATTTGATGTACAGCAAATTGCAAATTGTACGTGTCTAAGAAATTTTGTTTACATTTTGTAAGTATTGTTTTAGCGACATCTCAGGTGTTTATGGACTGATTGTGATGAAATTTGACATCGTTCTTTGTGTGAGGATTTTCTAAAATCTATACTCCACAAATCTGATTACGAATACCATTCAAATTGTATCGATCAACTCAGAATCGGCAGGAGAATCGATTTCGCGACCTCCGTCCGTCCGTCCGTCCGTCCGTCTGTTTGTTTGTCCGTCCGTCTATTTGTTTGTCCGTCCGTCCGTCTGTTTTTTTTTGTCCGTCCGTCCGTCTGTTTTTTTGTCCGTCCGTCTACCTGTCTGTAATTTTGTCTGTTGTAGTCAAGTTTTTGGAGCTCCTGTTTTGTCGATATTTCAGGTGTTTATTTTGATGAAATTTAATAACGTCCTTCGCAGGGGATTACCAAAATCCTGATGCATTCGATAATTTGTGGTTGTTCACACGGTGAACAAAAGTAAACTGTCACCCACCCAACACTGGTGTATGACAGTTTGCAAAAGAACTTTAACTAACTTCAGTTGCGAACGCAGCACAGTGGTTTACGGACGCTTTTTTTTGGAAATAATTCTTTAACTTTTGAACGACTGGAGATATTTGAATGAAATTTGACATGGTGATAGTCAAGGAGTATTCGAGTTGGTTTTTAAAAGCACTGGTCCATGAGGGGTCGGGAGAGTGATTGATGGACCTTCAAAGTTGGTCACCTCGGGTGTTCGACTTTTTTAAAAATTCGCCAAAAATCCATTTATGTATGGATTGAAAAGAAATTTTAAACTTAAGTTGTCCTTGAGAAGATCTACAAAAAATACGCTTAAATGTGTAGGTTATCTCCTTTGGATTTCGAGATATTTGGGTAAAAAGGAATTTTTAGGTTGATTTTTTACCTCTTTTTTTAAGCTTTTTTTGATCTGGTGGACGCATCTGAGGACCAAAAATTTTTTAAGAATATTCTTTAAATTTGTAATAAAATTGCAAGTTAGTTATAGAAATCTTCTTTTGTTTAAAAGTTAAAAATATTCAAAGTTGAAACTTACAAAAAATTTCGCTTTTTTTTTAGTTTTTCCCCAAAAGATAGCTATATTTTTCACTAATAAAAAAATATTTTCTTAAGAAACATAAAAAGATTTTTAAAGTTTTTAAAAGAAAACATAATGAGAATGCGTATAAAACAAATTTCTTGCTAATTGGACTTTTGGTCCTCGCACATGTCCTCTCCAAAAAATGGCAATTTGTAAAAAAAAAATTAGTTTAAACAAAAATTTCTCAAAAGGCAAAGCACCGATTTGAAAAAAATTATAATGTTCATATTTTCCAATATATCTGTTATTGATTAGAAAAGTTTTTTCTGAAACGCGCTGCAAATAGAGACAGTGTTGCCATATTTGTAAAAAAACTCATTTTTTGAAACACCTTTTTCCCCAGTTGGGAATTGGGGAATTTTTAAGTTAAAATTGGGAATTTTTTTTAGTCTATTGCTTTTACATCTTATTGGTCTACATTACTACAAAATTTCATTGTAATATCTTTATCCATGTCATTTCCACAGAATATCAAAGATTAAAAATATTTTCCTTAAAAAAGCAGAAAAACAATTTTTTTTTGTTTTACGATACAAAGTGTAAAAAAAGTAACGCACTTAAAAAAAACTTTTACTTAGTGCTAATCTCCTAGTCTTTCCCGATCTAATGATACTAAACATGTATATAAAGCATTAATACCGAGTCTTAAAAAACTCTGAAAACTTTGGCCCCCGTAGCATTTTTACACTGTTTATTTAAATATAAGTGATGAATTTGTGCATATAAAATTAATAATCATACTCAAATATTTCACTATAAGATGACAATGATCCTTCGATAACAAACAAATATTTTTTTATTTTTTTAAAGAAAATATCATGAGGATTTATGAAATATCAAAATGTAAATAATTTGTACTTATATTAAAAGGTGAAATACATTTTATTGAAGTATTTGTAGTTAAAGTTTAAACTTACAGTTTTTATTACATATTTATATAAAAGTAGTTATTTACTTAATTTTTATTTTCAGTAAAATAATCAGTACAATCTATTATATCAAGAACCTCTTCCAGGTGTTCGTTTTCAGAAGTTTTTGTATAACTGCTCCACCATTTCTTTCTTATCGTTGATAGAGCAGGATCAGAAGACAACAAGAGATAATTTATTAGATCCTGATTTTGCGATTTTCTTGAGCATTTTCTGGTATTAAATAGTTGGATATACTTGAAATCTGAATTCCGCGCTTCCTGGGCCTCTTCTGTCAGTTCACCAAGTGGGAGAAGATTTGATTCAATTATTTCACGACCATGTTGAAGGACTTTATGAACTGTTGGTGTAATTTCTTTCCAGTGATACAAATGTCGTATACGAGTTAACGCGTTGAGGGCATAGCAATGAAATTTTTCAGCATTTATTTGATATTTGCTATTTATTGCCGATAATATTACGTAACATTTACGAAGAACTTCCTCATCAATTCCAGTAATCTTTGAAGTTGTTTCATAATTTTCAAAGAATCGCCTGGCCGTATTACCATCGTTTGTACTGCCATATCCTACAAGTGGTTTGTCTATGTTTAGACTGAATTCTTCCTGAATCCTTTTTTTTTCACTGGATCTCATTTCAATCAGTTCCTTATTATTTCTCACGGATTTTAGCTGATTATCAGGTATATTCCTATATTTCAGATCATATGCTATATGTAGCATAAATTCTAAAAATCGGATACGTGCATGTAGGGGCGATATACCAAATTCCAGAACCTCTTGATTAATTGCAGTACTAGCTGATGCATCTTCTGAAGTTTGTAGAAATTCCGATTTCTTCTTTCCGCATAATGAGCATTTCCAAGTTGAATGGGTTTCCGTTATAGCGTTGCTTACTTTTCCATCTATCATTGTCAATTGAAGCTCAAAATTTACATTAATCAAATATCCATGTATGTCTATGCAGACTGGACTCAAATTGTCTATTGAATATTTGATATCATCAACCCAATTTTTTGTGCTTGCTGCATTTTCTTTTAAATATTCGAATCTGATCGGTCTGCAAAATGCCTTTGATCCTGGAGATGTGTTAACCCACACATATTCAGTACGCTCTTTTGATGTGGATGGTTCAGAACGATTCTTTCTTAATCTTAGTGGTACTAGGGATGCCATAAAAACGCTTCTGTAGTCATTTGTGTTCTGATGAGATGTTGATTGTTTGTATTCCGGTAATCCAGATAAACCGTCACATCCCCATTTACATATTAAAGTTAAGTCCTTGTTGTCAAGTTTCTTGGCTTCTTCTTCAGACAATGTAGTAGATATCAGCCTTGATGCCGTATTTTCCAATAATTTTGATAAATCCACAGATGCACTTTCGTCTCCTATCACGTTTGTTGGTATTAAGTTTTTTTTGGTTTTTAATAACGCATTATATCCTGGTAAAATTGAGTGTCCTTTGTCTCGTAATGCCTTACAGAGTTTAATATATTTATTTTTACTCAATTTCAACTCGAGCATAAGAGCAAGTGCTTCTTCCTCCGAAAATTCTGATTGAGAAGAAGGAGTTGGTATACTCTTAATAATTCGCTTAAGACGTTTAGGAGAAGCCTCTGGGAGAATATCTGCTATTTGTTTAGCTTCAGCTGGTTGATTATTTCGTTTGAGCACTTCCTTAAAGGAATCTTTGATTTCAGTATCCGAATGAGTAGAAAGAACTTCGGATAATCGCATCTTTTTAGATCTATCTCCGAGATCATCATAGTTTTTTAGAGGGGCTCCAGCACCAGAAGTTTTAAGCTCAATTGAGTCCTTCAGCCAGTCTTTAAATTTAGATTCAAATCTTTTTAAACAGTAATTAACCGACTTAATTTTAAGTTCAAATAACTTTACAAATTTTACGACTTTGTCTTCCTCACTATTGAGAATCATGGAGTTAGTTTGACTTTTAGCATATCGCATGATTATTTTAATTTTTTCTGCTCTCGAACTGCTTGGTTGTTCAAAAAGAATATCGCACAACACTTTAAATTCCAATGTTATAGCCATGATGTTTTAACTGTTAATAGCAGTTACATTTAAAACTTTCTTTTTTATATTAAAAAAAAACATTTTTTATATATACCTGTATCCAAAGAATAATAAAGAAATCAATGAATTAATGTATTTTTTACCTCTAAAAATAGGTGCATATATAACTCAACCAATATGTGCGTCTCGTAAAACCTACCTGTATGGAGGTGAGTAACCATATCCTTTCTGACCATTATGAAAAACCCAAGTTGTAACAATTTTTACCTATTGCATTAACTTTCACATTAAAAAACATTTTATAACCTTAACATAATTTTGCAATTTTTTCAAATACACCAATTTTAAATACCGGAAAAATGCCTTTAAATCTTATTTTAAATAAATTGTCACACTGTTACTATAAAAGTACTCTTCTAATTAAACTTTTGCTACAAATTATGGATATATTACCTTTACACTGTTATCAAAATCGGTGCCTTACTCGTACTTACTTATTTAGAATCTTTTACTAAAATTTTATTTTTTAGCTTGGAACAAAAGGCAAAATCGAATAAAATTTTTTTAAGTCATTCTTATAATGTTTTCTTTAAAAAAATAAAAAACTATTTATATCTTTTTGAAGAAAATATTTGTTTATTAGCGAAGGATCATTGTCATCTTAAAAATAGTGAAATATTTGAGTATGATAATTAACTTTATATGCACAAATTCATCACTTATATTTAAATAAACAGTGTAAAAATGCTACGGGGGCCAAACTTTTCAGAGTTTTTTAAGACTCGGTATTAATGCTTTATATACATGTTTAGTATCATTAGATCGGGAAAGACTAGGAGATTAGCACTAAGTAAAAGTTTTTTTTAAGTGCGTTACTTTTTTTACACTTTGTATCGTAAAACAAAAAAAAATTGTTTTTCTGCTTTTTTAAGGAAAATATTTTTAATCTTTGATATTCTGTGGAAATGACATGGATAAAGATATTACAATGAAATTTTGTAGTAATGTAGACCAATAAGATGTAAAAGCAATAGACTAAAAAAAATTCCCAATTTTAACTTAAAAATTCCCCAATTCCCAACTGGGGAAAAAGGTGTTTCAAAAAATGAGTTTTTTTTACAAATATGGCAACACTGTCTCTATTTGCAGCGCGTTTCAGAAAAAACTTTTTTAATCAATAACAGATATATTGGAAAATATGAACATTATAATTTTTTTCAAATCGGTGCTTTGCCTTTTGAGAAATTTTTGTTTAAACTAATTTTTTTTTTTACAAATTGCCATTTTTTGGAGAGGACATGTGCGAGGACCAAAAGTCCAATTAGCAAGAAATTTGTTTTATACGCATTCTCATTATGTTTTCTTTTAAAAACTTTAAAAATCTTTTTATGTTTCTTAAGAAAATATTTTTTTATTAGTGAAAAAATATAGCTATCTTTTGGGGAAAAACTAAAAAAAAGCGAAATTTTTTGTAAGTTTCAACTTTGAATATTTTTAACTTTTAAACAAAAGAAGATTTCTATAACTAACTTGCACAAAAATTATTCAGAATTTTATTACAAATTTAAAGAATATTCTTAAAAAATTTTTGGTCCTCAGATGCGTCCACCAGATCAAAAAAAGCTTAAAAAAAGAGGTAAAAAATCAACCTAAAAATTCCTTTTTACCCAAATATCTCGAAATCCAAAGGAGATAACCTACACATTTAAGCATATTTTTTGTAGATCTTCTCAAGGACAACTTAAGTTTAAAATTTCTTTTCAATCCATACATAAATGGATTTTTGGCGAATTTTTAAAAAAATCGAACACCCGAGGTGACCAACTTTGAAGGTCCATCAATCACTCTCCCGACCCCTCATGGACCAGTGCTTTTAAAAACCAACTCAAATACTCCTTGACTACCACCATGTCAAATTTCATTCAAATATTTCCAGTCGTTCAAAAGTTACAGAATTATTTCCAAAAAAAAGCGTCCGTAAACCACTGTGCGCAGTGGCAAATAAAGAAAATAGAAGAAGTAAAAGGCTCAGTCGATTTGAGAACCTAAACCCGATTGGTGAATCCGAAGTAAAAAACCCGAAAAGTGAAGAAAAAGTTTCCTATAATTTAAAAATATAAATACTTAAAATTTATATATTAAAAATTTTTGCCTTAAAACTATATATACATATAAAATTAAAAATTTAAATTAAAGTTAAGTGTAATTAATTTTTCTAAATAACTAAAACAATTTTCTTTAAAATTAAAAACCAATAAAACTTAAAACCTAAAATTATATTATTTAAAATCCTACTTAAATTCTAATAATTTACTAAATATAAATTAAAACTAACAGTTTAAAACCTAAATCTATTGCCTAAAAGTTTAAAACCTAAATCTATTGCCTTAAAGTTTAAAACCTAAATCTATTGCCTAAATATAAACTGTTAAAAGAAATAAAATACTTACCTTAAATTTTTGCCTTAATAGTGTGAATAAAATTATTCTAATTAATTAATTAATTGTGCTAAACTAAACCAAAATTTAAGACCCTAAATCTAATTCTTGAAACTCTAATTATTGCACTGAAATTGTTCAATCTAACCCTAACCTAAAATCCTTTAAATATATATAAAAAATATATGTACTTAAATTAAAGGTTCAATAAACATATAAATACTTTTATAACGTTTTAAAATTTATATGTTTTCTTCTTTATTTCGGACCCTATTGCTATTTCCCTCTAACCCGTTTTTACAGTGGTAGATATAATTTAGCGTTTAAGCGATGGTGTTTTGATCGACAATGATAAAATTCAGGGTGGGACAATATCCTAAAATTTTGTGTAAAATCCAGGAGCTCCACAAATCTGATTTTAGCAGACAGACACTCTGCATTAATCTTAACTTTGTGTCTGACTTTTGAACATTATGATAACATTTGAGAATGTATTATATATCAAATTATAGGTAATCTCCCTAGGAAGTACAAAAATGCAGCTAACTACATGTTATCCGTTCAAAACCTACATATGTATGTAAGTATCTCACAAATCAACGAAAATTTAAATTTTTTAATTGCAAGATACGATGATGACATTTAGTATAAAGACGTTGTACAATATTGATATTCAGGGCGATAGCGCCTAAAATAAACTTTCTAGAGGGACAACATTTGACAAAAGTATTTCTGATCTTTTGAAAAGTTCGATATTGAAAATGGGCGAGCTCTATTCACATTTAGTGGAATCTTCCATATAACCCCGACCGGGAATCGATTTAATGCTGATAAATTAAGTCACATTAAAATTGCACAAGGAACTAGAGCAAAACTTTCCAAACATCCATCGGACAGATCGAAACAACAATACATCCCAAATATTATTGATGAAGTGTTCATTTTAATTAATTAACTAACTTCAGATTAATAAGTAAATCTTAAATAACTTTTCCGACAAAGCTGATATCCATCCATTCAGAAGCTATATATTTCACGTATGTATCTAAAACTAAGAGTGTATACCCTATAATTTTAAGGCTTATCATTGTTAAAGCTTTGACCTAAATCAGTCCGCTAACTTCAGAGTTTTACATAACTAATCAAGAACTTTTACTAGTTGGATAATTCGTACGAATTAAAGTGCACAACCCTCACTGGGCACTGTGTTTTTGGGTTGCATTCCAGAATACTTAAACTTTATCAAATCGATGTGCTATTGCAAATGTAAGGGCATCTACATTTTGAAGCATCTTTTCTGCATGGTTTATCTGGTCTATCGAACTTTATTAAATGTTCGTAAAATATGTGTCTATTTTATTTCGAAGCTACTGGCTCGCTTAAATATGCATTCTCTACTTGTAGTCTAGTAATCATTATCTTTCACAAAGGGACCACTTTAGAACCCAAGTGAAGCTTCCCTAGACATCAGCCACCTGCCCAACCTAACCTTTGGGTGCATAACTATTCTAGATGAGGACGCCACCGAAAAGCTTTTCTTTTTCCGACTCTTAATTTTAAAGACTCTTTGCATATAATACTAGTATAACCAAATTTTGCTAGGAATTACATTAAGTACTTTTGCAACACCATTGGTGAAGGGTATCCAAGATTCGGCAAAGCCGAATATACCACTCTTACTTGTTACAATTTTGTTTTGATTGGTCAATTTCCCAAAAATTTTTACTTTTATGTAGACATTAGGTCAGAAATTTTTGTTATTAATTTTAGTATAAGTATCGCAATAAAAATTAATATATTTGTTCAGTCACAAAAATAAAATTGAGGTGTTAATTATTAAATTTTTTATCGCCTTCAAGTTGAAGATAAAATAATAAAGAAAACAAATTAGTACAATTCCAATTTATGTGTTGGAACTGAATTCAAACTAATTCTTTACATTTTTGGTGACCCCTTCAGCGGACACGCATCCTTCAGCGGACACGCATTCGTCAGCGGACACGCATCCTTTAGCGGATACGCATCCTTCAGCGGACACGCATCCTTCAGCGGACACGTATCCTTGAGCATACCACCAGTCCACTAAATAACATTTTGTTGGAACCAGTCATTCAAGACTTAGCAAGGCAGCTGGATATCAATCAATATTGTTAGCAGAAAATTTTTTGGTCAACCAATTTGTTCCTCAAAAACATTCATTCACAACAACATTCTTCTTTCGAGGAGTTAGTCATAAAACAAAAACAAACTGGCGACAGAATTGAAGCCATAATCCGCAATTTCCCTAAGGATCCTACATCAAGGAAGGATTCTATTGATTATTACCAGGAAACGTTGAGACGACTTGATGCGGAATGGTAAGAATTTGAGGCCAATGACAACAGGATTCGCCTCATTGAAAACCTTCAGATGAAACATGGACTACTACACCGCAGTGATGAACATCGTCTACCAATACAAGGAGGTTTTCGAAAGTTCAATAACGAGAATAACGTCATCTGCCAAAAAGTAAAAAAAGCAATTAGCAAGACCAGAAGCAAATATAATTACCACTGATAACGTAATGGAAGAGCTAACCAAGCTCATGAGGAGGCAAGCCGCTATGATGTCATCCTTGGACCGTCTTTTATAAAATGACTTCACATGGGAAGACACCAAAACCGCAACAAATTTGTGGCAAAATATTGAAAACTTACATTACCAAATATTAAAATTGTGTGCTGACACAAGCACGCAAGGCTACAATATGGATAGATTTATCCAGTTGGAACAGAGGATGCGGACGGCGATTAAAATCGTTACAAATAATACAAATTATCCAGTCTACTCTACCTCTAGGCCCCACAATAATCAGCCAGATTCACTGACAGTCCCAATCCCCAAGATCACGCTTCCTAAATTTAAAGGAAATTATATGAAGTGGAACGAGTTTCATGATTTATTCTCCTCACTTATAATATAATAACCGATACCAAGCATAAAAAAAATATGGTATCTCAAAACGCATTTGGTGGGAGAAGCAGCGAATCTTATCAAGCACTTCGCTGCTACGGGAGATAATTTTGAGTCAGCATGGTCAATAGTAATAGATCGCTACGACAACAAACGATTACTAGTTAGCAGACTGGTACAGGAGCTGGTCGACTTTCCAAACAGGACTTCAAGCGATAATTACAAGTCATTGCATGACAAAACACAAGAGTGTCTGTTAGCATTACAGGATTTTCAAATAGACACAGCCACGTGGGATCCGTTGCTACTACACTTATTATTAAAAACACTTCATCAAACCACCCGCCTTCGCTACGAGCAATCTCTTGCACATCCACGCGAAGTTTCAACAATTAAAGAATTTTTGGAGTTCCTGGAACTTCATTTTCAATCAATGGAGGCAATTTCCCTTAAAGAAAAAACTCCCCAAAGAGCCGTTTCAGCTTCAATTTCGTCCAATTACAACAGCACATGCAGACTTTGCAGTGGCAATAATCATAAACTATACCATTGCAACAAGTTTCTGCAATTATCCGAAGAGGAACGATTACGTTGGGTTCAACGTCAACACTTATGTGTCAACTGCTTTGGTAGTGACCACAATTCAACATTCTGCAATGCTGGCAACTGAAAAAAAAATGTACTAAAAAACACAATACGCTGCTTCATTTAGAAAAGTAGAACAATATTCAAAAACATAAAAGGTCATCAGCAGAAAACATTCCACAGCAAAATAAAGATTCAAACCATCAGGTCACTTCAGACACTACATCATCATCCAATGTTGCTGCGGGCCGCTAGGGCACATCAAGTAAAAGGAAATCCACTTCAAATATCGTAGCAGTCACATCAGCAACAAACAATGTTAGTGCAGGACACCAGGGCTATGTTTTGTTGGCCACAGCGAAAGTCGTCATGACAGCATCAAATGACATATCTGAGGAGTTTAGAGCTGTATTAGATTCAGGCTCACAAGTAAACGTAGTCTTCAAACGCCTCTGCCAAAAGTTGTTTATCACACCATCGGGAGCATCACTTTGCCATGACGGCATTGGTGAAATTCAACGAAAATGAAAATATCGCATAAATTTTGAGTTGAAATCCAGAAATCGCAAGTTCTCAACAAACGTGGATGCTTATGTACTTCCTAGTATTATCCCAGCGCAACCAAATCAGTACATTGATATCTCAAATTGGAATATTCCTGACAATATCGATCTAGCTTATCCTCATTTTGATCAACAAGAAAGAATAGATGTGCTCCTTGGGGCCGAATTCTACTATAGATTGCCTCAAAGTGGAACAATACATCTACCAATACTCCAAAACACGCAATTGGGCTGGATTGTAGGCGGCGCAGTTGGAAAAAATCTATTGTCTAAGCCGCTAGAAGCGCTAACATGTGCAATATTAGAAGACACCTCACTCGAAGAAGCAATTGAACATCTTTGGAAATTGGACGAGATTGAAAACAACAAAAATGTTTTGTCACCGTCGGAAAAATATTGTGAATCACACTTTATCCAACATGTACGCACCAACGCAGATGGTCGCTTTGTAGTCAGTCTCCCTTTTCGAGAAAACCCAACTGCGTTAGGAGAATCTCATGCGATGGCATACAACAGGTTTATGAGTTTAGAGCGTCGACTCCAAAAAGATGAAGGCATTCGAACCGAATACATAAAATTTAAGCGAGACTACGAGCGATTGAGGCATATGCAGAAGGTAGATCTCGACACCGTATTAGATCCTAAATACATCATTCCTTATCACTGCGTCCTGAAACCAGACAGTACCACAACAAAACTCAGGGTTGTGTTCGATGCATCAGCAAAAACCTCGTCAGGCTACTCACTAAACGATCTAATGCATACTGGGCCAAGTGTCCAAAGTGAACTTTTCTCAATTTTACTGCGTTTTCGATTACCCAGATTTGTCTTCAGCACCGACATCGAGAAAATGTATAGACAAATTCTGATCCATCGGGACAACCATCAGTACCAACTAATAATTTGGAGGGAAGACCCAGGACTTCCTATTAATTACTACCAACTAAATCTAGCTACGAAATGCTTACAAAAAATTGCTGATAAAAGCTCGCTAGCCTACCCCTATGGTTCACAAATGCTCAGAAACAATTTCTACATGGATGATGGCCTTGGAGGCTCTGATAGTCTCAATATCGCACTTCAAACACAACAAGAACTCAGTGCAATAGCCATGGTTTCAACTTAAAAAAGTGGTGTGCGAACCACCCGCAACTAATGAAGAATATTCCAGTCGGTGATCAAGAGCTAGATTTGGATTTCAGTAGTAACAATACCGATACTATGAAAACGTTAGGGTTGTTATGGCTGCCTAACACTGACCATTTTTGCATCAAAGTAAAAATGAATCATGTAAAAACTATTAGAAAACGTACAGCAACATCGGATCTGGCAAGATTATTCGATCCGCTTGGCCTACTTGCACCTGTTGTCATCAATGCGACGATATTTATTCAACAGTTGTGGCAGTTATAGTTAGATTGGGATGAGCATTTACCCGAGGACCCTCTAGTACACTGGACCAATTTCATAAAAGATTTAGACAGTTTGAATAACTTCAAAATCCTTCGGCACATTTTTAAGGGTGAACTCCCAGCAGAGTCGAACTGCATATTTTTTCAGACGCCTCTGAAAAAGCTTTTGGTGCAGTCGCCTATATTCGAGCAACCCTTTGGGATAAAACAGTTATCGTGCAATTACTTTGTGACAAGACAAGGGTTGCTCCATTAAGAAAGCAGACATTGCCTCGTCTGGAGTTTTGTGCCGCTGTGATAGCTGCTCAACTTATGTGTTCATCTGGACGGACTCCGAAATAGTACTTTCCTGGATAAACTCTCAATCCACGTTGTACCATACATTTGTCTCAAACCGACTCTCCAAAATTCAATCGTTGACATTGCCAAATCAATGGCGCCACGTCAGATCAAAGGACAATCCCGCTGACATACTATCCAGAGGTCACGTAAACTATCGGAATGCAATTTATGGCTGTATGGTCCACTCTTTCTGCATAGACAAGAACACATGTGGCCACCCCAACTATCAAGGGAACTGTCAATTCCCAGCGACACCGAGAAAAAGAAGGCGACATCCCTAACCGCAACAGTTACCGTTTCCAACAATGATCTCGTATACAAAATTCCACATAGAAATTCCTTCAAAACTTTGCAGATAATACTGGGGTATGTTGTAAGATTTATAAAAAATTCACGAATGAAAAACAGCTGAATTAGATGATTCACTATATACAATTATTAGAACCATTCAGATGTCCGATTTTTCACCAGAAATCAACCAGCTTTGAAAAAAGAAAGAACTCGACAAAACTAGCTCGATCATAATTCTTGCTCCATTTCTAGATAGAACAAATATTTTAAGAGTTGGTATCGCCCAATGTTGATACCATACAATGACCCTATCATAAGGCTTTTGTTTACAATGGTTCACGAAGAAAACAAACATTGTGGTCCACAAGCACTATTAAACATAATACGACAACGATTCTGGCCAATAAAAGGCAAAATAACGGCGCGATCAACTGTGCAAAGATGCGTCAGATGTGCCAGGGCACGACCTCAGCTGTGCCAACAAATAATGGGTAATCTACCTCAGACTAGAGTGACTCCATCACGACCCTTCATTAACACGGGAGTGGATTATTGTGGCCCAGTGTGGATCCATCATAAGGTCAGAGGCAAAAGACCGACAAAAGCATACCTAGCCGTATTCTGTTGTTTTGCCACCAAGGCGATTCACCTCGAGGTAGTAACTGATCTAACAACTGAGGCATTCATTGGTGCTCTCAAACGATTCATCAGCCGTCGAGGTCGTTGTCAGAACATATATTCAGATAACGCTACTAATTTCATAGGAGCAAAAAATCAATTATCAGAACTGGCTGGAAGTATCTACTCCGACAAAGGTCAGGAATCAATCATCTCAACTGCCAGCTCAAAAGGAATAAATTTTCATTTTATTCCACCACGTGCACCCCATTTTGGTGGACTATGGGAAGCGGCAGTAAAATCGGCAAAACATCTTTTACTGCGAGGTGTTGCCTCTGCATCATTGACTCAGGAAGAAATGGGGACTGTCGTAGCAGAAATCGAGGCAATACTCAACTCTCATCCACAGACACCTATATCAAGTGATCCTAATAATCTTGAAGCACTGACTCCTAGTCATTTTTTGATTGGCGAAGCACTTGTATCACAAGTAGATATCGACGCAACAACAGTAAATTCATCAGGATTATCGCACTGGAAGCTGGTATCCCATCTCAAGCAGGAGTTTTGGAAAAGATGGTCCAAAACTCCTGATATTTGAACCAATTGAAGCAGTGCCATAATTGGAATAATAAGCGATCTGACAACCTCAAAATTGGTGACATGGTAATAATAAAGGAAGATAATCTACCAATCATGAAGTCGCCCTTGGCAAGAATAGTCAAAACACATCCTGGTACAGACAATATGATCAGAGTCGTGGAAGTTAAAACAGGTAATGGAATCTTCAAACGACCAATACATCGAATCGCTCTCTTACCCATTGAACCAGATTGCGAAACATCTGTCACCTCTGATGATAATAGTTCAACTAGCAACAACAGTACTGATGACTCTAGTCAAGAACCTAGGGTTAAAAGGAAAAGGGTCCTATCAACCCATCTCACTCTAGCCTTAATAACAATACTTTTGATGTTACCAATGTCATTTGGAAATCCTGTAAAAAACCAAAGGTTTGGAATGAAATTAGGCATTCAATTTAAAGAAATTGGCACAGCAGCCATTTCAAGCACTGAATGGAACATTTTTGTATACTATGATTAAGGGCATATTGGTCTGAAACATCAAATTTGATCAATGGCACGAAGTCTCTACAAAACCTTTGCAGAATGATAAAGTTGAATGAATCATCCCTCACTATCATAAGGCATTTCGAACACATGGAAAATGATCTACAGCTGGAAAACCGACTGCTACGAAGCAAAAGAGGCGCCTTAAATATAGCGGAAAATATTGCTAACTAATTATTTGGTATATTGGACTCTAAATATGCTAACCGGATATCCGATACAATACAAAAGGTAAAGGAAAATGAGTCGCACTTGTTAACTTTGCTCAAAAATCAAACCTCCATTGTTGATTCAACAATTAATATCATAAGAAAAACCCAGTTGCTAGCTTAGGCAAGATTCGAACAACTAGAGCAAAAAATTGAAACCTTATCATAAGCAACACAGGAAAACAATCATGTTTTATTCCAGATATAGCTCACTCAATTATTTAATAGTGGAGTTTTGGAATTGAACTTAATTGCAAATAATACACGAACTATACAGTCTTCAATTCTTGATACTCTCATTGATACTCACCAAGGAAAAATCAGCCCATTGTTACTGACTCCAGAACAATTGCAAGAAGAAATTAATAAGATTAAACTCCATGTACCAACATCAGTAACCCTTCCTATCACCGGAAAATAATTACTACAGCTATTCAAACTGATGAAGGTCCAAGGTAAACTCACACCCCAACATGCAGTATTCAAAATAATTCTACCATTATAGGAAATTGAAAAATTTAAGATGTTCCGTCTGATTTCCGTACCTAACATGATGAATCACACCATGATAGCCATTAAACCATGTGATAACAGTATCCTAAAAACAATATATTTTTCTTACGGACACAGATCTAAGAGCTTGCGATATAATAAAGCCAGACATATTTTTGTGTACAACCGTTCAGAAATTTGCAAGTGCGAAATCAATTTGTATAACAACAAAACTACACCAACTTGTAATTTGGAGAAGACTACAACTAAATGGATACCACTTAACCAAGGAAATCAGTGGATATATGCCACATCTTCACCATTTCTCACCTTTCGTTAAAAGGATCCGGCCTACTTTCGCTAGATCCGGAATGTATACTGAAACATGAATCAGTCACTATGAAACGAAAAACTATCTTGAGCACAATAAATTCATCATACAGTAGCCTAGGCACGATTTCCGATTTATCCACGCAAAAGATTATTGCACCATCTATAAGCAATAATCAAGCAACTTCAACAAACGTTGATAGTAAATATGATAATAACATCAAGGAATTATTAACGTTACAAGAATCGCTAAGAGAACAACACATACTGGACCTGCCCAATAAATTCAAATCTCACGAACAGCATAACCATACGATTGGCTACCTTGCACTTTGTCTAAGCTTGATATCATTGATTATTATTTTTCTTCGAAATAAAACATGCAGAAGAAGACAACTACTACATATAACCAGGCCTGTTGAAGTCACGGAAGAAAACATCGAAATGCAATCGGTGGAACCACCACTAAATGACTTGAAACCCACACCAAGGCCACGTCAGCAACCACTTAAGTTCGTCCTAGATGTTAAGGCTATATGGTAACTCCTCATCGACACACCCAAGACAACACGATTTTGTTGAACGTCTGTTGAACGTGGGGGGGGGTAATGTTAGAACACACCTATTACACTGCTTTACAGCCTAAAAGTACCAAGAACGCCACGTGCCTAGGTCGGCTAATTTGGACCTCCTGAACACGAAAAACGCTAAAAAAAATTTTCCCAAGTACCGTTTTTTAGATAACGGTACTTTAGTGTTTTTCGGTATATAGTCCCACTCAAAGCCTTCTGTAGCCCAACGGAAAAGTCCAATCGAGATATATGGCATATCTGTGGAAAGACAATTGATTCGCCTTTCCGTCGATATGCCACAAATTTTTAGCAGGCAAAAAACGGCAGTATGGCATCTCAAAATTCAAAATTTGCATATTTTTATACCCTTCACCAATAGGTGAAGTTTGTGATTCCGTTTGTAATTTTTTTTATTAGTGATCGTAGATTATACCGATAATTATACCGATCGACTCAGAATCGGGAGGAGAATCGATTAAGCGATGTCCGTCTGTCTGTCCGTCCGTCTGTCTGTCTGTCTGTCTGTTGAAATCAAGTTTCTGAAGCCCCTGGAGGAAGAACCTACATAAATTATATATCAGATTTTAGGAAATTCTCCCGCAATGAACGCTATTTAATTTCAATAAAATCGGTTTATAAACACCGAAAATATCGAAAAAATACCAAAAATTAGACTAAAATTTTAAAATTTTTGATTGAAACACACTTTTAAATAACAAGAGAAAAAAGATAATCCTGATATACATGTGATAATATGTTATATATCAGATTGTAGCAAATAGTTTCCCAAAGCACTCTGTAAAATTTTATCAAAATCGGTCCATAAGCAACTGAGATATTGCCAAAACACTAAATTTGATGTATCGCAAAATGCCCAAAGTACGCATTAGAGAATGTTTGATGAAAAAATGAAATGCAGAAATAGAAAAAAACCATCCTCCTTTAGCACGGACATACATAAATTTTATATCAGATTTTAGGAAATTTCCCCCGCCAAGCGTGTTATAAAATTTTATCAAAAGCGGTCTATAAACAATTGAGATGCCGCCAAAACACTACATTTGATGTACAGCAAATTGCTGAAAGTACGTGTCTAAGAAATTTTGTTTACATTTTGTGAGTATTGTTTCAGCGATATCTCAGGTGTTTATGGACCGATTGTGATGAAATTTGACGTCGTTCTTTGTGGGTAGATTTCCTAAAATCTGATATATATACTCCACAAATTTGATTATGAATACCATTCAAATTGTACCGATCAACTCAGAATCGGCAGGAGAATCGATTTCGCTACGTCCGTCCGTCTGTTTGTTTGTCCGTCCGTCTACCTGTCTGTCCGTCCGTCTACCTGTCTGTTTTCTGTTGTAGTCAAGTTCTTGGAGCTCCGGTTTTGTCGATATCAGGTGTTTATTTTGATGAAATTTAATAGCGTCCTAAATTCTGATGCATTTGCGTTTATGCGATATTTCAGGTGTTTTGATCGACAATGATTAAATTCAGGTGGGACAATATCCTAAAATTTTGTGTAAAATCCAGGAGCTCCACAAATCTGATTTTAGTTGACAGACACACTGCATTTATCTCAATTTTGTGTCTGACTTTTGAACATTATGATAACGTTTGAGAATGTATTATATATCAAATTATAGGTAATCTTCCTAAGAAGTCCAAAAATGCAGCTAAGTACATGATATCCGTTCAAAACCTACATATGTATGTATGTATCTCACATATCAACGATAATTTAAGTTGAAGTGTTCATTTTAATTAATTAACTAACCACAGATAAACAAGTAAATCTTTAATAACTTTTCCGACAAAGCTGATATTCATCCATTCAAAAGCTATATATTTCACGTATGTATCTAAAACTAAGAGTGTATACCCTATAATTTTATGGCTTGTCATTGTTAAAGCTTTGACCTAAATCAGTCCGCTAACTTCAGAGTTTTACATAACTAATCAAGAACTTTTACTAGTTGGATAATTCGTACGAATTAAAGTGCACAACCCTCACTGGGCACTGTGTTTTTGGGTTGCATGCCAGAATACTTAAACTTCATCAAATCGATGTGCTATTGCAAATGTAAGAGCATCTACATTTTGAAGCATCTTTTCTGCATGGTTTATCTGGTCTATCGAACTTTATTAAATGTTCGTAAAATATGTGTCTATTTTATTTCGAAGCTACTGGCTGGCTTAAATATGCATTCTCTACTTGTAGTATAGTAATCATTATCTTTCACAAAGGGACCACTTAAAAACCCAAGTGAAGCTTCCCTAGACATCAGCCACCTGCCCAACCTAACCTTTGGGTGCATAACTATTCTAGATGATGACGCCACCGAAAAGCTTTTCTTTTTCCGACTCCAAATTTTGCTTGGAATTACATTAAGTACTTTTGCAACACCATTGGTGAAGGGTATCCAAGATTCGGCAAAGCCGAATATACCACTCTTACTTGTTTACATTTTTTTCAAAATTTTTCATTTTCATTTGGATTTTTTTCTACGTTATACTGAAGATCTGGAATATTTTATTCTTTTACCGAATGGTTTATTTAGTTAGCAAAATTTTAAGCGTAATTTGGAAAAAAAACGGATGAAAAATAAGGATTTTATTAAGGATTTTGTGGAATGACAATATTTTCATTTTCATTGTTCATACACTATATTTTGCGTCTATCAGTTTAAACGTTAAAAAAAACGGAATTTGAATTTTTGTATATGTTGGTAGCCCTTATTAACGAAATATAAAATTTTTCTCGCGCTTTGTCACCCAAAATAAAATGTGTTCAATCGATCCCAACGAATTTTGTTATGTTTGTGGTGTTCTTGTGAAAAAGAAATCACAACATTTGATGCGAAAAATGAGTACTAAAAGTTTATCTGAAGCGTATAAGAAGTATTTCGGCTTTCGACCTGCGTCTCTCGACAAACCGTGGACACCGAATAATGTATGTAACAACTGCCGAAAAATATTAAATAAAATTGGTAAGGGTCAAGAGTGCTTCTTCACATTTGGAAAGCCAATGCAATGGAGAAACCAGTTAAACCATACAACAGATTGTTATTTTTGTTTAACTGAAAAGGGTATCGGATGTAAAATTGAAGCAGTTTATCCAGTAGTTAGCTCGGTGACGATGCTAGTGCCACACTCAGTATCTTGCCCCAAACCGCAGCTGATTATAGCTGAGCCCACAGAAATACGAAAAAGAACAATAAAAAATGATTCATCTGATGAGTGGAGTGAATCGGAAATGCAATCAAATAAGAAACCACATTTACTTACTCAGGCCGAGCTTAATGATTTGTGCCAAGATTTGTATTTGCCGAAATCGAAATCTGAATTACTTGCATCGCGATTGCAACAGTGGGGATATTGTGCTCCTGAGACACGTGTTACATATTACCGTAATCGCAGCAAACAATTTGCACCTTTTTTCTCAAAAACGGAAAACTTTTGTTTTTGTGCCAACATATGTGGTCTTTTCCAAGCTCTCCAACAAAATTATGATCCAGAAGAATGGCGTCTTTTTCTGGATGGAGGGAAGGATAGTTTGAAGGCAGTCTTGCTTCATAAAGGGAATACGAAACCATCAATTCCAATCCGATATGGAAAATACATAAAGGAATCATATGAAGCAATGAAACAACTTCTTGATCTCATACATTATGACCAACATCAATGGAAAGTTTGCTCTGATTTTAAATTAGTTGCCATACTATCTGGATTGCAAGGGGCAATACGAAGTTTCCCTGTTTTCTATGTCTATGGGACAGCCGTGACCGTCAGAATCACTACACCAAAAAAGTTTGGCCCGAGCGAAGTGGACGTACGTACGGAGAGTATAATATCAAAAATGACCCACTCATTCCTCAGGAGAAGATAATACTTCCCCCATTGCATATTAAGCTCGGGTTATTTACAAATATTGTGAAAACGTTGCCGAAAGACAGTCTTGCCATGAACTACCTAAAACAAAAATTTCCGAGAGCCACAGCGAGCAAAATTGAAGCCGGTATATTCGATGGACCTCAAATTCGGGCTCTGTACGGTGACCAAGAATTTAATAAGTGTTTAGATCCAGCTCATTTGGAGGCATGGGAAGCATTCCAGAACATCGTTCAAAATTTCTTGGGAAACTACAAAAGTCCTGATTACTCTGAGAAGATAGACATATTACTGGAAAAATTCAATGCCATTGGTAAGCGTTGGGTAAAAGAATTCATATCAGAAAGACCCTTATCATTTGGAAATTTTTTCTTCTAACTTTTAGGTTCAAACATGACACCCAAGTTACACTTTTTATTTAGTCATTTGGATATTTTCCCCACGAACTTGGGCGCCGAGAGTGATGAACAAGGTGAAAGATTTCACCAGGAAATGGAAGAAATCGAGAGACGGTACAAAGGCTGGTGGGGTGAACAAATGATGGCGGATTATTGTTGGTTCCTCATTCGCGAAGATCCATCCGAAAAAAAACGCAAAAGTTCAAGTCGGTCCTCATTTTGATTTAACTTTTTTGAATTTACGCCAAATATTGTGTGTGACCAGTGAAAATTAAAATATTGTCGTTCCACAAAATCCTTAATAAAAACTTAATTTTTCATCCGTTTTTTGTGCTTAAATTGTGCTTAAATTGTTGGCAACTAAATAAACCATTTGGTAAAAAAATAAAACATTCCAGATTTTTAGCACAACATAGAAAAAAAAAACGAAATGGAAATGAAAAATTTTGAAAAAAAAGTAAAAAATTTGCAAATTTTGAATTTTGAGGTGCCATAACTCAGACATTTTTTGCCTGCTAGAAATTTGCAGCATATCGACAGAAAGGCCAAGCGATTGTCTTTCCACTGATGTGCCATATATCTCGATCGGACTTTTCCATTGGGATACACAAGGGTTTGAGTGGCATAATATACCGAAAAACAGTGAAGTACCGTTATCTAAAAGACGGTACTTGGGAAAATTTTTTTAGCGTTTTTCGTTTTCAGGAGATCCAAATTAGCCGATCTAGGCATGTGGCGTTCTTGGTACTTTTCCAAATTAATAATCTGTAAAGCAGTGTTATTAATAAAAATGAAGTGAAAAGAACTATTATTGAATTTGTCCAACCAAAGCAAAATATTTATAAAAGATATTAAATTTCATTAATTACAATTTTGTTTTGATTGGTCAATTTCCCAAAAATTTTTACTTTTATGCAGACATTAGGTCAGCAATTTTTGTTATTAAGTTTAGTATAAGTATAGCAATAAAAATTAATATATTTGTTCAGTCACAAAAATAAAATTGAGGTGTTAATTATTCAATTTTTTATCGCCTTCAAGTTACAAGTGCTTTTTTTTTTTTTTTTTTTTTTTTAGGACCAGCACTCAGGGGATGACCCCTACTTATGCAATGCATTGTGTTGGAACTAGGAAAATAGGTTATGGGAGGGTGGATAGATGGAGTAGTGTTTATGGACATTTGATTTGAACTTTCCTATATTGCAACTGGCAGGAAAAATTTCTGCGGGAAGTAAATTCCACATACGAACTGTACGGCTAAAGAATGAATTTTCTCTGTAGTGTGTTGTTCTGTCTACTGGCCAATCGACTACGAAGGGATGAGCTCTAACAGATAGACGTGTATTGCGTAAAAAAATTCTAGTTTCGGGAACGAGTTCCCTGATTTCATTAGAGCACATTCCAAAGTAGTAACGATAGAACAGTGTGACACAACCCACATTGCGACGGTGCTCCAGTGAATCAATAGAGTTGGATACCCTACTGTCACCAATAAGCACCTTCGCCCTCTCCTGTACTCGGTCAAGAAGCTCCAAAATAGACTTTGAAGCACCGGCCCATACATGAGAGTTGTATTCCATTTTCGGTCGGATATAGGTGGTATAAATAGTAAGGAGATCAGATGAAGTGAAGTATGTCTTGCACCGTTTTAGAAAACCGAGACACTTGAATGCTTCTTTCGACACTTGAAAAATGTGTTCAGTCCACCGGACATCACATTGAATTCTCATGCCCAGAACATCAAGAGTATCTGATTCCTCGATATTTTCACCACCCATTAATACAGATGAAGTAACATGATCCGCCGTGCGTTTATGCGTGAGCATACAACATTGAGTTTTCCGCGCATTAAAATCGACTCTATTCGCACGACCCCATTCTGAGATTGCTTCTAAATCGCGGTTTAATGATTCATTCATGTTTTGCCTCATAGTACCAATCTCTAAAGGGTTTGGTCTATGATTGAATGAATACGAATGGCAAATGTTACTATCATCTGCAAAAGAGTAGATAGGATTGGAAGTTTGACGTAGAAGGTCGTTTATAAAGATAAGAAATAGAGTAGGAGAAAGAACGGAGCCTTGCGGTACCCCTGAATTTAGCTTGAACTCGTTTGATGAGATCCCATCTACAACAACTCTTATAGTGCGATCTCTGAGGAAGCTCGATATAAATCGAGAGAAGATATTACCGACACCAAAAGCAATAAGTTTTGATAGAAGTGCTCCGTGCCACACTCTATCAAACGCCTTGGAAATATCCAGAGCCACAACTTTACTTTCGCCAAAACGGTGTATTGAATGACACCATTTTTCCGAAAGGAAGGCTAGCAGGTCTCCCGTAGAGCGTCCCCTACGAAATCCATACTGGCGGTCGCTTAGTAGGTTGTTAGATTCCAGATATTTCACAAGATGGTGGTTTACCATACTCTCCAAAACTTTGGAGAGTGCAGAACAAATTGCTATTGGGCGGTAATTTTCAGGGTTGGTAGCCTCACCCTTTTTAGGGATTGGCGTTACATTAGCAACCTTCCAACACCGAGGAAATGTACCAGCTTGGTACAAGGTGCTGAAAAGGTTGGCTAATGGACGCGAAAGCGTCGAACAGCACTGCTTCAAGACCAGTGCTGGAATGCCATCCGGCCCTGAAGACTTGTTTATGTTGAGATCTGCTAAAACCCTTTTTACAGCACGGGCGCGAAAGAATATCTTTGGCATAGTTACAGATACTCTTTCGAGCTCGGGCGGAGGTTGAGTGCTTTCCGGCAAGCGGGAATTGCTTGCAAATAATTCAGCTAAAAGGTTAGCTTTGTCAACCGGGTCAGTGAATGTTTGACCATTCTTTAAAAGAGAAGAAATTGAAGAACTAGCATTATTCTTAACTCTTTTAACGAATGACCAGAAACTCTTGCTGCCCCGAGGAGCAGCAAGAATTTTAGTACGAAGACGCTGCTCGTACAGAGCTTTTTCACGTCTTAATACTTTGGCACATGTACGCCTTGCACGTTTGCGTTGCAAATCAGTAACTGGATTTTGGTTATTGCGCCAGTTTCTGAAAGCTTCCTCTCGGGATCTGACTGCTTGTTTGCACGTCTGATTAAACCAAGTTTTTACCTTTGGTTTAATCGAAATGTTTTTCACTGGGATAAACATTTTCATTCCCAGCTTAATAACATTAGAAACCATTTCCGCCGAGGCATTGACATTACTGTCGAGGAAACACAGTTTCCAGTTAAAATGCCTATAGAATTCGTTGAGCTCTGCCCAACGACCTTTTTCGTATAGAAAAATTGAACGTTTCGTAGCTGTTTGCGAAATGCTGCGAAGTGAGGAGAGCGAAAAAGAGGCGGAAATGGTACAATGATCGGAATTTCCGAGAGGTGCAAGAACCTTTACTTCATACTTATCAGGGTGTGAAGTAAGGAAAAGGTCAAGGATGTTTTGTTGGTGCCCATCAACACATGGAATATGTGTTGGCTCATTCACCAGTTGCGCAAGGTGATTGTGCGCTGCAAATAACTCAACATATTGGCCTTCAGGAGTTGTGTGGCTCGAATGGCGAAGCCAGGACGAGTTGTGAACATTGAAATCACCAGCAATAACGATTTCACTGCTCGGACAACTCTCGAGGATCTTCGAAATTGAATCGGAAAGGGCATCGAAGCCAGATAAAGTTGTGCCCCTTTCCGCGTTTGGACTTCTATAAAGAAACCCGAAGTACAAAAGATGCGCCCTGATTCTGAATTTAACCCAGAGACAGCTAAATTCGTTATCATGCGTGCCTAATGATTGCTGGCACTGGTACGCAACTTCATCGCGAATGTACATTGCAATGCCCCTATGAAGGTTAAAAAGGGATAGGAATTGATACCCAGGTATGTGAAAATCCTGTGGATCAGCATTTTGAAGGTAAAACAACAAAGAAAACAAATTAGTGCAATTCCAATTTATGTGTTGGAACTGAATTCATACTAATTCTTTACATTTTTGATCACGTCGGGGTCACCAAAAATGTCGTTGCAATGGTATACGAGGCCTTCATATCGCCTTTGCCTGCAGCTGATTCAGCTTGGCTCGCTTACTCGTCTATTCACATTCTCTTGCCCCTTCTTGCGGACTTTTTTATTTTATTGGATAGATCACGATATGTTGCACTGAGGGCTCCATCATCTCCGCTTTCATTTAGCATTGTATTTTTTAGGGAACTGCGTTGTTCTACCTAGTCCCATGTTGCCTGTGTTATCCAAATTTTTCTTTTATGATCTTTAAAACCTAGGGTTTGTTGACCAACTTCATTGTATGTTTGTGTGACACACCTGGGAATTTCATTAATACTGGCACCGACCTCAAAGCAGCAACCTTTAGTCGAATTTTACACATCACTAAATGATGGTCGCTATTTATATCAGCTCCGCGCCTCGAGCGCACATCAAGTAAAGATGATCACTACTTAGAATTTATTGAAATATGGTCGATTTGATTTCGCCATACGGCTGTACTTTATGAGGGAAAATAGTGCCACCCACAACAAGATTCTTTTCGCAACATAGCTCAATCAGTCTTTCTTGGATTTCAGTCGGAGCGTAGACATTGATAATTATCAAATTGCGAGATTTAGTTTTGATCTTCATTGCCATGAGCCTCTTACTGATAGGATACCACGCTATCATGGACTTAGCTATTTTTTCGATATTAGGAATCCCACACCTCGATATTAGGAATCCCACACCTCTACTATGCTCACCGCCTTCCGGGCAGTCGGAGTAAAGAAACACAGTATTTTTATTCCGTATCTCCCCTTGCCCTGTTCATCTTGCTTCTTGCACCGCCAACAAATCAATTTTATAATGTAACATTTCTCGTCTTAATTGTTCTAATTTCCCCATTTCGTATAGTGTGCGTACGTTCCATATCGCAAACTTTAAACTTTCTTTCATGCTTATATTAGGTTTTATAGTCCGATTTCTTCGGGTAGAATTGGTTTCATTCATCAGGATGTTCTTGCATAGATTAGGCAGGGGGGCTTCTCGCATGATTACCCCTTGGAGTAGTATATTCTGTAATGTTGTTTCTTTCCATGCTTAAAACATCGTAAGTGCTAAGACGATGGATGGAGTCCAAAGATAGAAAAGAGTGCTATATTCGGCTATGCCGAACCTTAAATACCCTTCACCAATGGTGTTACAAAAGTAAAGTACAGAAATGAAAGAGCTTTTGGTCAATTACAAGCATGTATGTTTCTGAATACTGATTTAGGTGAGTCCTACAAAAATAATATTAAATGTATATTGATTTTCTGATCTCAGAAAATTTCAAATCTCGATAATTAATACATTTAATTTTTTGGGCATATATGAATAATACTTTAATTAGTGAATAACCTTGTTTTATATTGGGTCTAAAACATTTTGAAGGTAGATTGATATACAAACAATTTCAGAAATTACACAACATTGTAACTTTCGCACCTCAAGAGAGGTCGTATTTAAATGCATTTATCTTTAAAGTTTTAGGACCGATTAATTGGTTGCTTTAATGATAATATTTAGCGGACCTATTTAGACTTTTGGCAACAACACTTACGTAAGATATGAATAAAGGTCATCATAATGTTCAAAAATCACTTATTTAAGACATATTTCGGTATGCTGATATCAAGTTTGATGAGCTTCTAGATGGCATACCGACATTACTTATATGTATAGGTATTATATGTTAATAATTCGTGTTCTACGAAGTACACTATTAAATTGCAACATATAATTGTACTTACAACTGAGATATATCCAAAACTCGAAATTCGATGCTAAATTAAAATTTTTTATTTTTTTTAAATTGTATTTTTTTAATATATATAAAAACCGTATTTTTGTTTAAAATTCCACAATTAAGGGATATTATACAGACATGAATTATATATTGAATCTTAGGAAATCCTCCAAAGCAAAACGATAAAAATAGGTATATTACAATCTGAGATATTGCCAAAACTCTAAATTCGATGTTCCGAAAATCACCGAATATAACAATTAAAATAAATATTTTTGAACTGTATATCAAATTTTAGGAAATCATTCAACGCAACACACTATTGAATTTCATCAAAATCGGTAGATCAATAACTGAGATATCGCCAAAGCAAAAGATATCGATGTACGCAAATTGGCACATTTTAGATTTTTTTTTTAAAACAATATTTAAAAAGAAAATCGAATTATATATCAGATTTTAGAAAATACTCCATTGCAGCATGCTATTAAATTTCATCAAAATCGGTTTATAAACACCAGAGATATCGCCAAAATTCAAAATTCGATTTGAATTAAAATTTTTTATTTTAAAAACTGTATTTTTCAAAAAAAAAATTGATTTCGTCAAAAAACTGTGTTTTTTCAAAAAAAGTTTTTTGAACTGTATATCAAATTTAAGGAAATCATTCAATGTAGCACACTATTGAATTTCATCAAAATCGGTGGATCGATAACCGAGATATCGCCAAAGCAAGCGATATCGATGTACGCAAATTGACAAATTTTGGAAAAAAATTAAAAAAAACAATATTTAAAAAAAATTCGAATTATATATCAGATTTTAGAAAATACTCCAACGCAGCATGGTATTAAATTTCATTAAAATCGGTCTATAAACACCAGAGATATCGCCAAATTTCAAAATTCGACGAGAATTTAAAAAAACTGTATTTTTCGAAAAAAAATTTTAATTTCGTCAAAAAACTGTGTTTTTTTTAAGTTTTTTGAACTAAATATCAAATTTTAGGAAATCATTCTAGGCAGCACACTATTCAATTTCGTCAAAATCGGTGGATCAATAACAGAGATATTGCCGAAGCAAAAGACAAATTGATAAACTTAAGAAAAAAAAATTAAAAAAAAAACAGTATTTTTAAAAAAAAATTTTTGAATTATACATCAGATTTTAGAAAATACTCCAACGCAACACGCTATTAAATTAAAGGTAAAGGAAAATGAGTCGCACTTGTTAACTTTGCTCAAAAATCAAACCTCCATTGTTGATTCAACAATTAATATCATAAGAAAAACCCAGTTGCTAGCTTAGGCAAGATTCGGACAACTAGAGCAAAAAATTGAAACCTTATCATAAGCAACACAGGAAAACAATCATGTTTTATTCCAGATATAGCTCACTCAATTATTTAATAGTGGAGTTTTGGAATTGAACTTAATTGCAAATAATACACGAACTATACAGTCTTCAATTCTTGATACTCTCATTGATACTCACCAAGGAAAAATCAGCCCATTGTTACTGACTCCAGAACAATTGCAAGAAGAAATTAATAAGATTAAACTCCATGTACCAACATCAGTAACCCTTCCTATCACCGGAAAATAATTACTACAGCTATTCAAACTGATGAAGGTCCAAGGTAAACTCACACCCCAACATGCAGTATTCAAAATAATTCTACCATTATAGGAAATTGAAAAATTTAAGATGTTCCGTCTGATTTCCGTACCTAACATGATGAATCACACCATGATAGCCATTAAACCATGTGATAACAGTATCCTAAAAACAATATATTTTTCTTACGGACACAGATCTAAGAGCTTGCGATATAATAAAGCCAGACATATTTTTGTGTACAACCGTTCAGAAATTTGCAAGTGCGAAATCAATTTGTATAACAACAAAACTACACCAACTTGTAATTTGGAGAAGACTACAACTAAATGGATACCACTTAACCAAGGAAATCAGTGGATATATGCCACATCTTCACCATTTCTCACCTTTCGTTAAAAGGATCCGGCCTACTTTCGCTAGATCCGGAATGTATACTGAAACATGAATCAGTCACTATGAAACGAAAAACTATCTTGAGCACAATAAATTCATCATACAGTAGCCTAGGCACGATTTCCGATTTATCCACGCAAAAGATTATTGCACCATCTATAAGCAATAATCAAGCAACTTCAACAAACGTTGATAGTAAATATGATAATAACATCAAGGAATTATTAACGTTACAAGAATCGCTAAGAGAACAACACATACTGGACCTGCCCAATAAATTCAAATCTCACGAACAGCATAACCATACGATTGGCTACCTTGCACTTTGTCTAAGCTTGATATCATTGATTATTATTTTTCTTCGAAATAAAACATGCAGAAGAAGACAACTACTACATATAACCAGGCCTGTTGAAGTCACGGAAGAAAACATCGAAATGCAATCGGTGGAACCACCACTAAATGACTTGAAACCCACACCAAGGCCACGTCAGCAACCACTTAAGTTCGTCCTAGATGTTAAGGCTATATGGTAACTCCTCATCGACACACCCAAGACAACACGATTTTGTTGAACGTCTGTTGAACGTGGGTGGGGGGTAATGTTAGAACACACCTATTACACTGCTTTACAACCTAAAAGTACCAAGAACGCCACGTGCCTAGGTCGGCTAATTTGGACCTCCTGAACACGAAAAACGCTAAAAAAAATTTCCCAAGTACCGTTTTTTAGATAACGGTACTTTAGTGTTTTTCGGTATATAGTCCCACTCAAAGCCTTCTGTAGCCCAACGGAAAAGTCCAATCGAGATATATGGCATATCTGTGGAAAGACAATTGATTCGCCTTTCCGTCGATATGCCACAAATTTTTAGCAGGCAAAAAACGGCAGTATGGCATCTCAAAATTCAAAATTTGCATATTTTTATACCCTTCACCAATAGGTGAAGTTTGTGATTCCGTTTGTAATTTTTTTTATTAGTGATCGTAGACCCCATAAAAATTATACCGATCGACTCAGAATCGGGAGGAGAATCGATTAAGCGATGTCCGTCTGTCTGTCCGTCCGTCTGTCTGTCTGTCTGTTGAAATCAAGTTTCTGAAGCCCCTGGAGGAAGAACCTACATAAATTATATATCAGATTTTAGGAAATTCTCCCGCAATGAACGCTATTTAATTTCAATAAAATCGGTTTATAAACACCGAAAATATCGAAAAAATACCAAAAATTAGACTAAAATTTTAAAATTTTTGATTGAAACACACTTTTAAATAACAAGAGAAAAAAGATAATCCTGATATACATGTGATAATATGTTATATATCAGATTGTAGCAAATAGTTTCCCAAAGCACTCTGTAAAATTTTATCAAAATCGGTCCATAAGCAACTGAGATATTGCCAAAACACTAAATTTGATGTATCGCAAAATGCCCAAAGTACGCATTAGAGAATGTTTGATGAAAAAATGAAATGCAGAAATAGAAAAAAACCATCCTCCTTTAGCACGGACATACATAAATTTTATATCAGATTTTAGGAAATTTCCCCCGCCAAGCGTGTTATAAAATTTTATCAAAAGCGGTCTATAAACAATTGAGATGCCGCCAAAACACTACATTTGATGTACAGCAAATTGCTGAAAGTACGTGTCTAAGAAATTTTGTTTACATTTTGTGAGTATTGTTTCAGCGATATCTCAGGTGTTTATGGACCGATTGTGATGAAATTTGACGTCGTTCTTTGTGGGTAGATTTCCTAAAATCTGATATATATACTCCACAAATCTGATTATGAATACCATTCAAATTGTACCGATCAACTCAGAATCGGCAGGAGAATCGATTTCGCTACGTCCGTCCGTCTGTTTGTTTGTCCGTCCGTCTACCTGTCTGTCCGTCCGTCTACCTGTCTGTTTTCTGTTGTAGTCAAGTTCTTGGAGCTCCGGTTTTGTCGATATCAGGTGTTTATTTTGATGAAATTTAATAGCGTCCTAAATTCTGATGCATTTGCGTTTATGCGATATTTCAGGTGTTTTGATCGACAATGATTAAATTCAGGTGGGACAATATCCTAAAATTTTGTGTAAAATCCAGGAGCTCCACAAATCTGATTTTAGTTGACAGACACACTGCATTTATCTCAATTTTGTGTCTGACTTTTGAACATTATGATAACGTTTGAGAATGTATTATATATCAAATTATAGGTAATCTTCCTAAGAAGTCCAAAAATGCAGCTAAGTACATGATATCCGTTCAAAACCTACATATGTATGTATGTATCTCACATATCAACGATAATTTAAGTTTTTTAATTGCAATTGGGAGAAATCCGTTCACGTTTGACAATTGCTCCAGTATAACTTCGCCTAAGGCAATTTCTTAGTAGCTAATAAATTACAAATTATAATAGATACGATAATGACATTTAGTATAAAGACATTGTACAATATTGTTATTCAAGGCGATAGCGCCTAAAATAAACTTTCTAGAGGGACAACATTTGACAAAAGTATTTCTGATTTCCTGAAAAGTTCGGTATTGAAAATGTTCACATTTAGTGAAATCTCCCATATAACCACGACCGGGAATCACTTTAATGCTGATAAATTAAATCAAACTATGATTGCACAAAGAACTAGAGCAAAACTTTCCAAACATCCATCGGACAGATCGAAACAACAATACATCCCAAATATTATTGATGAAGTGTTCATTTTAATTAATTAACTAACTACAGATAAACAAGTAAATCTTTAATAACTTTTCCGACAAAGCTGATATTCATCCATTCAAAAGCTATATATTTCACGTATGTATCTAAAACTAAGAGTGTATACCCTATAATTTTATGGCTTGTCATTGTTAAAGCTTTGACCTAAATCAGTCCGCTAACTTCAGAGTTTTACATAACTAATCAAGAACTTTTACTAGTTGGATAATTCGTACGAATTAAAGTGCACAACCCTCACTGGGCACTGTGTTTTTGGGTTGCATGCCAGAATACTTAAACTTCATCAAATCGATGTGCTATTGCAAATGTAAGAGCATCTACATTTTGAAGCATCTTTTCTGCATGGTTTATCTGGTCTATCGAACTTTATTAAATGTTCGTAAAATATGTGTCTATTTTATTTCGAAGCTACTGGCTGGCTTAAATATGCATTCTCTACTTGTAGTATAGTAATCATTATCTTTCACAAAGGGACCACTTAAAAACCCAAGTGAAGCTTCCCTAGACATCAGCCACCTGCCCAACCTAACCTTTGGGTGCATAACTATTCTAGATGATGACGCCACCGAAAAGCTTTTCTTTTTCCGACTCCAAATTTTGCTTGGAATTACATTAAGTACTTTTGCAACACCATTGGTGAAGGGTATCCAAGATTCGGCAAAGCCGAATATACCAATCTTACTTGTTTACATTTTTTTCAAAATTTTTCATTTTCATTTGGATTTTTTTCTACGTTATACTGAAGATCTGGAATATTTTATTCTTTTACCGAATGGTTTATTTAGTTAGCAAAATTTTAAGCGTAATTTGGAAAAAAACGGATGAAAAATGAGGATTTTATTAAGGATTTTGTGGAATGACAATATTTTCATTTTCATTGTTCATACACTATATTTTGCGTCTATCAGTTTAAACGTTAAAAAAAACGGAATTTGAATTTTTGTATATGTTGGTAGCCCTTATTAACGAAATATAAAATTTTTCTCGCGCTTTGTCACCCAAAATAAAATGTGTTCAATCGATCCCAAGGAATTTTGTTATGTTTGTGGTGTTCTTGTGAAAAAGAAATCACAACATTTGATGCGAAAAATGAGTACTAAAAGTTTATCTGAAGCGTATAAGAAGTATTTCGGCTTTCGACCTGCGTCTCTCGACAAACCGTGGACACCGAATAATGTATGTAACAACTGCCGAAAAATATTAAATAAAATTGGTAAGGGTCAAGAGTGCTTCTTCACATTTGGAAAGCCAATGCAATGGAGAAACCAGTTAAACCATACAACAGATTGTTATTTTTGTTTAACTGAAAAGGGTATCGGATGTAAAATTGAAGCAGTTTATCCAGTAGTTAGCTCGGTGACGATGCTAGTGCCACACTCAGTATCTTGCCCCAAACCGCAGCTGATTATAGCTGAGCCCACAGAAATACGAAAAAGAACAATAAAAAATGATTCATCTGATGAGTGGAGTGAATCGGAAATGCAATCAAATAAGAAACCACATTTACTTACTCAGGCCGAGCTTAATGATTTGTGCCAAGATTTGTATTTGCCGAAATCGAAATCTGAATTACTTGCATCGCGATTGCAACAGTGGGGATATTGTGCTCCTGAGACACGTGTTACATATTACCGTAATCGCAGCAAACAATTTGCACCTTTTTTCTCAAAAACGGAAAACTTTTGTTTTTGTGCCAACATATGTGGTCTTTTCCAAGCTCTCCAACAAAATTATGATCCAGAAGAATGGCGTCTTTTTCTGGATGGAGGGAAGGATAGTTTGAAGGCAGTCTTGCTTCATAAAGGGAATACGAAACCATCAATTCCAATCCGATATGGAAAATACATAAAGGAATCATATGAAGCAATGAAACAACTTCTTGATCTCATACATTATGACCAACATCAATGGAAAGTTTGCTCTGATTTTAAATTAGTTGCCATACTATCTGGATTGCAAGGGGCAATACGAAGTTTCCCTGTTTTCTATGTCTATGGGACAGCCGTGACCGTCAGAATCACTACACCAAAAAAGTTTGGCCCGAGCGAAGTGGACGTACGTACGGAGAGTATAATATCAAAAATGACCCACTCATTCCTCAGGAGAAGATAATACTTCCCCCATTGCATATTAAGCTCGGGTTATTTACAAATATTGTGAAAACGTTGCCGAAAGACAGTCTTGCCATGAACTACCTAAAACAAAAATTTCCGAGAGCCACAGCGAGCAAAATTGAAGCCGGTATATTCGATGGACCTCAAATTCGGGCTCTGTACGGTGGCCAAGAATTTAATAAGTGTTTAGATCCAGCTCATTTGGAGGCATGGGAAGCATTCCAGAACATCGTTCAAAATTTCTTGGGAAACTACAAAAGTCCTGATTACTCTGAGAAGATAGACATATTACTGGAAAAATTCAATGCCATTGGTAAGCGTTGGGTAAAAGAATTCATATCAGAAAGACCCTTATCATTTGGAAATTTTTTCTTCTAACTTTTAGGTTCAAACATGACACCCAAGTTACACTTTTTATTTAGTCATTTGGATATTTTCCCCACGAACTTGGGCGCCGAGAGTGATGAACAAGGTGAAAGATTTCACCAGGAAATGGAAGAAATCGAGAGACGGTACAAAGGCTGGTGGGGTGAACAAATGATGGCGGATTATTGTTGGTTCCTCATTCGCGAAGATCCATCCGAAAAAAAACGCAAAAGTTCAAGTCGGTCCTCATTTTGATTTAACTTTTTTGAATTTACGCCAAATATTGTGTGTGACCAGTGAAAATTAAAATATTGTCGTTCCACAAAATCCTTAATAAAAACTTAATTTTTCATCCGTTTTTTGTGCTTAAATTGTGCTTAAATTGTTGGCAACTAAATAAACCATTTGGTAAAAAAATAAAACATTCCAGATTTTTAGCACAACATAGAAAAAAAAAAAACGAAATGGAAATGAAAAATTTTGAAAAAAAAGTAAAAAATTTGCAAATTTTGAATTTTGAGGTGCCATAACTCAGACATTTTTTGCCAGCTAGAAATTTGCAGCATATCGACAGAAAGGCCAAGCGATTGTCTTTCTACTGATGTGCCATATATCTCGATCGGACTTTTCCATTGGGATACACAAGGGTTTGAGTGGCATAATATACCGAAAAACAGTGAAGTACCGTTATCTAAAAAACGGTACTTGGGAAAATTTTTTTTTAGCGTTTTTCGTGTTCAGGAGATCCAAATTAGCCGATCTAGGCATGTGGCGTTCTTGGTACTTTTCCAAATTAATAATCTGTAAAGCAGTGTTATTAATAAAAATGAAGTGAAAAGAACTATTATTGAATTTGTCCAACCAAAGCAAAATATTTATAAAAGATATTAAATTTCATTAATTACAATTTTGTTTTGATTGGTCAATTTCCCAAAAATTTTTACTTTTATGCAGACATTAGGTCAGCAATTTTTGTTATTAATTTTAGTATAAGTATAGCAATAAAAATTAATATATTTGTTCAGTCACAAAATTAAAATTGAGGTGTTAATTATTCAATTTTTTATCGCCTTCAAGTTACAAGTGCTTGAAGGTAAAACAACAAAGAAAACAAATTAGTGCAATTCCAATTTATGTGTTGGAACTGAATTCATACTAATTCTTTACATTTTTGATCACGTCGGGGTCACCAAAAATGTCGTTGCAATGGTATACGAGGCCTTCATATCGCCTTTGCCTGCAGCTGATTCAGCTTGGCTCGCTTGCTCGTCTATTCACATTCTCTTGCCCCTTCTTGCGGACTTCTTTATTTTATTGGATAGATCACGATATGTTGCACTGAGGGCTCCATCATCTCCGCTTTCATTTAGCATTGTATTTTTTAGGGAACTGCGTTGTTCTACCTAGTCCCATGTTGCCTGTGTTATCCAAATTTTTCTTTTATGATCTTTAAAACCTAGGGTTTGTTGACCAACTTCATTGTATGTTTGTGTGACACACCTGGGAATTTCATTAATACTGGCACCGACCTCAAAGCAGCAACCTTTAGTCGAATTTTACACATCACTAAATGATGGTCGCTATTTATATCAGCTCCGCGCCTCGAGCGCACATCAAGTAAAGATGATCACTACTTAGAATTTATTGAAATATGGTCGATTTGATTTCGCCATACGGCTGTACTTTATGAGGGAAAATAGTGCCACCCACAACAAGATTCTTTTCGCAACATAGCTCAATCAGTCTTTCTTGGATTTCAGTCGGAGCGTAGACATTGATAATTATCAAATTGCGAGATTTAGTTTTGATCTTCATTGCCATGAGCCTCTTACTGATAGGATACCACGCTATCATGGACTTAGCTATTTTTTCGATATTAGGAATCCCACACCTCGATATTAGGAATCCCACACCTCTACTATGCTCACCGCCTTCCGGGCAGTCGGAGTAAAGAAACACAGTATTTTTATTCCGTATCTCCCCTTGCCCTGTTCATCTTACTTCTTGCACCGCCAACAAATCAATTTTATAATGTAACATTTCTCGTCTTAATTGTTCTAATTTCCCCATTTCGTATAGTGTGCGTACGTTCCATATCGCAAACTTTAAACTTTCTTTCATGCTTATATTAGGTTTTATAGTCCGATTTCTTCGGGTAGAATTGGTTTCATTCATCAGGATGTTCTTGCATAGATTAGGCAGGGGGGCTTCTCGCATGATTACCCCTTGGAGTAGTATATTCTGTAATGTTGTTTCTTTCCATGCTTAAAACATCGTAAGTGCTAAGACGATGGATGGAGTCCAAAGATAGAAAAGAGTGCTATATTCGGCTATGCCGAACCTTAAATACCCTTCACCAATGGTGTTACAAAAGTAAAGTACAGAAATGAAAAAGCTTTTGGTCAATTACAAGCATGTATGTTTCTGAATACTGATTTAGGTGAGTCCTACAAAAATAATATTAAATGTATATTGATTTTCTGATCTCAGAAAATTTCAAATCTCGATAATTAATACATTTAATTTTTTGGGCATATATGAATAATACTTTAATTAGTGAATAACCTTGTTTTATATTGGGTCTAAAACATTTTGAAGGTAGATTGATATACAAACAATTTCAGAAATTACACAACATTGTAACTTTCGCACCTCAAGAGAGGTCGTATTTAAATGCATTTATCTTTAAAGTTTTAGGACCGATTAATTGGTTGCTTTAATGATAATATTTAGCGGACCTATTTAGACTGTTGGCAACAACACTTACGTAAGATATGAATAAAGGTCATCATAATGTTCAAAAATCACTTATTTAAGACATATTTCGGTATGCTGATATCAAGTTTGATGAGCTTCTAGATGGCATACCGACATTACTTATATGTATAGGTATTATATGTTAATAATTCGTGTTCTACGAAGTACACTATTAAATTGCAACATATAATTGTACTTACAACTGAGATATATCCAAAACTCGAAATTCGATGCTAAATTAAAATTTTTTATTTTTTTTAAATTGTATTTTTTTAATATATATAAAAACCGTATTTTTGTTTAAAATTCCACAATTAAGGGATATTATACAGACATGAATTATATATTGAATCTTAGGAAATCCTCCAAAGCAAAACGATAAAAATAGGTATATTACAATCTGAGATATTGCCAAAACTCTAAATTCGATGTTCCGAAAATCACCGAATATAACAATTAAAATAAATATTTTTGAACTGTATATCAAATTTTAGGAAATCATTCAACGCAACACACTATTGAATTTCATCAAAATCGGTAGATCAATAACTGAGATATCGCCAAAGCAAAAGATATCGATGTACGCAAATTGGCACATTTTAGATTTTTTTTTTAAAACAATATTTAAAAAGAAAATCGAATTATATATCAGATTTTAGAAAATACTCCATTGCAGCATGCTATTAAATTTCATCAAAATCGGTTTATAAACACCAGAGATATCGCCAAAATTCAAAATTCGATTTGAATTAAAATTTTTTATTTTAAAAACTGTATTTTTCAAAAAAAAAATTGATTTCGTCAAAAAACTGTGTTTTTTCAAAAAAAGTTTTTTGAACTGTATATCAAATTTAAGGAAATCATTCAATGTAGCACACTATTGAATTTCATCAAAATCGGTGGATCGATAACCGAGATATCGCCAAAGCAAGCGATATCGATGTACGCAAATTGACAAATTTTGGAAAAAAATTAAAAAAAACAATATTTAAAAAAAATTCGAATTATATATCAGATTTTAGAAAATACTCCAACGCAGCATGGTATTAAATTTCATTAAAATCGGTCTATAAACACCAGAGATATCGCCAAATTTCAAAATTCGACGAGAATTTAAAAAAACTGTATTTTTCGAAAAAAAATTTTAATTTCGTCAAAAAACTGTGTTTTTTTTAAGTTTTTTGAACTAAATATCAAATTTTAGGAAATCATTCTAGGCAGCACACTATTCAATTTCGTCAAAATCGGTGGATCAATAACAGAGATATTGCCGAAGCAAAAGACAAATTGATAAACTTAAGAAAAAAAAAACAGTATTTTTTAACAAAAATTTTTGAATTATACATCAGATTTTAGAAAATACTCCAACGCAACACGCTATTAAATTTTATCAAAATCGGTCTATAAACACCAGACATATCGCCAAAATTCAAAATTCGATGAGAATTTAAATTTTTTTTTTTAAAAAAAACTGTATTTAAAAAAAAATTTAATTTCGTCATCGAATTTTAGTATTTTAGCGATATCTCGGGTATTTATGGACCGATAATGAAATTAAATAGCGTGATGCGTAGGGAATTTCCTGGGTACACCCATCAGGAGCTCCACAAACTTGATTTCAACAGACAAACAGACGGACAATCGACTCTCCTGGCGATTCTGAGTCGATCGGTATAATTTTTATGGGACGAATAATGAAAAAATTACAAACTGAATGACAAATTTATAATACCCTTTCACCTATTGGTAAAGGGTATAACAAGAGCCACGTTTGTAAAGCGAGCCGCTCGATCCGAGACAGACGCCCGCTTGTAGCCGCAATTAACATGTTGAACAGACGCTACAGTTTCGTACTTCACCAAGTACAATTATCTTAGACCAAAAAAGTCGGAATGGCTCCAAGATAACTCTCTCACGTTGGCCCTGACATAGAATCCCACACGGGTTATTTACCGCATTTCAACTAGGTTGTTCAGGTTTCCGATCACTCGCCATATATTATAACATTTGATGGCAGTCCCAATGAAGTTCAAGAAGAAAGACATTTTTATCCAAACAGAAATACAAACTGGTTAAAATATAAAATGTATGTGAGTTCCCACCTCCCATTCAATATTCCTCTTAGGAATCCATCTGACATCGAATCTGCAATTAATACTTTTTCAGAAATTCTTACCAATGCAGCCTGTAAAGCAACTCCCATTTTTAAACCGAAGAAAAAGGGTAGCCAGAACATTCCAGAAGATATTCAAAGTCTAGTAAATGAAAAGAGAAGGCTAAGAAGACGGTGGCAAGAATGTCGATGTCCTGCCTTAAAAAGCTGTTTAAACCAATGTCAAAAAAAAAACTGCATTGCGCATTGAGGATCAATGACAAAAACTTAGATTCCTCTAAGGAAAAAAAAAATCAATCTATGGAGGGCGGTTAAACAGATGCAATATCCAATTGAATAGGAGTCTGCAATCAGGCTCAAAAACGGTACTTGGGCAAGAAATCCATCTGAAAAAGTTAATGCTCTTTTCACACCAAATGAAACAAACTATTATATTAGCGCTTATGTTATAGACGACATCGTGCTGTCCCCATTAAAATTTCGTCTTGAGTTACTTATATGAAATATTCAAAAGCTTAATCCAAAAAAGTCTCCTGGCATTGATTCGGCTGTAAGAATTCTAATGTATATTTATAACGCGATTCTTCGTTTGGGACATTTTCCAATGTCATGGAAGGTATCAGAAATCGTTATGATTTCCAAACCAGGAAAAGATGTCAGTCAAGTTCCATTTTATAGGCCTATAAGCTTACTTTCAATTCTATCAAAATTGTTTGAAAAGCTTCTTATTCGCACTTTGGCCACATTCGTTAATTCAGTTTTCGCGAATGTCACGGTACCATTGAACAAGTACACAGAATAACAACAATGATCAGCAGATTTTTTTGCATCCACGTACTCATCTTCCACCTTCAATACCAATGATCAAGGGTCACACTCAATACCTGGATTGATGAATTTCAACGTTCCCTTTATTGATGATCAAACGGTCTCTTAGTACATGGATAATCTAAAGTTATCGTATGTTGCAGGACCTGTTGGTGTTCCTAGTAGCATTTTAAAGCAACACTCTCAACTATTGTGCACTCCACTAACTTATATATTCAACATGTCACTTAAACTGGGTTATTTTCCACCTGTTTTGAAAGAATCCTTCATAGTTCCATTATTCAAATCTGGTTCTAAAGCTGATATCTCAAATTATAGAGGAATTGCTAAACTTAGTATCATCCATAAATTGTTTGAAAAAATTTTATGTGATACGCTATCGTTTCAAGCATCATCAGTCTTATCTCAATATCAGCATGGTTTTTGCAAATCGCGTTCTACTGTTACAAATCTTCTCGAATTGATGAAATGATGGCTTTATTTCTGGCAAACAAACCGACGTTATATACGTTGATTTCAGCAAGGCGTTCGATAAGGTAAATCATAACTTACTCGTTTATAAGCTTGATCACCTCGGATTTAGTAGTTTATTGCTAAAATGTATCAAATCTTATCTGATGAACAGAAAGAAACGCGTAAAGTTCCGGGACAAATACTCTAATTTCATTGATGTTTTATCTGGTGTACCTCAGGGCAGTCACCTTGGACCACTTTTGTTTACGTTTTTTATAAACGACCTACCTTCCGTCATTATAAACTCAAACATACTCATGTACGCAGATGATGTAAAAATATTTATTTCATTTAACAATATCGAAGAACAGTTACTTCTACAAGATGATATTAATTACCTAACCTCTTGGTGTACCACTAACTTAATGGAGTTAAATGTAAAAAAAATGTAAATATATGTGTTTTTCCAGAACATCTCCCATCAATGGACTCTACACAATGAATGCTGTTACTTTTCAATTAGTTGATTCCATCAATGATTTGGGTATAATTTTAGATAATAAACTAGATTTTAGAGATCATATTACATCAACTACTAATAAAGCTGCTTGTATCTTAGGATTTATTAAACGATGGGCTAAAGAGTTTTCGGACCCTTATGTTACCAAACAACTGTTTACCGCATTGGTCCTTCCAATTCTAGAGTATGGCTCTGTAGTATGGGACCCCCAATACTCTGTGTATTCAAATAAAATTGAGTCAATCCAAATCCAGTTTTTATTGTTTTGTCTTCGTGGTTTGGGATGGGAACCCGACATCAGGTTACCATCTTACGAAAAACGACTTGCGCTCATCAAGTTACCAACTTTGAAAAGCCGTCGGCAAATGTTAAATATTACCTTTCTCGTGAAGCTGATTAAGAGTCATATCAACTCGCCATTTCTTTTAAGTAAAGTCGTCTTTAAAATTCCTAGTCGTCCAATAAGATACTATAATTTGTTAAGCATTAAATATTATACATCAAATTATGCAAATTTTGACCCATTTCGAAGAATATGTGATGATTTTAATAAGCTCTATAATTATATAGATTTTAATAAAAATTTGGAAATTATAAAGAGAGATCTAATTTTACACGTAAATTTAATTAAGTAATTACTTCTTTGTAAACTCATGTTTTTTGTATCAGTAATGTTTTTAAATTATTTTTTATGCACATACTTACACAATGTAATAGTCTGTAAGGTTTACCCATAGACTAAATAAATAAATAAATAAATAAGAGATCTTCGTTCGTAATCACAAATTATTGTGAGATAAAAAAAAAGAGCCTTTGAATGAAAACAATACTGTTCCGCCTTGTTCATCGATATTTCACAAGCATTCGATATAGTCTGGCACGAAGGACTTGTGAGCAAAAAATAAATCTGCTACCAGCAAACACAACACAAACTTTTGCAATTTTAAAGTCACCAACGATTGAAGGATGGATACCTTGGATCTAGCCACTCACTAATTTTCTTTTAATTGGAATTAATTTTAAATGGAGTAGCACTAGCCTCTACATAATTTTATGTTAGATTAAGATTTGATTACTTATTGTTATTTTCTTTCCAGAAAATTTCAATAATAAAATACAAGGATATAAAAAAATATATTTTATATCACACAGTTTTAGAGAATCACGATCAGGCTTATTTTACAGTTCAAATAATTCATAATAGTTCAGATAATGATATTTAAAGAAAAAATTAAACTTGTTTTTTGAAGTAAGAAATATGATAAAATGAGAAAGAGGTTTTCGTGCTCTTGGGAGGAGAGGTGACAGCGATCCTCAGTTTTTTTTATTGGCTTAGTACCAAATTGCAAGTCTGCGGGTAATCGTAGCTTGGTTCCAAAAGCGACTTTGGCAGGGCGGCTGTTTTATATGCCAGCATATATTTTCGTATGTATTGATCCCAGTCTCTCTGATGCGTGCCTACAATCTTCCTTACGGTACTCTTCCGGCGTACGGTTAAACCTTTTAACCATACCGTCAGACTGTACAACTCACACATTCCTTGAACACCGTGGATTCAAAATTTCTGCCTTGATCTGAGTGTAGCTCTAGTGGAACTCCATAGCGGCATATCCAGTTGTTTCCAAAGACGTCTATCACTGTTTTAGCTTCTTGATTAGGTACTGCATACACCTCCGGTCATTTGGTAAAATAGTCCATCACCACAAGCACATAACGATTACCGGTCTCGCTTACAGGGAAAGGTCCTGCCACATCCATAGCTATTCACTCAAAAGGGGCACCAGAATTGTACTGCTGTAGCTTGCCACGGCTTCTTTGGACGAGACTCTTGACTGCGATAGAATTTGGACAATTAGCAATCCAGTCAATCACACTCTGAGGACACCCAACCCAGAAGAACCGCTGCTTTAGTTTTTCCAGAGTCCTTGTTACACCCAGGTGACCTCCATTTATCTTAGAGGATGGCACCACGACCAAATTTTGCACTGTCTTTCCATCGGCGCTCTTCCAAGTGCGATATAAGCAACCGTGATTTCGGCTTTTTCTGTGGTCGATCGTAAAATCGTAGCTCTGTAGTCGTTCGATCTATCGTGCAAGTTGGCCTTCTGGTTGTTTCAACTGCAATATCTATCTGAGTGCGGAATGATCGGTCCTTAGTAGAAACTTCTGACCATACAGGTAGTTCCCGTCTTGTAACACAGTAGTTCCTTTCGGGCTTTGAAAGAGTTCGACTGTAGTAGCCAATCACTCGTTCTGTTCCATTTATCTCTTGTGAAAGCACACCTCCAATACCGCACGCGCTTGCGTCGGTGTCGAGAACGAATTTCTCTCCGGCCACAGGATATGCCAATATTGGTGCCGAGCAAAGTAATGTTTTTAATCTCATAAACGCTTGCTCCTACTCTGTACCCCAATATGATGGTCGAGACTTCTTGGTAAGCTCATGCAAATTTACGGCCACGCTTGCAAAATTCGGAACAAATCGCCTGTAGTAAGTGCATAGCCCTAGGAAACTGCGTAATTCGTGGAGATTTGTTGGTTTCGGCCAATCTTTGATAGCTCGTATTTTGTCCTCATCAGTCGCTATGCCATTTTCAGTCTACAAGTATTTTACTTCTTTCCGGAACAGACAACATTTCTTGGTACTTAAAGTGGGACCAGCCTCCGCTATGCGATTAAGGACTTCTTCCAGATTCTTTAAATGTTCATCAAAGGTTTTTCCCATAACGATGATCGTCAAGGTACACCAAGCAAGTTTTCCACTGAAGTCCCTTCAATACTCGTTCCATAAGACGTTCGAAAGTAGCGGGGGCGTTGCAGAGTCCAAATAGCATAACGTTGAACTGTCATAGCCCATCAATTGCACTAAACGCTGTTTTTTCATTATCTTTCTTTGAGATCTCCACCTGCCAGTAGCCGCTTTAAGGATCTAGCGTAGAAAGCCATTTGGCTCCACCTAAGATGTCCGGGTGTCATCGATTATTGGCAAGGGGTAGCTGTCCATTTTTGTAACATCGTTTAGATTTCGGTAGTCAACCCAAAATCTGGTGCTGCTATCTTTCTTCTTAACCAGAACCACTGGAGAGATCCAATTAGGGATAATCCTCCTGATGAGATGGCCTAATCAACCATCGAAACGCGTCGAGGAAAGGTTTTTTGGTTTTATCAAAAAACTATTTATTACAATAATAAATAATTGTAATGAATTGGGATCTTAGTGCAATAGACTACAGTTAAACTTTTTAATTAAATGTTTGATGTTCCAAAATATTGATAAACCTTTTTAATAAATACTTCACTATGCTCCATTTCGTTGACCAAGTCTTTAACTTCGTCACGTTTGGCCAGGGGAATATTTCTAGGCGCTTGTTTAATTGGTCTCGCCTCGCCCGTATGAATTTCATGTTTCACTATTGCTGTTCTTCCCTGGCTTTAAGTTTTGGACGCAAATATTGCTGTATGCTTCTTCAAAAATTGTTTGGCTTTATTTTTGTAAGACGGTGTCAAGCCTTCTACCTATGTAGCTGTGCATTGACCGATTTCCGAGTCAGGTTTAATAACTTTGTCATGGCAGGATAAGTTTAGAACTCTTACAGGAACTCTTCCGTTATTGCAGGGCTTCACTAGAGCTTTTGCCGTTATGATGTTATTTGTCGAGTTTTGATACTATCACCCACAATATCCTTCCATTCGTGTCCATATCAACGACTCTGTCTGTGGTGGTAGCTTATGATGCTCGACAGTTATCAGTTTTCTAACATTGGGCTTGCTCTCGTAACCAACATCGAGGGGTATATCTATATTTTTCCAAATCATTATCTTTGGCCCCAGGTGTAAACTAATGCCATTCATAATCATAAAATCTGCACCGATTATGACTTTGTCCACAATGTCAGCAACAATGAATACGTGATTGACATGCAGGTTGGCAGTGGTTACTTTAGCACTTACTTAATAATTGACATGCCTTTGGCCGTTGATTTATCCCCGAGCTGTAAGGTTGCTGCTTTTCTGTTGCATAACTGATATGGAGATTGTGGGGCCACCAATTGTGGAAGCTAACTCATGCCCCGCGGAGCTAGCTCGATTCAGTTTAACGATTGTTCTTCAAAAGATTGTGGCTCCACCTGTTGGCCTTCGAGTGAAGAGACAGGCCTCGATTGTCTTCTCGGTGCCCTGCGATTTCGCTGGAAATGGTCTTCTCTACCGCAGTTATAACACTTGGATTTCGGTTTGCCCTATTCATCATCTAGCAACTACGTCGACACCTCGTGTCGTGTGTCTTGGCTATTATTTTGACTGTTATTTTTCAGTCTTGAACTGGTCCAAGAAAGCCTAATTTTCGCCAGGATAAATTTGCTCCTGTTCAATATCCTAGGCAAAGTCCTGTAAAGTTTCGTTTGGTTTCTGGACTCTGCCGTTAAGTTCCAGACGGTAATAATTGAACAATTGTTTTGTCAAACGGTTGTGAAAATCGACGAAATAAATTAAAAACGAAAAAGATTAAACAAGAAAAGGACATCAGGCAAGAAGTAAAAAAATAAGAGAAAATTCATGGTTCGTGTTTTTAATTTTATACATGGTGTTGCCATAACATATTTTAACATATTTTAATTTTCAACAATCGCTGATTCCAAAATATTTTACACTTTACATCTTTTATCAATAATGGACTGTTCGAACGCAAATTGTGCCATAACCGGAAACGATCGCATGGTGTCGTGCTGGTTGTGTGAAAATGTTTACCATTTAAAGTGCTGTGGCTTGAAACCGCGCGATGCGGATGCCCTTCAGGATGCTTCTAAATCGCTTCATTGGACCTGTCCTAAATGTAAAATCGTAGGCATTGAATTCTGTACAATGTTTAAGAATTCCAAGGAGCAATTCAACAAAATCACAAGTGATTTTAATGAACTTTAGCGAAAACTGGATGCGTTCAGTAATATTTTCACAAATTATCCAAACTTAGAGAAATTCTCAGGTCATCTTAATCAATCTGTTTCTCCTAAAAGGAAAAAAACACAAACTTCACCTTCGTTAGCTAAAAATTCTATTCCTAACATCGATAAAACAATCACTTTGATCGTCGAAAATAAGGTTCCTGATTGTATTGTCTCGCCTACTAACATTATACCGCTTCACATAAATTCATCAAACCATCCATCTCCTATGTCCTCAAACGTGTCGTCAAATGAAGCTGCCTCTAGTTCACGTACACAAAATCCTTCAAGTGAATCTGGTTTATTCCAATGAAGTACCTCAAACAACAATAATATTATTCATCCATTAAGAGTCATTCCACCAAAAAAAATTCATTTTTGTCTCCCGTTTTTCCGATGAAAATTCCGCTGACATTGAGTTTTACATTAAAAATAAATTAGAGATCGATTGCGATATCATGGTACATAAATTTAAATTCTCCCGTCCTCGAAATGTTGCTTCTTTTAAGATAATGGTACCTGTTGAAATATTTGACCGTATTATTGATACAAGCTTTTGGCCACCTAATGCTTTTATACGCGAGTATATAAATAACGATAACAAAATGATTCCCCACGTTGCTCAAGTACCACTTGCTGCAAAAAACTAAATAAGTACTCTGACGACAAATTTACCCTTATATATCAAAATGTTAACGGAATTAGATCTAAAGTTTCAAATTTATTTACTCAAAGCTTCGGATTTAACTATCATGTGCTTGCCTTTACTGAAACCTGGCTGATAAACAATATTCTAAATAGTGAAATTCTCTGCTCTAAATATCACATATTTAGACGTGATAGGGATACAAAGACCGTCGGAGGAGGTGTTTTAATTGCAGTTTTAAGTTTTCTTCCTGCTGCTGAAATTAAGCTCGATTTAATAAATAACATTGAATTTATTGGAATAGTTATTAGTTTAAACGGCAAAAAGATTTTTATTACCTGTTCATATATTCCTCCAAACTCTGAACATACCGGGTGTTTTTTATTGAGGTATAGAACTTTAAGTTGGCATCACTTTTTTAACTGGCGGCCATTTTGTCAGCTGTCAAGTGATTAATATTTAGTTTGGTTTGCCATTTCATCATGAACATGGTTGACAAAAGAACAACGCTTGCAAATCGTGCAAATTTATTTCGAAAATAATGGTTCAGTTCGCGAAGTTTACCGCAAGCTCCTTCCATTTTATGGTCGACATAATCGTCCATCAGAGCATTTAATTCGGTTAACCATGGATCCTTTTCGCACTACGTTTACTCTATGTGATAATACGCATCCGCAGCGACGTCGAACAGTGCGCACCGAAGAAACAATTGCCGCTGTAGAGCAAAGTGAAGAGGACCCGAATGAATCGATTCGCCACCGTGCACAGCAATTGGAGCTTTGTCCATCAACTTTATGGAAGATTTTGCGCAAAGATCTTGGCTTGCGACCTTACAAGATCCAGCTTGTGCAAGAATTAAAGCCGCGAGACCATGCAATGCGTCGTGATTTTGGTGTATGGGCCGAAAATGAGATTGATCTCGATGCTGATTTTCATCGCAAAATTTTGTTCAGTGATGAGGCTCATTTTTGGTTGAATGACTACGTCAACAAGCAAAATTGCCGCATTTGGAGTGAAGAGAATCCACATGAGACCCTTGAGACGCCATTACATCCACAAAAACTGACCGTTTGGTGTGCTCTATGGGCTGGTGGAGTCATTGGGCCATACTTCTTCCGAAATAATGCTGGAGAGTCAGTTACCATAAATGGAGACCGGTATAGAGCCATGATAACCGACTATTTTGTTCCCCAATTGGATGGCATGAATGTGGATGAGTTGTGGTTCCAACAAGACGGCGCTACATGCCACACAGCGCACGTCACAATTGATTTATTGAAGGAAACATTCGATGAGCGCATAATTTCGCGGAATGGACCTGTCAATTGGCCACCAAGATCGTGCGATTTGACACCACTGGATTATTTTCTTTGGGGATATGTGAAGTCGCTCGTCTACGCCAACAAACCAGAAACGTTAGGGGACTTGGAAGCCAACATTCGTGGCGTTATTGCCAACATACGGCCCCATATGCTCGAAAAAGTAGTTGAAAATTGGACCTGTAGAATTGGATTTATTCGAGCCAGCCGCGGCCGCCACATGCCCGAAATCATATTTAAACATTAATGGCATAAAATTATCCTTCCAATAAAGCCAAATTGATGGACATTAAAACGATTTTCTTGTGTTTTATTTCAATTCGAAGTTCTGTACCTCTAAAAAAAACACCCATTATAATTTATCTACAACATTTTAATGCCATTAAACTGGTTGTATCAATGTTACGTCCTGAAGACACCATGTTTGCGTTAGGAGATTTTTTTACCATATCTAAATTGGACTTTCTCGCCAGACTGCCTTTTTCCGACTAATATCAACAATTTTACTGATGAATTCCTATCCAAGTTATCTGATACATGTCTTTTCCAGATAAATAACATCAAAATGACTTCAATAGACTACTTGATCTCGTCTTTGTAAATGAGCCTGCTGAATGCTCTTTGTTACGCCATTTTCCTATTACCCGCCCTGAAGATCGCCACCATCCTACTTTGGAATTAAATTACAACTACGAGTGTAGCCCAAGAAACAACTCCAAACAAAAAAATAATAATAATCGATTGAAGCAATATTGTTTTAAAAGAGCTGATTATGATAATTTACACTGTTTGCTCACAAATACTGACTGGTTAGAACTTTTGTCTGTACCCGAAGAGTCTGCATTAGCTATTGATGAAGTTGTAAGCACTTTTTACAAAACTCTTAAATATTATATGGATCAATCTATTCCGAAGCAAGAAATTACTATTCCATCTGGTCCCCCTTGGAAATCTAAATCTTTAACTAGATTGAAGAATCTAAAAAATAAACACTATAAAAAGTTTAAGATATCTGGAACTTCAATTGAGTTTATAAACTACCATAAATATCGTGCTCAGTACAATCAGCTTAACATGCAACTCTACAGAAAATACGTGAATAATATAAAATACAATCTAAAACGCGATCCTAAATCTTTTTACAAGTTTGTGAATATTAAAAGAAAATCCAATGTCTATCCTAATAATATGAAATACTCTGATTTCGAATCATCCGACTTCGCAATAATAAGTAACATGTTTTTTGCTACTACTTACTCCGATGCAAAATATGACACATCAAAAGATTATCCTTATCACATCGCCGAACAACAACCAATTATGTTTCCCTTTATCGACACATCAAGTATTACTTTCTTTATAAAAAAATTAAAATTTTCTACATCCTGTGGACCTGATGGCATTCCGAACTGTCTTCTGATAAACTGTGTGCAGTCGTTAACTTACCCACTCTCGATCCTTTTTAATATTTCCATAAAGTATGGGTATTTCCCAAATCTATGGAAGGATTCTTTTATCATTCCACTATTTAAGTCTGGAGTCAAATCACTTGTGAACAACTATAGAGGGATAGCTAAATTAAGTGTCATCCCAAAATTATTTGAACAATGCCTTACTAAAGCTCTTTGCCATCAAACGTCTTCTTTCTTAACTCCATTTCAACATGACAATATTTTGCTTTACGCCGATGATGCAAAAATTTTTTTGAACTCAGATAATGTACTTTTCCAATCTCATCTGCAGGAAGATTTGGATAGATTTTTTACCTGGTGTGAGAAGAACTTTCTTGCTTTAAACATTAAAAAGTGTAAGCATATGTACTTCTGTAGAAGAGCTAATTCTAGTGGGTGTTTCAATTTAAATGGCTGTATAATTGAGAACGTGGATAAATTCACGGACCTTGGTGTACTGTTTGATCAGAAACTTCTATTCATCGATCATATCAACATTATCATAAATAAAGCACGTGGGCTTCTTGGCTTCATCAAACGCTGGGCCAAAGAATTTAATGATTTTGAAGTGACAAAACAACTTTATACTGTTTTAGTTAGACCTGTTCTCGAGTATTGTTCAATCGTATGGGATCCGTTTTATAACTTACACAGCGACCGCATTGAGTCCGTCCAAAAACAATTCTTGCTCTTCATACAGCGCGATATTTATCCTTACCCCTCAACAAACTTACCACCATATAAAGACAGGTTGCACCAGATCAAACTACCAACCCTAAAAAGTAGAAGATCTATGTTAAATATAATATTCGTTGTAAAAATTTTAAATGGCACCATCAGCTCCGAGTTTCTACTAAACAACTTAAGCCTTTGTTTACCCCAACGTCCTTTGCGACAATTTCGTCTTTTATCAATTCAATACTTTCGTCAAAATTACGCCAATGCTGATTCATTACGGAGAATTTGTCACAACTTCAATGAAATGTACGATTTAATTGACTTATCTCTTCATATTAATGTTTTAAAACGTAACATAATCTTACATTTGAATAGCTAGCTTTATTGTTTTGTATGTAAATTTTTTGTACTACTATATAACTATTGTAATTAATTTGTCTGTAAGGATCTTTTTTTCCATAGACATCAAATAAATAAAATAAAAACAAGTAAGAGTGGTATATTCGTCTTTGCCGAATCTTGGATACCCTTCACCAATGGTGTTGCAAAAGTACTTAATGTAATTCCAAGCAAAATTTGGTTATACTAGTATTATATGCAAAGAGTCTTTAAAATTAAGAGTCGGAAAAAGAAAAGCTTTTCGGTGGCGTCATCATCTAGAATAGTTATGCACCCAAAGGTTAGGTTGGGCAGGTGGCTGATGTCTAGGAAAGCTTCACTTGGGTTTTTAAGTGGTCCCTTTGTGAAAGATAATGATTACTAGACTACAAGTAGAGAATGCATATTTAAGCCAGCCAGTAGCTTCGAAATAAAATAGACACATATTTTACGAACATTTAATAAAGTTCGATAGACCAGATAAACCATGCAGAAAAGATGCTTCAAAATGTAGATGCTCTTACATTTGCAATAGCACATCGATTTGATGAAGTTTAAGTATTCTGGCATGCAACCCAAAAACACAGTGCCCAGTGAGGGTTGTGCACTTTAATTCGTACGAATTATCCAACTAGTAAAAGTTCTTGATTAGTTATGTAAAACTCTGAAGTTAGCGGACTGATTTAGGTCAAAGCTTTAACAATGATAAGCCATAGGGTATACACTCTTAGTTTTAGATACATACGTGAAATATATAGCTTTTGAATGGATGAATATCAGCTTTGTCGGAAAAGTTATTAAAGATTTACTTGTTTATCTGTAGTTAGTTAATTAATTAAAATGAACACTTCATCAATAATATTTGGGATGTATTGTTGTTTCGATCTGTCCGATGGATGTTTGGAAAGTTTTGCTCTAGTTCTTTGTGCAATCATAGTGTGATTTAATTTATCAGCATTAAAGTGATTCCCGGTCGGGGTTATATGGGAGATTTCACTAAATGTGAACATTTTCAATACCGAACTTTTCAGGAAATCAGAAATACTTATGTCAAATGTTGTCCCTCTAGAAAGTTTATTTTAGGCGCTATCGCCTTGAATAACAATATTGTACAATGTCTTTATCGTATCTATTATAATTTGTAATTTATTAGCTACTAAGAGATTGCCTTAGGCGAAGTTATACTGGAGCAATTGTCAAACGTGAACGGATTTCTCCCAATTGCAATTAAAAAACTTAAATTATCGTTGATATGTGAGATACATACATACATATGTAGGTTTTGAACGGATATCATGTACTTAGCTGCATTTTTGGACTTCTTAGGAAGATTACCTATAATTTGATATATAATACATTCTCAAACGTTATCATAATGTTCAAAAGTCAGACACAAAATTGAGATAAATGCAGTGTGTCTGTCAACTAAAATCAGATTTGTGGAGCTCCTGGATTTTACACAAAATTTTAGGATATTGTCCCACCTGAATTTAATCATTGTCGATCAAAACACCTGAAATATCGCATAAACGCAAATGCATCAGAATTTAGGACGCTATTAAATTTCATCAAAATAAACACCTGATATCGACAAAAACAAAGAGATTATCTGAAGTTAACAGTAACAGAGAGAGAGATAGAGAATGTAGATAAAATAGAAAATGTTGCTTTACTCTTTACAGCACACAAGAGAAACATATTGCTCTGCTTATAGACCAGGGATACTCAACGGGAGAACATCTTAAAATACTTATGTGTTTGTGATTTTACATGTGTTAGTATAAAAATAACCTTATGCAGCGTTACCGATGAAATGTAAATCGAACAAAAAATGTGTTAAAAGTAAAACAATAATATGAATATACAGAAATTTTAGCATTGGCAATGCAGGCTGAATAATTTCATGTGTGTTTGTTGTTGTATTTAAGAAATCTGAGCGACATCAACCTCCTTCGTTGAAAGCAGCAAAGAGACTAAGTAAAATATTATTGTTTTCCTTTCTCACTTATTGGAATTTGATTACAGTTCGTGTTATGTCTGTGAATCAGAGCTTCGAAAGGCGTAATTAAATATTAGCTTAATTCCTAGGAATTCAAAAATGATTTAACAATACCTTAAGTTTAATTCCCATAAAACAATTAAAAAAAATGTGTTGATTTTTAATTCTTAGTGAATTGATTCACATGGGAATTTAAAATCAACTTGAATGAATAAAATGTTTCTTCATTCCTCTACTCCAATTTGAATTAACATTTTTTATTCTTAATTAAAACCAGTCCAAATTGAATTAAAATATTTTTTGGTAATTCATTTTGTGCAAATCATTATTGTGGATATAAACTAAAGATACTTGATTTTAAATCAAAAACTTAAATTCTGACTTTTTCGAGGGAAAAGTTTTTTAAACTATACCACTCATTGAATAAAAGTATATCAAACCAAAAAACGAAAATTGAAGTTTTAATTTATAGGGTATTATTGGATCAAGTGCGATATACATTGTTTGTAAAAACCCTAGATATAAAATAGAACAAAATTTATCATAACCTATTAAAATATTCTTATGTTTTATCAGAAAGCATACACATTTAATAAAAGTATGCATGTATTCTTTAATGTTCGTTCAAAAAAACGGAACTACCCTAATGTGGCTATTTCACCGCAAACTTGTGTATATTTTGCATTTATTTGTTAAACTATAACTTTTACAAGATATTTAGATATGCAGGAATATAGTAATATTAATGGTCTTTCGTTTATAATGACCTAATCTTTACCAGAAATTCAATCAGTGAAGGAATCTGCTTAATTAAAATTTTTTTCTAAAAAAATTTATAAAAATAATTAGTTTTTTGTGACATTAGTTTTTGTAAATACATACATATACATGTAAAATGTGCTAATATGTAAGAGTATATTATCTCTGGTTTTGTTGTGTTGCTGCGAAATAATGGATTTTATATGTTTTCGAATCTGGATGAGATTATAGATTATGTGTACAAAAAATCTTTAGTTTTATGTGTATCTATATTTTATTTTAAATAGTTTTTCTGATCTTATGACCAATAACAAAGAACTTTTGTAAAAAGTTTTACTGTAGTGTATTGCACTAAGAATCCCAATTTATTACAATTATTTATTATTGTAATAAATAGTTTTTTGATAAAACCAAAAAATGTTGGTGGGGAAACCTTTCCTCGACGCATTTCGATGGTTGGTTAGACCATCTCATCAGGAGGATTATCCCTAATTCTAGACAGAGCGAAAACCTCACATTATGTATAATTTGAGGGACTGAATAAATACGAATTATTATTATTGTGTCCAACAAATATCAACATAAAGCGAAGATTATCATCCGAACAAAAACACACAAACATTTTTCAGTTTTATCATTTCTTGATTTTTTTAAATTTCGCCTAAGTCAACTTAATAAATTTTTGAATTTTTCTACAAAAATGTTATTTGTATATGCCCTACAGGTCTAAAAAACATCAGTCCCTTAGCAGCAAGATATATTACATAGCTGAGATACATACATAATTATGATGGAATTAGAATAAAATTACAAAATTCAGTACAATTAGAAAATGTATATATACATATGTATGTATGTCGATAATGAATAAATCACATTTTAATATGACTTTTTATACATGTTTTTTAGACAAATCAAGTCCACGGTTTTGTTAAAATCGAGATGGAAATCATCTCAGCTTAAAAACCCTTTTTTAACCCAATAACTTAAGAAAGAGTCATTTCTTTATCCTCTAAAATGGGGACTTTTTTTCATGGGTATTAAATGATATTTAATCCCTAATGCAATCCTGAAACTTATTTTATGGTTAAGGACTTGTTTCGTTGAGATTTATTTTAGTACGCTCTTTTATAGGTATTATATATTTTTGAACTGTAGGGTTCGTTTGAATACATTTATTTTTGTATGCCTTTACAAAATGATTTGTTTATACAATTTTTAATTATTTTTGTATAAGATTAAGAATTGAAATAATTTAAATTAAATCTAACTGATTTTAAATTCCCTAAGAATTAATTCTTAAAAGTTAAGGCTTATGACTTGATTCAGGTGAATGTATTATGGGAATGATATAAACACTAAAATAAATTTGATTTTAAAATATGGAATTAGGAATTGAGCCTTTCGAACCTCTGCTGTGAATATATGTTAAAAAGCCGATTAGTACTCGGCTCCTGAGTGCAAAGGCTGAGTAAGGCTGTTATAGACACAAACAGAACAACAACAAGATCAACAGAATCATTCTAGAAAACTAGGGGAAGAATTAAAAGTAGTGAACTCGTTTAAACTACTAAATGCCTCTTATACCTCTTAAAGCTTAAATATTTAAGACGTTTTAAAATATGTGTCAAAAAATATTTAGAATATTTTTATACTAGGCTATTAAAGCTTGAAGCAACAATGTTGGCTATTAAATTGTCTGTTAAACACAGGAGATGGGGTTACCATAATAGTATTTTTAATGTGTTTCAAATACTTCATAGAAAATAATTTTATCAGGGCAACACTGTTCTTTGATAAAAATAAAAACAGAAAAAAATATAAAAATTTTAATTTTTGGAACAATAAATAAGAAATTATAATGACAAACAGTCTTCGACAAACTCTTGCGCCGTACGGTTGAATTATTACGATCGATCAAGTGTTCAGTTTCTTTTAAAAACAATTAACTTTTTACATTATTTTCCTGATACAGTGTGTCAATAAAATTTTCTTACAAATAGTGTCAGTTAAAAAATTAATTTTTGTCGGTTGGTGACAATGTCCGATCCACCCTATTTGGGGGACAACCGCTATACTATACTAGCGGATCCCACCCGTGCCAAAAAGAAAAGAACAATACAAAATATTTCCGAAGCTTTTCCCGAACTCCCGGTAATACAAAAACCCGAACCTAAATACGTAGTCATTTCGGCCACTTCGGGCGATAAAAAAATCCAAGATTATTCGTGCTTTTCGGTCCACCGTTCGCTGAAACTAATATGATCTGATATACTCGCTGTTTCCGAATTCAGAGACGGCAATCTTTTACTATTAATTGGAAATAAGAATAGCGCTGCGATATTAAATGCGAATACCACGCTAACTAACATTTTTCGCAAAGAACTAATTATGCTCCTTATCTTAATAATATCCCTGAAAAAGAAATAGTATACTATACTTGAACTAAAATCTCAAGGTGTTGTTATACCCTTCACCAATAGGTGAAAGGGTATTATAAGTTTGTGATTCCGTTTGTAATTTTTTTATTAGTGATCGTAGACCTCATAAAAATTATACCGATCGACTGACTCAGAATCGGGAGGAGAATCGATTAAGCGATGTCCGTCTGTCTGTCTGTTGAAATCAAGTTTCTGAAGCCAATGGAGGATGGACATACATAAATATACCAGATTTTAGGAAATTCTCCCGCAACGAACGCTATTAAATTTCATTAAAATCGGTTTATAAACACCGAAAATATCGAAAAAATACCAAAAATTAGACGAAAATTTTAAAATTTTTGATTGAAACACCCTTAAATAACAAGAGAAAAAAGATACTTCTGGTGTACTTGTGATAATATATTATGTATAGAAAATGGTTCCCCGAAGTACTATGTAAAATTTTATCAAACGGTCCATAAACAACTGAGATACCGCCAAAACACTAAATTTGACGTATCGCAAATTGCCCAAAGTACGTGTTAGAGAATGTTTGTTGAAAAAATGAAATGCAGAAACATGAAAAACCATCCTCCTGGAGCACGGACATACATACATATATTTTATATCAGCACATTATTAGAATTAATATATTATAATAGATACGATGATGACATTGAGTATAAAGACGTTGTACAATATCGTTATTCAGGGCGATCTCTTGAAAAGTTCGGCTTTGAAAATGGTCGAGCTCGGTTCACATTTACTGTTATCTCCCATATAACCCTGACCGGGAATCACTTTAACGCTGATAAATTAAATCACATTATAATTGCACAAAGAACTAGAGCAAAACTTTCCACATATCCATCGGACAGATCAAAAGAACAATGCATCCCAAATATTATTGTTGAAGTATTCATCTTAATTAGTTAACTAACTTCAGATTAAATCTTCAATTCATTTTCCGCCAAAGCTGATATCCATTCATTTAAAAGCTATATATTTCATTGACAATCATTGTTAAAGCTTTATACTAAATCAGTCCGCTAACTTCAGAGTTTTACATAACTAATTGTCATGTCCCACCAAACAGTTGCAGGTTGTTTTTATATGTATGTAAGTACATAAATATTCAACTGCAAAACAGCTGTTTGGTGGGGCATTGATAGGAAAAAAATAATAAAATTTTATAAGAAAAAAAGATGGCCGAAAAAGGCGGGAACGAGCCAAAGGGAAGAAGAAGAAAGAAAAGGCAAGAAGAAGAAGGAAGGAATAGAGGAGATTAATTTTGGAGATGGTGAAAGAAGGGAGTGATAGTGGAGTCTTCTAAAATTGTTATTTTGAGTTTTATTTAAAAATTTTTTTTTTTTTATAAAAAAACATTACACAAAGAAAAGAATGGTACAAATTTTAAAATAAAAAAAAAGATCATTTAAATAGAAGCAAAAAAAAACACACACCAAATTTACATCAAAACACAATTATTCAAACAATTCTATTTTAACAAAACACAATTTTGTTTTAACAAAACAAATAAATTTTATTTAAATAAAAAAAAATATAAATATAAAAACACGGATTATTTCTTTAAAAAAAAAAACAAACACTCAAATAACTTAAAACACTTATTATTTAAAAATATAAATATATTAACAAAAATAAACCCACAATTACATTAAGAACACAAAGGAAAATAAATATATAAAAAAAAATAAATAAGCACACAAAACCCTTAAAATACCACAATAACCTAAAACCATAAGACCCACTAACGACCTAAAATATCCAGGATACTCAATAGAAGGGGGGAGTTTATTTGACAGACTAGGGACTGAAATACGTCACAGCAAGGAGGGAATTTGGAAAGATTCGTTTTTTTTTAGCCTCATCACTTAAGGTGAGAGTTGTACAACTCGATAGCTTTAGGAAAGTGTAACGGACAGGGGTCTACTTTAATGTTGGCTTCGAAACTTTTAAGTTTCGACCGTAAACTGCCGATGACAAGTTACTTTTATGTGGAGGTCTTATAAGAAAATGTAGGTATTCAGTAAGAAGAATCGGACGGATGGGAGCCTTTTCAGCCACTAGCAAGCACTCGGCGGGGGTGAGTTTTTGTCCAGATGCCTTCTCCAAAATCCACATAAACACTGTGACATAAATATTTATTATAGACTCCCTAAAGATTAGCCAAGATATTAATAGATACGAATAGAAAACAGAACTGTAAGTATTTTAGGTCTTCAAGATGGATTAAAGACTCACGCATCTATACCCTCCCTTCCTTATTGGTTTCAGTCGCGGATAGTTTTAATGAAACCCCTAACTTGTACCCTACTTAGTCCTTTTAAATCATTGCAACATAAAATTTTATTTTTAATAGAGCCATATAAACTAATATTTATTATTGATATTCAAGACATGGGAAATACAAAAATTTTAATAAATTTTAAATTTTAATTTAACATCGTAGCTTTTATCAAAAATTAAGCTTTGTTTAAAAACTGTCTCTACACACTGTTATATTCTTATACTTTTGGGCAAATCTAAATGTATCAATTAAACATTTCTGTTATACTTAACTTATCACTACTGTTAACACAAAGTGATCAATAAGGTTATGTGAGTATTAATGTTAGTGATATTCTGTTAAAAGTAATGTTGATCTATGAACATTAATGTTATGATTAAATTACAATTAAGGTAAACTTTTATAATAACATTAAATTTTTCATTAATTATGCAAAGAAGAAATAAAGTTTAATTGATGACTAACAGAGTAAAATATTTAAGTAAGAAACATATGCAATTAAAACATTAATAAAATTGATCAGCAATTAAGGTGACTGATGCACTACACTTATAATAAAATTTATAGATTATTTTCACTTACCAACACATTGTCAGCAGCACGATGAGGCCTCTCGAACTTTCTGGAATGTGATGTTTTGGTTGGCTATATTTTTGGGATGTTAGAAATTAAGGTTTTAATGTGCATACGTTTGAATCCTAATCATGAGTAGGATTTACTTTTAACTTAATTCAAAAAGTTGACAATTTAACTAAGAAAGTATTAATTATTTTAATGATGAAATCTTTAATTAAAATATTATGATACCACTAGTGAAAATACTAGCGATCATCCGTAATAACTATTTTAGATGTTATAGTAGTGAAAAAAAATTGAAAGAAATGAAATGCGAAATGCCAAAATAATTAGCCAATTCACAGTCTCTGGTATTGTGTGCTATTGTCCTATTGTCATAAATATTTATGACTGTCATAAAAATTTTGTTGGTATTTCCCATTAAAAAATATTATATGACAATATCACTTTGAAACCTATGTTTACTCACCGTGCTATTTAATTCAGTGATGCCACGCTCATATTTCAGCGTTTATTGTTTGAAAAAATTGGCATGATTGATCTTATCAAATTTTTTCTGTTGACAATAATTTCGCACCAAAATTAAAACAAAAACAATTACGAATTTTTTTTAACAAAAAAATCGAAATCAAATACATAATACAAATTTGGAAATGGAATCTGACAATGTGGTAAGTTCTTGTTGTTTTTCTTTTTCTGTGTAGTAGTATGACGTCTATCAAAATATACAATGGTTAATATACGACAGGTGTTCACAGTAGTGCTATTTGACCCTAAATAGCACTTTAAGATTTAGCACTTTAGTAGACATAGTGAATCGGCTAAATGTTACCAAAATGGAACTAGAGCTGCATTAGCATGCGTAACTGAACCAGCGATATTAAATAATGTTTGATCGTATGAAACTCTACGTGGTCCTGATAGACCAAAGAACTTGATAGATTCTTCAATAGTTGAATCTTTAAACCATATCACTACAATAAATTATAATAATGTTTACTTCTGTACACTCTTTGTGTTTAATATATCAGATCGTTGATTAATGGTTGATTTGGGCCTTAGAGGTTAGGACCTTGTTGATGCGATGGTTCTGAACTGATGATTAGAAGAAGCCGATAAGTACGGTGAAATTGACGAGATTGGTGAAATAGATCTTGGAAATGGCTTTATGTTAGCCCCGCTTTTTATGATCGCTGTGGAGAAGTTTCTCGAAAATTCCGAATATTCCTTCTTTAAAAAAAAATTATTTCATTAACCAATATTGGCCTGAGCCCGAAGGCATGAATGCTGAAATAAAACATTTTTCGTAAGTTGGAAGTACAACTCTATTTTCAGCGTAGAAATTCCTTACCTTGGTTATTAAAAATATTAAGAATTAAAATTTTGCAAAACTTCTCCAAGTAATCCGTTTAATATGTAAAAAACTTGACTTTTTATTTTAAAGAAGCAACTTTAAAAACGTAGCCTATTACTTAAATCACAGTTATTTAATATGCAATTAATTTACTTCTGGCAGTTTCGCAGGTAGTTGATGAAAAGAAAGAATATTTCTTAATTTGGGTTATTGAAAGCTAAAAACTAATGTTAAAGAATTTTTACCATATGTATCACCCTTTTCTCTATATTAATGGTGAGTTGAATGGGTATAACAAAATATATAGATAAAAATGTACGAAAGCTCATTCTTCAATAAGATACCGCCTAACAACCCACAAAGATCTTTAGATGTATTAAAGTCTCTAACATTGTAATTTCATCAAATGTAATAACCCCAAATACCCATATCATATATCATTACATTACATTAGTCAAGACATGTACCTAAGTTCTTGCATGATGGTTGTTTACAGCAATGTATGTCAACATAGAGTAAACTTTAGATAATACACATACAATTATGAAAGTTTACAGACATTGATCACCTATTTCTGCTGATCATTTTAACATTAACAGTGGTTACGAAAACTGTACGATGACCCCATCACAAAGCAGATGTTTATCCAGGTCTACCGCCGAGAAACGACTGAAAAAGGGGTTAAGAAAACCTATTAAGTTTACCAAATATCTTTCAAATGATAGGTAGACTTATTGTTGTTTTCTAAATCTTGCAAGACATAATACGAATTACCTATTCTCTCCACGACACGACTTTTGATCCCTACTTGTGCTAATTTGGCATTAAAGTTTTTGAGCAAATTACTTTGTGCAAAATTTGTTCTCGTTACTATTTGCCCTATTTCGAAATTTCTTGACTTTGACCTTAAATTATAAGATTTACAATTTTTCATGTAAGACTTGTTAAGGTTGCCTTTAATCATTTCCCTTATAAATTGAAAATTATCTGGACGTGACAGTTTCGAATCAGGATCGGACAGTAATTCCAGATTTCGTAATACTTGGTAGTCATGGCCATGAGTTAACATATGTTGACCAAAAACTACAAAATATGGAGACATTCCTATACTTTGATGTATGCTATTTCGTAAAGAACAGTTTATGCTGCTTAAGTATACATCCCAATTACGTTGATCGCCATGCAGGTATGAGCGTAAGGCTTCATTTACAGACCTATTCACCCTTTCGCTGCCATTCGCCTGTGGGGAATACACAGCGGTACATATATGCTTTACTCCAATTTTTTTTTTAAATTCTTCAAAGTCTTTGCTTTTAAACTGACTGCCATTGTCCGATATCAGCATTTCGGGGACTCCAAAACAATCAAAAATACTCTCTTTGAGATAGGATGTTATTAATTTTGTATTAAGTCTCTTTAAAGGTTTAAGAAATGAAAATTTGCTGAAATGATCCAGAACAATGAAAACACCGATATTGCCACTCTTACTTCGGGGAAAAGGACCTATGAAGTCAACGTACAGACGCTGGAATGGTCTATCCGAATCTGCCATTTGACCCATTGGTGGACGTTCAGAGTTCCAAATAAAGTTTTTCTTTTTTGTTAAAAGTTCCGCAAGCGGGAATGTAATCGAGGCGTAATCAGCAACAAAACGGCGATACCAACCAGAGAGACCTAAGAATTGACGGAGTTGCTTAACTGTTTTTGGAGCTGGATAATCGACAATAGCCTTGACCTTGTCTGGATATACCATAAGCGTACCATTACCAACCACATATCCCAAATATTTTACGCTTTTCAGGCCAAATTTGCTTTTGCTAATATTGATAGTAAGACCTGATTTTCTTAAAAGAGAGGCGACTTGTAGCAAATGTACGATATGCTCATCCAGTGAATGTGATACCACAAGTAGATCGTCTAAATAAACAAATACGTGACTTTTTAGGTCATATTGTATCACTTTGTCCATCAACCGGCACATTGTTTGTGGAGCGTTGCAAAGTCCGAAGGGCATCCGAACAAATTGATACAACGGTCGATTGGGGACAGTAAATGCTGTTTTTGGACGAGACTCTTTTGACAACTCTTTTAAATCTATTTTGGATATAATATTCACTGGAGGCAATCTTGAAATTAACCCATCAATATTTGGGATTGGATAGGCATCCTTAACGGTAACTTCGTTTAGTTTTCGAGAATCCAAACAGAAACGAACTTTTCCCGGTTTTACTAATAAAACTCCTGGTGAAGACCAGGGTGAGTTTTCAGATATCTCAATGACCCCCATCTGCAGCATCCTATCAATTTCTTGACACAGTATGTTTTCTCGGGCAGGCGAAATAGGATAATACCGCTGTTTTATTGGAACAGCTGTTCCAGTATCAATTACATGCTCTATAAGAGTTGTTTTGCCTAAACCTTCTTTTTCAAATGATGGAAAAGAGGCAATAGCAGAGTTAAGTTTTCGCAAATCGGAAGGCTTCAGTTTTAGCATATCTGAATTTGCAAAACTACTATCATTATCATCATCGTCTTCAAAAACTAACTCATTTATAGATTGATACCAAATTTCAAGACCAAAAGATTTCCAGAAGTCTATGCCGCAAATAACTTCTTGTTTCAAACTTGGAACTATTAGAAATTCAACCTTTTTAGATAATGAATTATACTCTACAGTTAATACAATCGAACCCACGACCTGTTGAGTGTGACCGTCAGCAGTTTTGACATTACCCTTATATTTAAAAACATTAAGGCAGGAATTTGAAAGAATTTCTAGTGCTAGATTTCCAGCTATACAAGATCTATTAGCTCCACTATCCAAAAGTGCTGAAATAGTTTTATTTAAAAATTTTATATAAATATAGGGTCTAGAATCCGTTCGACTTTCTACCATACTAGAAACGGTAACATTATTTAATAGTTTTCTACGTTTCCAAAACGATGTTAAACGTGATTGGGACCTAAGTCTCTTTTTAGTTAAAGGTGAGTCAAAAATTTGACTTCGAATCTTCCTATAGGTTTTTACTCGTTCATCTAAAGGTAGAAATCTTAAGGGATATGGTTTAGGCAAAGAAATGGTATCAGGGGATGGTGATATTTTGTCTGGTTTTCTAGTGATAAATTTATTTAATTGTTGTATCGTTTTTGTGGATGTCCGACCATTTTCGGACGAACATCCAGATGGAAGTTTTCCGACTTGGAAGAACATTTTGAGCAAGTTGGACTACATATCGTATATATATAGCTCCACATCCATAGCAAAATATGCGTCTAGGAGCGACACAATCGTGGTAACGATGGCCTTCTCCATCACAATTCCAACATTTCGTTTTTGAATCACGAATCTAATTAATGTCGTTTGAAGTTTCGTCTGTTTGGGTATCCTGAGGTTCTAATGAAACTTCACGGACAAGTTCGCAAACTTGAGGTCTAGAATATTTTTGTCTTTGAGAGCTGGTTTGTGTTAAGTCTTCGAAAAACTTTTCGTGTTTCCTAGCTTCTTTTCTAAGAGTAGACAAGTCTAGTATGTTCAAATGGAACAATTCATGGCGAAGGTCAGTTTTTAAATTCCGTATTATAATTTCGACTAACTCAGTTTCACTAATTGGTACTCTAAGTTTATCACTAAGATGCATCATTAGTTCTAAAAATGTGTCAAAGTTCTCATTATACTTTTGTTTTCTACGCCTCATATCATCCTTTATATCATAGTCAGTAGTGGTGTCATTGAATTGTCTTCATAAAGCATCACAAATGTCAAACCAAACTAAAGTGGAATCAATTTGGCGGTGAAATCTCCAAAACCATTTTAAGGCCTTTCCTTCAAACAACGAATGAGCATGTTCGCAAAGTAACTCAAAATTACCGTGTAGATGAATAGAAGTTAATGTAATGGGTGTTTTTTTAGAGGTATAGAACTTCGAATTGAAATAAAACACAAGAAAATCGTTTTAAGGTCCATCAATTTGGCTTTATTGGAAGGATAGTTTTATGCCATTAATGTTTAAATATGATTTCGGGCATGTGGTCGCCGCGGCTGCCTCGAATAAAGCCAATTCTACAGGTCTAATTTTCAACAACTTTTTCGAGCATATGGGGCCGTATGTTGGCAATAACGCCACGAATGTTGGCTTCCAAGTCCCCTAACGTTTCTGGTTTGTTGGCGTAGACGAGCGACTTCACATATCCCCAAAGAAAATAATCCAGTGGTGTCAAATCGCACGATCTTGGTGGCCAATTGACCAATTTGCGATGAAAATCAGCATCGAGATCAATCTCATTTTCGGCCCATACACCAAAATCACGACGCATTGCATGGTCTCGCGGCTTAAATTCTTGCACAAGCTGGATCTTGTAAGGTCGCAAGCCAAGATCTTTGCGCAAAATCTTCCATAAAGTTGATGGACAAAGCAACAATTGCTGTGCACGGTGGCGAATCGATTCATTCGGGTCCTCTTCAACACTTTGCTCTACAGCGGCAATTGTTTCTTCGGTGCGCACTGTTCGACGTCGCTGCGGATGCGTATTATCACATAGAGTAAACGTAGTGCGAAAACGATCCATGGTTAACCGAATTAATTGCTCTGATGGACGATTATGTCGACCATAAAATGGACGGAGCTTGCGGTAAACTTCGCGAACTGAACCATTATTTTCGAAATAAATTTGCACGATTTGCAAGCGTTGTTCTTTTGTCAACCTGTTCATGATGAAATGGCAAACCAAACTAAATATTAATCACTTGACAGCTGACAAAATGGCCGCCAGTTAAAAAAGTGATGCCAACTTAAAGTTCTATAACTCAATAAAAAACACCCGATATTTATTCTGTAAATAAATTCATCTACTGAAATGCTATCGTCCGAGCCAGAATATCTAACGTGCCAGTTATAAATCAAATTTGAAACCTTATGAGTATCAACTGTAGCATTGGTAGAGTTTAACGGTTGTTGAGAAGGTGCACTTCTTCTATGAGATGTGTTTGGTTGGAATGATGGATTACCTCGAAATGGATTATCTTCTGGCCAATTCATAAGAGGTTCTTGTCTTACATTTGGTATGTTTAGGGACTCAGGATTAGCAGAGCTATGTGCATTAGAACGGTTATATTCGTTATCTCGTGAAGTTGGTAAATTAACCTGATGTCCTGCTACGTTTAAGTTTTGGAACATAGTTCGAAGTTCTGCAGTTATCGAAGCAGAAAAGTCAGTTCTAAATGCATTTAAAGATTCTGTAATGATTTGTTGAACTCTTTGTTCTGTAACGTTATTGTTACTGAAATTAGTTGTTCGACGTCTATTAACAGGTGTTTGGTTATTATCAAATGTTCCTGCAACACGTTGATTTTGAGCGTAATATCTAGTATTGGGTCTATCCCGTGGAACTGCTCCTCTGTTGCGGGATGTAGATGTTTCCTTTCTTGACGGAATCGGAACTTGTGCATTCATATTTAATGAACTACAGGGTTTTCTGCATATGGGACAAGTTTGGCTAGTTTCTAACCATCTAGTAATGCAAAGAGTATGAAAGGAGTGATTACAAAAAGTAACAGTTTGTTCGTTGGTATCTATTGATTCATTGCAAATAGTACAGACGGATCCTTCTGGCTTATCTACTCCATCAGCACCTTGGAGTTCTGGGCTATGATTAACAGGCATTGTACAATCGTTTAAGCAAAAAAAATAACAAAAAAACAAATACTGAGATACTGTTTTCCTAATAGATTCAATAAGATAAAAGACAAAGTAGATAATATTATTTTCTAAGTAACTAGCGTATCTTGATTAACAATAACTGAAAATTATTTGTAATACAGATGGTATGTAATCGCAATCCGCAATTGACAAAAAATCCGAAAAGTATAAGCAAAATTTTAAACGCTTATATAATTATAGCACAAACAGACTAGGGATTAGTAAGTCGGTAAATTAAGAGCAAAACTCGCTTATAATTTCATATCCAAACTTCCTATATCCCAAATATATTGAATGGTAGTTAAACATTAAAAAAACTATAAAGTGAGTGGTAGTATCTAGACAAGAATCCAAATAAAAAAATCCGACCCACTTTTAATTTCAGCAAATTGTATTTTTGTTTTCTTAAGGTATGAAGAAATTTGTGGAACACAATTTTAATATTTAGTTTAAGGTGTTGGTAAACTATGCTTTGGTTGTGCCCCACGTTGGGCGCCAATTTATGTAACGGACAGGGGTCTACTTTAATGTTGGTTTTGAAACTTTCCAGTTTCGACCGTAAACTGCCGATGACAAGTTACTTTTATGTGGAGGTCTTATAAGAAAATGTAGGTAATCAGTAAGAAGAATCGGACGAATGGGAGCCTTTTTAGCCACTAGCAAGCAGTCGGCGGGGGTGAGTTTTTGTCCAGATGCCTTCTCCAAAATCCACATAAACACTGTGACATAAATACTTATTATAGACTCTCAAAGATTAGCCAAGATATTACTAGATACGAATAGAAAACAGAACTGTAAGTATTTTAGGCCTTCAAGATGGATTGAAGACTTACGCATCTATACCCCCCCTTCCTTATTGGTTTCAGTCGCGGATAGTTTTACTGAAACCCCTAACTTGTACCCTACTTAGTCCTTTTAAATCATTGCAACATAAAATTTAATTTTTAATATAGCCATATAAACTAATATTTATTATTGATATTCAAGACATGGGAAATACAAAAATTTTAATAAAAAAATAATAGTGTAATATATAATATTTTATATTTAATTTAACATCGTAGCTTTTATCAAAAATTAAGCTTTGTTTAAATACTGTCTCTACACACTGTTTTATTCTTATATTTTTGGGCAAATCTAAATGTATCAATTAAACATTTCTGTTATTGTTGAACTCAGGAGGTAGTGGGGATGCACTGGAGGAGGAATAAGATAATAATATTTAATTATTTTGTTGCTCAGAAAAGACCGAAATTCCAATTGGATTACAGGGAGATATGAAATAAAACAAACAAAAGGATTAGGTTTTGTAATTTTGGAAGAAAGGAATTTTTTATTACCTTACGGTTTGAATGTTGTAATGAGAAGGAATTAATTCTAAAACGGATGCAGGTTCCTTGACATTTCTGACCAAGACGAGGCCATGTTTATACCTTAAACATGTGCGAGATAGATAGTTATTTCGATAACTATCTATCTGTCAAATAGTTTTTATATTAGGGAAGTTAAACATGATGGGAAAAATAAATGTTGCAACGGAATGTTGGTAATGCAGTTTTGGCATTAACATTACCGCCCGCCTTGCTGTATTCACGCAAACAGAAATGGAGAAACCCATGTTGGTCATGTCAAAGAACCGCTTCTGAAAAAAGGATACAAATTTGGATTAAAAATTTCAATTTTTTATAAAAAATCATTAACTTAAAACTAATGGTATAAATGTATAATTCAAAGTATTACATTATAAATCTGGATTTAGAATATAAGATTAAGAATATATATGATACGTTTTGTATTTTGCCTAAAAGTGCATTTCATTATTTTAGAGTGAGCATGGACCATATATGACCCAACCAAAGATAGTGCTTTGGGCTGTAGGAAACCCAGTACGAGAAAATACGCCCTCACGAATGACCTTAGGATAAAGGTCTGCACCTAGAACCATATCTATTGAGGCCGATTCATAAAATTCGGAGTCGGCAAGGAATAGGTCGCGAAAATTCTTTTTATATGATGCAGGAAGCGACTCTGATGGAGTTCGGCGAGTCATTCGATTGTCGACTCTAAATGTTCCCTCGATCTTCGATGACGAGTCAAAACGAGACTTCAACACAATTGGACAAAGAGTTTCATCATGTAGTGTAAACGATGTGAGGTTCAGTTTCTCTACTAACTTCTTGGATACGCGACTAATCGCTGATGCGGAATCTAGTAAGCATCTTGCATGTGAAGTTGTAGGAGGAACTTTTACAAGAACCGTTGGCAACAAGACAAGTGCATTTTGTCACACAATTGATGTTAAGGATGTCGATTTGGATAATGATTGGGACGATGTCGATTTGGATAAGGATTGGGATGAAGTCTCTTTGGAAGGATTGGAGCGTGGTTTAGCATTACGTGAAGTTGTGGCGTTGCGCGATGACGAGGCTGGTTCCGAAGAGGATGATCTGGAATGAGATCTAGTAGAAAGTAAGTCCTTAGCCAGCCTTGGATTTACATGTAGCAACGTGTGGTGGTGTTTGTGGCAATGCTTACATCCATGTTTTGATATGCAAGTTCCTTGAGAATGTTTGTGAGCAAGGCAGTTTTTGCAATATTTGTACTTGCGCACTGCTCCAAGACGATCTTGCATGTTCATTGCAAGGAATTTTCTGCAAGTTCTCAGTGGATGTGGACGCTTGCATATCCTGCATGGAAACGGAGCTTTAGATTTGGAGGAACGGATCGCATTTTTAGGCATCTGGAAAAGAAGTAAATTAAATGAAAAGGAGGAAAAGTATTGAAAGTGAAGCCGAAGTTTAGGACTGTGCAAACAGAAGGATGAGTTTTACGATTGGACGCGTTATAGTCCCTCGTTGTATCAAAACATCGGCAACACGCACACGGTTATCAGAACCAGTATAAACTTTGGTGATTCTTCCAAGTCGCCAAGAGTTTGGTGGAAGATTTTCGTCTTTTACGACAACTAGTCAACCTTCTTGGAGATTCTGTTCAGGCCTCTGCCATTTCACTCTCTTATGGAGTTCTTTTAAGTATTCACTTTTCCATCGTTGACAGAAGGATTGGTGAACTAACTTTAATCGTTGCCATCGATTGGAAATGGATGTATATGAATCGTTCACCTGGGGATCAATAGGTGAAAGGATTGGAGATCCAATAAGAAAATGCCCTGGAGTAAGAGCTGACAGCTCTGTAGGATCTGTGGACATTGGAGAAATCGGTCTGGAGTTTAAACACGCTTCAATCTTGGACAACAAGGTGGATAATTCTTCGTGGGTGTACTTGTAACAACCCGCTGATTTCCGAAAATGTGCTTTAAAGCTTTTCACTCCAGCTTCCCAAAGCCCACCCATATGAGGAGCGCCTGCCGGAATAAAATGCCATGTGACATTCTGATGAGCATAGTTTGCGTGGATTCGCTGTTGCGAGGTTTGGATAAATTCCTTAGCTAGGATCCTAGATGCCCCAACAAAGTTGGCTCCATTGTCGGAGTATAAATGCAGCGGCCATCCACGTCGGGAAACAAACCGACTGAAGGCTGCTAGGAATGCAGGAGTTGAGAGGTCGGATGTAGCCTCTAGGTGAATCGCCTTTGTGGAGAAACGGACGAATACGCAAACATATCCTTTAGTTACGCGACAAGCTCGACCAGAATAGCTCTTTACATCAAAGGGCCCAGCGAAGTCTATACCTGTGCGTGTAAAAGGACGAGTGATTTCACAACGCTCGGATGGTAATGAAGCCATAATCTGTCTCTGACACCGTTTCTTGTATATTAAACATGGCTTGCAATGGTTTATAATCGTTTTAATTAGGTTCTTCGCCTTCGGGATCCAATATTGCATCCGTAAAAGCCTCAGGACTAATTGGTTCCCACCATGTAGACTGATGTCGTGGATAAAGCACACAAGAAGTCTTGCAAATTGGCAATTATATGGAATAATAACCGGGTATCTTTCGCTATAGGACAATTCAGGAGAGTGTTCAAGCCTACCACAAGATCGAATCAAGCCTTCTCGTCAAGAAAAGGATTAAGATTTAGAAGGTCGCTAGATTTTGGAACAACTTGTCAAACTTTGATTAGTTGATCACGAACGGAAGTTATTTCGGAACTAGAAAGAATGGTGGACTCTTTATAGAAACTGGAACGATAATTCGGATGAGTCCGGTAATAAAATCTATACACGTAAGCTAGTATGTGCATAGCTTTGGAAAATGAGGAAAATCTTTCTAGTAAGTCTTCAAATTCGGAAAAGTACGTAAAATGGGCTCGAACAGTTTTTACTTCTAAGTCAGTATCTGCAATTTCTGGATAATTGGACTTAGGCCAGTCATACTGAGGATGTTGAAGTCAAGATGGACCAAACCACCATATCTCATTGTTTGTCAACTCTTGTGGACTGACCCCACGGCTTTATTAAAAGGGACTATTTCGGTTATCTTTGACACACGATTGGCCACAAATGTAAGCCAATGACACGGTGCTTTGGCAAGCCAGGACAACACAACAATGAGGCATCGCAAAATCCATGGAACTGGACATCTGAATTTGGAATATAACCAATCCATCGCGGAATGCGTATGGAATTGATTGATGGATAATTATCTTCGAAAGATTTCCATTGATTTAAGGTATCCGGAGCAAGATTCTCGTCCCAATCGGTGACATCTATCCAGATTTTTTGCATAATAATCTTTGCCAGGACAATACAGTAGTGTTTCGACGTCCGTCCTGTCCATACGCGTTTTTTACATGTCGCGTGACTTATAGCTTTTTCAATAAAAACTAATTATATCTTTTATTTTGGTTGCCAACTCTTCAGAGTGACAACCTTATTTATTAGCATGAATCTTAAGACTGAAAAATATAAAAATTTGTTTCTTAATTTAAACTTAAAAAATATCAAATTAAAATTAAGGTGAGCAATGCAAACACAAATGCTTACGTTGCTGTCTGGCAAAATGTGGGAACGAATAATAACATATAATTGTAATTTAAGAATATGGTTCCCTACACTTGCCAGCCAATGCTACTGGTTTAGGGGATGGGTATGTAACTCCTCCACCCCTTGTCTAAAACACTCCTGGGTTTTAGTATTTCACATTTTTTTTAAAAAACTAGTTTTAAGGTTTAAATTATTATTGTTTTCATTATAACTTATATATATTTCTTCTTAATTACTTTTATGGCATACTTATTAAATTTTTGTGTTAAAATTAATTTTATATATTATTCTTACAAATTTTTTCTGCAAGTTTTTCAAATTTTATATTTTTTTATTATTTCTTCCAACTCAGTTGAACTTGAGAGCCCGGCTCCTCTACTTTTAGTGGGAGCATTTTGTTTAATATTAACATTTACATCGTTTCTTTTATTAAGGCAATATAAAGCTATAAACATCACAACAATTATCATTGCTAGTGTTATACTTATGCCATAGGAAACTGTTTTATGAAATTTTAGTTCTTGAATTTCTTTAATATTCTGAAAGTGCTCTATAATTATGTTATCGAATTTAAAATTTATATTAGATATATTTAAGTTCTCAAGTTTATTAATGTTTGGATAAAAAAATTTTTCTTTTATCTTATATTTTCTATTAGAAAATGTTTGATTATGAATTGTTATACTGCAATTATTGAAGTTTATAAGAAAGTTTCCTTCCAATTCAAACTTCCTATCATCGCAATCATGCTTAATTTTTTCGGAAAAAACATTCTTTACAATAATTGTTTCTTCATCAAGTTCAAATACAGAAGTATTATTATTAAATTTAAATTTACAAGTATTATAATAACTACAATGATTACTTTTTTTAAGTTTTCTTAAAGGTATATTTTCTTGGTATATAAAAGGCTTGTTATCAATTTCAATTATATATTCGTCATTTGAATCTATTTCAAATTTGTTTTTGTTTGGAATAGGGGTAATCATTTTTAAATCAGTCTTAACGTAATTGTCTGGAATCAAAACTGCAATAATGAGTGAGTGGTCACTATAAGACATTATCCCCACCTTCAACATTTTCAACTTATAAAAATCAATTTCAAACTGTTCTATCTCTTGTGTAGTAAACATACTTGGATGTATAATATTACTTTTTGCTGAAACTACATTATCCTGAATTTTATCTATTTTATGTTCTAAGATTTTTAGTTTTGTCAGTTGGTCCAAGTAAATTATTTCTTTTACTATCTCATTATTGTTATTCTTGATCTTCTTTAAAAATATGCTTATTTCCTTTCTGTCGTTTTCCACTACAGTTCTCAGGGAATGAAGTGATTTGTTTAAAGAGTTATTAATTACTATCTGTCTATTTAAGGTCTCAATAGAATTGTGAGAATTTTGATCAATGATGGAAAGGTGTTCCAGAATTTCCTGTCTATCATCATCATCCATTGTCCCAAAAAGCCATCTGTAGACCTTTCCTCCTACATTAATTAAACCTCTACGTTTTGTATTTCGACTTGGCTTTAAGGTTTTGATTTTAGATTCAATCAATTTAATTTCGTTTTGTAAAATTATCTCTTCATGTAAAAGTAAATGTTTTATATTTCCCTTTATTTGATTTAATATGTCTTCTATTTCGACTATGTTTATGACATGTACGAGAGTAGTTGTTTTGTTAACAATTTCCACTTCGCTCATTCTAATCTTGATGAATCCAGCATTCTCCGTAATTAGATTAACCTGTAGATCCGCTTGGTTTGGTTGAATGCTCACCGTTAGCAAGAGCATCATTAGAAGCACCTGGAATTTTAAATTGTCTTTTGAGGTTCTCAAATCGTCTGGACAAATATTCAAAATCAATGTCCTCGTCATCCCTACTAAAAGTCGTATTTTCTGTATTGTTATGACTATTACAGTCGCTAAGACCTCCAAATTTGAACGGTCTTTTAATGTTGATTTCATGAATATTTTTCAAATTCCGTTTAATGAACTTAGGTTCTTCTTTGTGCCTAACACTTTTGTAATTTTGTATGAACCCCGTTTTTCTTTTTTCCTCGTAAGATTCTCTATTGCGGTTGAGTTTCTGTATAATGTAATTTTTTTTATCTTCTAGTCTACTTCTGATAAGTTCGTGACTCACGGTACCATTTAGTACATCAAAAGGGGTACATTTTATAGTACTGTGTACAGTGTTATTGTAAAATTTTATAGCCTTTGTCATTTGTGTTATAATTGGCAATTTCTCTTCTAGGTTAAGCGTTCTAATTTTTTCAGTCAAAGTATTATTAAGACGTTCTATGTCAGAATTTCCGGTATGACTGTTGGGTTTCGTAGCATGAAATTCGATCCTCTCCTGTGTTAAGAAATCCTTTACATTTTTTGAATTAAATTCATTATCAAAAACAAACTTTTTAATTGGACCTTTTATTGCTAGAAATTCGTTTATTTTGCTTATAATTGTTTGGTTGTTTCTATCTGGCAAATAAAAACCTACGGCGTGTTTTGAGAATTTATCAATGAATATTATAAATGAATGCTTACTATTTATATATGTATCAACGTGGACGATTTCATTAACTGTTGTGGGTGTTTCTGTGACGTGAAATTTAGGCTTGATTGGATTGCGATCATACTTCCCTCCAGAGCATATTTCACAATTATTAATTATCTCATGTATCTTTGTTTTTAGTTGTGGATGATATACCTTATGTTTTATTCCCTCATAAGTTGGAATAATTCCTGCATGACCTACCTCGTTTTTATGGAAAAGCGATATTTGTTTCTTTAGTTCATTTTCGTTTTCGATGTCCTTAGCAAAATAGGTACATTTAACAAAAGTTATTCCATCAACACCAGAATATGACTCTACTAAAATTTTTTGTAATTTATTGAATTCGTGATCACTAAGTTCTGAAAATATTGCGATTTTTCCTTTATCAATATGTCTTCGGACTATATTGAAAACATTAGTAGCCTCAATGTCATGCAAGTCGATAAAAAGTCGTTTCTTATTAAAAATTATTTTCATTTCAGTTTCTTTAGTTTCTGTTAAAATTATTTGATATTTAAATCGATTTACAAGTGTATCAAGGATACGGATGTGATCGTTAAGATCTTCTGCTTGTGAATGTATTGTTTCACCGTCATCTGACTGATTTTCTCTTTGAGAAAGATCCGGATGAACCACTAAAGATTGTTCCTGGTTCTGTAAAACATTAATATTTTTGATCCCTTCCAAAAATATAAGGTCTATAATATTTTACCCCCCATACTATCGCTAATAATTCTTTTTCGATAGCGGAGTAGTTTTTTTCATGATTGTTTAATGTTCGCGACGCAAATGAAATCGGATGACCTTCCTGGGTTAAAACTACACCAATTGAATAATTACTTGCGTCTGTTATTAGCTTAAAGCGTTTTTTAAAATCGGGGTACCTCAGAATAGGGGGATTTGTTAAGATCTCTTTTAATTTTTCGAAAGCTACAATATAATTGGGATCTCTTACGTTAACTTTTGTATTTTTCTTTAAATATTTTATCATAGGGAAAGCTATTTTAGAATAGTCTTTTATGAATTTTCGAAAAAATCCAGTAATTCCCAAAAATGACTTTATCTGTTTTTGCGTCGTCGGAAGTTTTAATTTTTGAATAGTTTCAACTTTCTTGGGATTTGGTTTTATACCTTGAGAAGTAAGGATATGACCCAAAAATTCAGTTTCCTTCCTCAAAAAACTACATTTATCAATTTGAATTTTAAGTCCTGCTTCTTTTAGCTTTTCAAATATTAGTTTCATGTTTGTTATATGTTCAGTTAATGAAGTGCTAAATATTAATATGTCGTCCAAATACACAACACATATTTTATTTATGTATTGGCGGAGAACAAAATTCATAAGTCGTTGAAAAGTCGCTGGTGCATTTTTTAGTCCAAACGGCATCCTTATGAATTCATAGTGCCCGAAAGGTGTGGAAAATGCGGTTTTTTGTATATCATTTTCATGCATTAATATTTGGTGAAAACCTTTTGCAAGGTCTATAGAAGAAAAATATTGAGCTTTTCCTAACTTGTCCAAAATTCCATCGATATTTGGAATTGGAAATTTATCGCTTATAGTATTTTCATTTAGTCTTCTATAATCTATGACAATTCGCCATTTTTGAATTCCCGAACTGTCAATCTTCTTAGGCACCACCCATAAAGGACTATTGTAGGGTGAATTACTTTCTCTAATTATGTTTTGTGCTAACATTTCTTTTATCTGTTTCTGAATCTCCACTTCATGAGTTTGGGGGTATCTATAAATTTTTGAATATATTGGTCGGTCAGTATTCGTTTTTATTTCGTGTTTAATTTCGTGAGTGGCAGAGAGCTTATCCCCCTCTTTATAAAATAATTCATGGTAACTGCTTAACAATTTTACGAGAGGTTGATATTCTTCCGCATTCAAGTGTGCCAGATTTAAATTTTTTAGGTCGCTATATTCAAGTGAACAGATTTCTTGGCTATTGTAAGGGTTATAGTATCCAAATGGTATGTTGTTGCCTAGTATGGTAATAAATCTATTCTCAACATCGATCTTAGCTTTAAGAGCGATGAGAAAATTTTGACCAATTATGGCTGAATAATTTTGACTATTGAAATCAATAACCTTCCATGAGAAGGTACCTGAGACCTTGAATTCTCTAGGTATGGGTGTAACAATTTTTTCTGTCACTTGATTCATTCCGTTTATAGTTTTGTACCAAAGTGGTCTATTAAGTTTTTGAATGGGAAATGAGTTACCGAGGGAATTTGGCTTAATAATACTTGTTTCCGACCCAGTGTCTATGAGACATTTAATTTTATGGCCACTAATTGTTACAATTATTATGGGTAATCTTGTAAACGAGGCATTGCAGAAAAATTTACGTCTTCTTCTTTTAAATTTCCGATATCCATCGGCTCTGGCTCTTGCCTATAATAATTTGTTTGGTGTTGTTGTCCACTATTGTAAGAAGTTTGAGTTCGGTTAGATTTCGTCCAACTTGGGTAGTTGTTAGAAGTTGATTGTTGTATTGTGTTTTTGGTTTGTGTACTCAAATTATTGTAGTTATTTGGTTGATAGTTTTGTCGAGTTCGATCATTTCTATTTGTGTGTTCTGAGCTAGAAAAATTGTAATTGTCCGGTGTATAATTCTGTCGGGTTCGGTAATATTTGTTTGTATGTTCTGGATTTAAATTATTGTAATTATTTGGAAAATTATTAAAATAATTACCCTGTCTAGGATTTTTAAAACTACGGTTTTGTTGTGGAGAATCCGCTAAATTATTTGGTTTGGACTTCTGAAAGTTTTTATTTGACTTCTGACTAAATTGATTTATCCTATGATTATAAGCTATGGCCCTAGGATCGTCCAATAATTTTAGTTTTGTGTACCTAGCAATTATGTCACTTAAAGTTTCGTTTTCAATTATATGTGCCCGTATTGGTCCGTCTATCTTTTCTAGTAATATGTCTACCAGATCCCTATCCACATTCTCTGGTTTGTAAATTCCTGGTTTAGTTGGGTCTGTCAAATATATGTCGTTTATTTCGTATTTACACTTTTCAAATATTTTAAATAATTCATCTAGATTTTTTACTCTTACCCTTCTGCAATAATTAAAAATTTCAGCGTATGTTCTCCGTGGTGTGAACTCCTGTAGGATTTTCGTTTTTATTTCTTCCCATGAGGCATTATCTGGCAGCTCTCTTACTCTTCTGCCAGCACCTCCGAGGATTTTTTCGTTTCTTACAATATTAGTGCAAAATCTGACGAGAACTTCGTCGCCTCCACAAAGTTCATAGTTTGCTTTCACAGCATTTATAAATGCTCTTGGACTATGGTTCACATCCAGAGGTTTAAGGCGTCTGAATTGTTCTATGACGTCTCTAACTGTCATTCCAAATCGGGATTGTTTCACTTTGATTATTGTTATAATAATTTTTTTTCACTTAACTTTGGAAAGTTTGTTTTAATAACGTTTTTATATATATATATTTTTTTTTTTTTGTTTGTTTTATTCTTTTAAATTTAGCTTTTTGTTTAGGTTAAGAATTTTTAGTTTTAGCTATTACAATTTTCACTTTTAATTATTTAGACTTTTATTTATTTTAGTTTTAATGTCTTGTTTTTAGGTATTTTAGATTTTAAGTATTTTAGTCTTTTTATTTTTACGTAACTGTAGGTTTTTTCCCTGACTGCGCCACTTATAGCTTTTTCAATAAAAACTAATTATATCTTTTATTTTGGTTGCCAACTCTTCAGAGTGACAACCTTATTTATTAGCATGAATCTTAAGACTGAAAAATATAAAAATTTGTTTCTTAATTTAAACTTAAAAAATATCAAATTAAAATTAAGGTGATCAATGCAAACACAAATGCTTACGTTGCTGTCTGGCAAAATGTGGGAACGAATAATAACATATAATTGTAATTTAAGAATATGGTTCCCTACACTTGCCAGCCAATGCTACTGGTTTAGGGGATGGGTATGTAACTCGTGTCTGTCCATGTGTAATACGTCTGCGTTCTGTGTTAAAAAAAAATAAAACAAAAAAAAATATATGTTAAATATTTTTTTTGAAATTAAAGGAAATTAAATTTTTTAAAGAAAATTGTGCTAAAAGAAACTTAAAATAATAATAAATTTAAATAAATAAATAAAATAATTAAAACTCCAGTGCGAAAATAAAATCAAATCAAACACATAAACAACATCCAAATTTACAAACCAGTTTTTGACTACAACAAACACAATAAATAAATTACAACAACACACAAATCTACAGAATATTTCGAAATATTATTTAAACAAACAATAACAAATCTTCAAATAAAACAAAAACTAAAAAACAACAATTAACATCATACGCTGAGATCAATTCAGCTTAAATTTCACCACTTTCTCTTGTCGCTCTCCTGTACAATGACCAAACCAGGGCTTTTATGTCCTCTTTTGCAATCATTGTGTTAACCTTCCCAGTCCCTTTTTTCGTTTAAGGTACAAGTAACTCTGTATTAATTGTTGTTAAATTGTTGAGTAATGAAGGTATATACACTGATTACAAAACAATTACAATTAACAACAATCAATTCCATTGTTATTTGTACACTTAAATAGATAATCTTTTTGAAGCTTTGGATATTTAAATGGAGGGTTATTTTAGAATAGATTTCTGTAATATTCGTGGGATAAGAACGATTTTTTTTTCGGTGTATGCACACATTTGTTTTCATAGGCCGGATGTTTTCGCCTTATGTGAAACCCAGGTATCTGAAAATGCTGATCCACAGGATTTTCATATCCCTGGGTATCACCTCCTATCCAGTGCCAGCAACCTTTGATCACGTATGATGTTAAATTTAGCTGCCTTTGGGTTAAATTCACAATCAGGAAGCACTTGTTGCACTTCGGGTTCCTTTACAGGAGCCCAAACGCAGGAAGGGATGCAACATTTTCCGGCTTCGACACCCTTTCTGACTCCATTACAAAGATCCTCGAGAGTTTCCCGAGCAGTGAAATCGTTGTTGCTGGCGATTTCAATGTTTACAACTCTTCTTGGCTTCCCCATTCAGGCCACACAACTCCAGAGGGACAATATGTTGAGTTGTTCGCCGCGCACAACCATCTTGCGCAATTAGTGAAAGATCCGACACATATCGCGTGTGTCCCAAGGCACCAGCATAATACACTCGATCTTTTTCTTACTTCGCACCCTGAAAAGTACGAAGTAGATGTCCTTGCACCTCTCGGTAACTCCGATCACTGCACCATTTCCGCCGTCTTTCCGTTCTCTAAACTTCGTAACGTTTCACCAACAGCTACGAAACGTAAAATTTTTATCTACGGGAAGGCACGTTGGGCAGAGCTCAACGATTTCTTTCGGCATTTTAATTGGAAACTGTGTTTCCTAGACAGTGATGTCAATGCCATGGCGAAAATGGTGGAAAATATTATTAAGTTGGGGATGAATACTTTCATACCAACAAAAAAGTCTTCGATTAAGCCACGTCACAAAACGTGGTTTAATCAGACATGTAAAACTGCTGTCAGATCTAGGGAGGAAGCATTTAGAATCTGAAGAAATAATAAAACTCCAGTTACTAATTTGCTGCGCAAAAAGTCGAGGTCTTCATGTGCCAGGGTACTTAGTCGTGAAAAATCTCTATACGAGCAGCGACTTCGTACCAAAGTTCTTCCTGCCCCTAAGGGCAGTAAGAGCTTCTGGTCACTCGTTAAAAGAGTAAGGAATAAGGCTAGTTCATCAATTCCAACTCTTTTAAAGGATGATCAGTCATTCACTAACCCGGTTGATAAAGCAAACCTTATGGCTGAATTATTTGCAAGCAATTCACACTTGTCGGAAAGCAATCAACCACTGCCCGTGATCGAAAGAGTATCAGTAACTATGCCTAGCATATTCTTTCGATCACGTGCTGTTAAAAGGGTTTTAGCGGATCTTAACATAAATAAGTCTCCTGGGCCGGATGGCATACCAGCACTGGTCTTGAAGCAGTGCTCTTCGACGTTAGCTCGTCCATTAGCCAACCTTTTTAGCACCTTATACCATGCCGGTGAGTTTCCTATGTGTTGGAAGGTTGCTAATGTAACGCCAAAAAAGGTGAGGCTAGCAACCCCGAAAATTACCACCCAATAGCAATTTGTTCCGCGCTTTCCAAAGTGATGGAAAGTATGGTAAACTATCATCTTGTCAAATATTTGGAGTCTAATAACCTACTAAACGACCGGCAGTATGGATTTCGTGTGGCATGGAGCACTTCTAGCAAAACTTGTTGCTTTTGGTGTAGGTAAAAATTTCTCTCGGTTTATGTCGAGCTTTCTCAGAGATCGCACTATAAGAGTTGTAATAGATGGGATATCGTCCGACGAGTTCAAGATTAATTCGGGGGTACCACAAGGCTCCGTTCTTTCTCCTACTTTATTTCTTATTTTTCTAAATGACCTTCTATGTCAAACTTCCAACCCTATCTACTCTTTTGCAGATGATAGCAACATCTGTCATTCGTATTCATTCAACTATAGGCCAAGCATGTTGGATATCAATTCCAAGAGGCAAACCATAAATGATACGCTAAATTCTGACCTTTCTACAATATCCAATTGGGGTTGTTCTATTAGGATCGATTTTAATGCTCGAAAGACCCAATGTTGTGTGTTAACACACAAACGTGTTATGAACAATGTTGCATCACCTGTAATTATGGGTGGTATAAATATTGAGGAATCAGAAACTCTTGATGTTCTAGGCATGAAAATTTGGTGTGATGTCCGTTGGACTAATCATGTTTTTAAAGTATCAAAAGAAGCATTCAAGTGTCTCGGCTTTCTTAAGCGGTGTAAGACATACTTCACTCCAACTGATCTCCTTAATATCTATACCACTTATATCCGACCGAAAAAGGAATAAAACTCTCATGTATGGGCCGGTGCTTCAAAGTCTATTTTGGAGCTTCTCGACCGTGTACAAGAGAGGGCGAAGGTGCTTATCGGTGACAGTAGGGTAGCCAATTCTATTGCCTCATTGGAGCATCGTCGTAATGTGGGTTGCGTTTCACTGTTCTATCGCTACTACAATGGCATGTGTTCAAACGAAATTAGGGATCTTGTTCCAGAAACCCGTACATTTCTTCGTAGCACACGCAATTCAACAAGGGCTCATCCCTTTGTAGTCGATTTTCCAGTGGATCGCACGACGCACTATAGAGAAAACTCGTTTTTTAGCCGTACAGCTCGAATGTGGAATAAACTTCCTGCATCAGTCTTCCCCTCAAATTATGATATCCAAAGGTTCAAATCGAATATCCACAAACACTACTCCCTCTATCCTCCTTCCCACAACCTTTTTTCCTAGTTCCATCACAATGCATATGCATACGTAGGGGTCATCCCCTGAGTGTTGGTCTAATACAAAAAAAAAAAAAAAAAAAAAAAACAAACCGACTGAAGGCTGCTAGGAATGCAGGAGTTGAGAGGTCGGATGTAGCCTCTAGGTGAATCGCGTTTGTGGAGAAACAGACGAATACGCAAACATATCCTTTAGTTACGCGACAAGCTCGACCAGAATAGCTCTTTACATCAAAGGGCCCAGCGAAGTCTATACCTGTGCGTGTAAAAGGACGAGTGATTTCACAACGCTCGGATGGTAATGAAGCCATAATCTGTCTCTGACACCGTTTCTTGTATATTAAACATGGCTTGCAATGGTTTATAATCGTTTTAATTAGGTTCTTCGCCTTCGGGATCCAATATTGCATCCGTAAAAGCCTCAGGACTAATTGGTTCCCACCATGTAGACTGATGTCGTGGATAAAGCGCACAAGAAGTCTTGCAAATTGGCAATTATATGGAATAATAACCGGGTATCTTTCGCTATAGGACAATTCAGGAGAGTGTTCAAGCCTACCACAAGATCGAATCAAGCCTTCTTCGTCAAGAAAAGGATTAAGATTTAGAAGGTCGCTAGATTTTGGAACAACTTGTCTTGAGGCGAGCGCTTTGTACTCATTTGGAAAAGCTACTTTTTGGCAAACTTTGATTAGTTGATCACGAACGGAAGTTATTTCGGAACTAGAAAGAATGGTGGACTCTTTATAGAAACTGGAACGATAATTCGGATGAGTCCGGTAATAAAATCTATAAACGTAAGCTAGTATGCGCATAGCTTTGGAAAATGAGGAAAATCTTTCTAGTAAGTCTTCAAATTCGGTACGTAAATGTACGTAAAATGGGCTCGAACAGTTTTTACTTCTAAGTCAGTATCTGCAATTTCTGGATAATTGGACTTAGGCCAGTCATACTGAGGATGTTGAAGCCAAGATGGACCAAACCACCATATATCATTGTTTGTCAACTCTTGTGGACTGACCCCACGGCTTGCAAGGTCTGCTGGATTTTCTTCAGAGACAACATGCTTCCATCTATTAAAAGGGACTATTTCGGTTATCTTTGACACACGATTGGCCACAAATGTAAGCCAATGACACGGTGCTTTGGCAAGCCAGCACAACACAATTGTTGAATCTGTCCAACAGAATATGGAAAAGTTGTCTAAGTCTAACGTCAGCAGCAGGCTATCGATCATTTCAGCTAGCAAAAGGGCACCACATAGTTCTAGTCTTGGAATCGACAAGGTTTTGATTGGGGCCACTTTAGTCTTCGAAGAAATCAAGTGCGTATGGATGGATGATTTGGTGGATATTCGGATGAATAGAGCTGCAGCGTATGCGTTTTCTGAGGCATCGCAAAATCCATGGAACTGGACATCTGAATTTGGAATATAACCAATCCATCGCGGTATGCGTATGGAATTGATTGATGGATAATTATCTTCGAAAGATTTCCATTGATTTAAGGTATCCGGAGCAAGATTCTCGTCCCAATCGGTGACATCTATCCAGATTTTTTGCATAATAATTTTTGCCAGGACAATACAGGGCGATAGCCAACCTGCAGGATCAAACAGCTTGGCGATTCTCGATAGGACTTCACGCTTGGTGTAAGTCAAAGACTTCGGGAATGAGTCCGTATTGAAGTAAAAATCATCGGAGCAAGCGTTCCAGCGAATTCCTAGTGTTTTCGCTGAACTATTATCCTCAAATCTCAGAAAATTCTCGTGGAGTAAGTAATCTGTTGGAATATCTGCCAAAATGTCCTTTGAATTTTAAGTCCACTTTCTCAGCTCGAATCCAGCTGATTGTAGAGCTTGAATAAGCTCATTCCTGCCCAGAATAGCATCTCGTTTGGAATGAGCCCCAGACTGAACATCGTCGACATACATGGATGTACGAAGAATGGAACTAGCTTTTGGATAACTGTCCTGAACATCATCTGCCAATCGCAGGAGCGTTCGAATGGCCAGATATGGTGCGCAATTCACGCCGAACGTAACAGGTTTTAGCTTGTAGTCACAAATCGGATCGTTTGGACTACTTCGGAAAAGTATTCTCTGGAATGGAGTGTGGCTTAGATCGACTCGGATTTGTCAAAACATTTTCTGAATATCTGCGTTAAACACAAATCTGTAGAAACGCCATCTAAGAATCAATAGGGTCAAATCATTTTGGAGTATAGGACCAACGTGAAGAATAGAGTTTAGGCTCAATCCATTGGATGATGGTGATGATGCGTTGAAAACCACACGGACCTTGGTTGTAGCGCTGTCTGGTTTGATAACCGCGTGATGTGGAAGATAGTATACGGCTGTGCTCTCGGAATGCTTAAGAAAATTCACCTTAGTCATGTGACCAAGGTCCTCGTATTCACAAACTACGCGATCATATTCGACTTTAAAATCTGGAGTTTTATTTAGCCTAGCCTCATTACGCAGAAATTGGGCCATCGCACTGGACCGGGAGTTGCCTAAACAATTACTATTTGGGAAATTTTCGTTGAAAGGTAACGATACTATGTACCTACCATCTGGATTTCTATGAGTTGATTTGACATACAGATCCTCACAAGCTCTATCGGATTGGGACATGTGGTTCTTCCTTGGAAGATTCTCCACCTCCCAAAAACGTGAAATCTCTTTATCCAAAGAGATTTCACAGAAATTTGAAATAATATTAATTTTTGAATTGCAGGCACCGGATACTGGACCTGTCAGAATCCAGCCAAAGATTGTCTCCTGAGCAATCAGTGACTGACAAACATTGTGTCAAATCCCTGAACAGATAATGGATGGGAAAATATCACCTCCAATTAAAATATCAATCCTGGAACTACAATGGAAATTTGGATCAGCCAAAGGAATATCTGGAAGAGTGGAAAATGCTGACCGAGGAAGGGACTGAGAGGGAAGATTGGAAGATAGTTGAGGAACCACTAGAGCTGTAACCGGAATTTCTACTTTTTGATCTACTTCAGAACTAAGAATAAAGGAGCATTGACGATGAACTTTTGCGGAAATCGAATTATTTAAACCTGAAATCTGAGCCTTATTTCTTTGGAATGGAAGTTTTAGTAAGTTAAATAATCGATCAGAGATAAAGGTACCCTCGGACCCGGAATCGATTAACGCGCGTAGCCTAAATCTCTGTCCCAAATGACATACACTTACTAACGCTGTTCCTAACAACACACCCTTAGAACTAGTAGCAAAACTCGATTGAACTACACCAGATGTTGAAGGCTTTGTGGACTGTATGTTCGGATTGTTTTGAGAAAAGGAAGGAGAGTTTGGATTCAAATTACTGTTTTGACTGGAGTTTGGAGCTGGATTATTGTAAGCATGATCAGTTTCTCTATGCAGCAGAGTATTATGTTTTTTGTTGCATTTATAGCAGCTATGCTTACTTGTGCAATTTTTAACACAATGTGATTTCGAGAAACAATTCAAACAAAGACTCTCTTTCCTAATCTCATTGAACCTCTGGTTGTAATTCATCGCTAAAAACTTGGGACATTTTCGTATCGGATGGTTAATGTTAGGACAAAGTTGGCACTTTGGGTCGGAAAATTTAGTTTGGAAGCTATTTAATTTCTTGTTTATACCCGAATTGAAATAGGACTTTGCCTTGGAATCATCGCCTTTGGAACTGGCTGCACTACGGGTCTCGGAAACGGATTCTAAAGTGCGATATCGGTTGGTCAGGAAATCATCTAGATCAGACCACTTTGGAATAGCGGTTTTGTCCTTGATCTTCTGTTCCCATAAAGTTAAGGTACCTTCCGGAAGGCGGTTTGTACACAAGAATACAAATATTGGATCCCAGCTATCAACGTTGATGTTGTACAGCTTAAGGATCGAAATACAGGAATTAATATCCCGCTGGATCTGTTTAATGGCATTACCAGTTTCTGAAGCAATGGTCTGGAGATTGAAAAGGATTTTCAATTGACCATTTACGAGAATTCTCCGATTGTCGTACCTTAAACACAAATCTCTCCACGCTAAATCAAACCCTTGGTGGGCAAGAGGACTTTTTTTACTATCTCTCTAACTTCTCCCTTAGTGCGATGGGTTAGGAAGAATAATTTTTCCACATTGCTAGCCTTGGAGTTGGCTATGACCGCCGAGAACATGTCTGGAAATGTGGGCCAGGACGAATAATCACCACTAATAGGCGCAATTTCGACTGGAGGACATACGTGATTTTGTACTTCATCTTGAAGGACTCAATATCGATTGGATCCTCTTCCTCATCCTGCTCTTTATCGGCATCTGAAAGGAATTTGTCATAGGCTGCTTTAATATGAATCCAGTTGGATTTTAATTCAGCTCTATGAACTTCAAGTGCATGAAGAGAATGTATGGGAAAACGGTTGTCGTTGAGGTCGGCCTCAAATTCAACAAGAGCGTCTGCCAAGCGAATAAAACTATCTAACGACATCGTGAATAGGGGTTCTTTTTTTTTTTAAAAAAGTTCAAAAATTCGTAACAAACACACGCTCAAATAGGTATTTTACCAAAAATTTTAATTTAAAATCCAATTGATTAAAACAAAACTTTGGAAAATACTATTAACTTCAAATATTTCGCTTTTATGAAGGAAATTGATGAAAAGCTTGGAAAATCTTTTGTTAGTTGGATATTCGGTATTAAACTTCAAATAAAATATTTTTCTCGAAATTGTTTGAAAGATAAAAAGTTTCAGTCAAACAGGACAAAAAATGGAAAAATTTTGTTAAGTCAAAAAAAAAACTTTTTTATTTGCTTTGAAACAAACTAACATACGATCACCTGTTTTATAATTTAGGTTCAATGAACTTTTAAATCACTGGAAGTTTAATATATTTAGGGGAAAAAGTGTATTCTTAGGTCTGTTCCTTGATTCATATAAGAAGAAATCGATTAAGACAAAAAATCAATTGTTGAATGAATTCTTTATTTTATCAAATATTTTTGATTCAAAACTTTCACTACAACTGGTAATTTTTTATTTGGATAATTTAAAATTTGATAAAAAATAATCAGAAATTGTGGATATAACTTTTTGTATTATTACACTAAACAATATTTTTAAATTTTGTGTATTTTATGATACATTTATTTATTTAGTAATCTCTTTTTTTTTATTGTTCAAACAAATCGAAAAATTTTGAATATAATATACAAAACAAAATAAATTTAAAATTTTGACCTTATGATTGCGTGAACGGTTCTAATATTTACAAAAAGAAATTTTCAAAATAATGGAATAAATGTACAAAAAAATTGGAAATTATCATAAAGTCTCTCTTTCTCTCTTTAGTGAGAGCCGTTAAAAATTCAAGCTAAGAGTTTAATCCATGTAAGTCTTACATATACGCAAAAGGGAACCTTTGCGTGCGAGAATGATCACACAATTAAGACTAGAGATAAAGAGAGTTGTAAAGAGTATAAGGTACAATAAAAAGTTAATTGAGTTTGAAAGGGAACTTGTATTTGGAATTTCTGTTTAATTTAAGGAGAAATAAATGGAGAATATGGATATATAAGAGAACGCGAAATGAAATTCGTTAGGAGGATACTATTCTAAAGAGTGATATCAAAAGAATAATTGCTGAAAGAGGAGAATAAAGTGAAATGCAAATACATGCAATCATACATACATAATAATCATAGGAGCTAAAAAAAAGGAAAAAAGCTAGGGAAAAGGAGAATGCGAAAGAGATACACCCTACACCCGGACCGATTGCACACTTAAAATGTTTCTTACAAAAAGATTTTTAATATTTCACTTTTATTTAATGACGTGTAAAAATCAAAATAAAACTTACAATGGTCAGTGTTTTGGTGAGAATATAACTCCTGGATTAATGACAAAGTAATCCTTATCGCAACAAAACTTCTGGATTGGTGTACTGGTGGTACCACGTTTTTTTTTTTGTTTTCCCAATTTCTTCGCTTCTGTTGCACACTTCTTTATATTCTTCTGCACTTTCATATATTTTTAGTTTTTAAATATTTTTCTTTATTTCCAAATAAGTAATTTCTATTTCAGAAATTTATTTTAATTTAAATTCAAAATTCTTTGCTTTTATGATCTTTTATTTAATCCTGTTTTCTTTCTTTAGCAATTTTTTTTTCTATTCTTTGGACTTTTTTCTTTCTTTTTAATTATCTTACACTAATTTTTCTTCTTTTTAATTTCTGAAAACCTTTTGATTTTATTTTTTAAATTATAATTTTAAGAACTATTTATTTATTTTTTTTAACTAATTTCTGATTTTGTTTCTCTTTTAAGAACTATTTTAAATAATATTTTCGATTAGAAAATTTATAATTAATAAATTCTGAATTTCCACCTTACGTATTTTTTAGAAATATTTAACCGGTTCTCACGCTCGAACGAAATGCACTGATAAAGGCAAATAGCAAAATACCAAACGTACCTTTTATTTATGTTTTGGAATGAGAGGATGATGATATGAGATTATGTTTCTAAATGGTAATCTAAAGGCAGCGAAATCTCAGAGAAAATTGTTGACTTCTTTTTCGCAAATCTGGTTCGATAGGGCCAAATGTTGAGCTCAGGAGGTAGTGGGGATGCACTGGAGGAGGAATAAGAAATCAATTAGCAATTTCTCTGAGCCAATGAACAAAATAATGTTTAATTATTTTGTTGCTCAGAAAAGACCGAAAATCCAATTGGATTACAGGGAGATATGAAATAAAACAAACAAAAGGATTAGGTTTTTGTAATTTTGGAAGAAAGGAATTTTTTATTACCTTACGGTTTGAATGTTGTAATGAGAAGGAATTAATTCTAAAACGGAAGCAGGTTCCTTGACATTTCTGACCAAGACGAGGCCATGTTTATACCTTAAACATGAGCGAGATAGATAGTTATTTCGATAACTACCTATCTGTCAAATAGTTTTTATATTAGGGAAGTAAAACATGATGGGAAAAATAAATGTTGCAACGGAATGTTGGTAATGCAGTTTTGGCATTAACAGTTATACTTAACTTATCACTACTGTTAACACAAAGTGATCAATAAGGTTAAGTGAGTATTAATGTTAATGATATTCTGTTAAAAGTAATGTTGATCTATGAACATTCATGTTATGATTAAATTACAATTAAGGTAAACTTTTATAATAACATTAAATTTTTCATTAATTATGCAAAGAAGAAATAAAGTTTAATTGATGACTAACAGAGTAAAATAAGTAAGAAACATATGCAATTAAAACATTAATAAAATTGATCAGCAATTAAGGTGACTGATGCACTCATGAGTAGGATTTACTTTTAACTTAATTAAAAAAGTTGACAATTTAACTAAGAAAGTATTAATTATTTTAATGATGAAATCTTTAATTAAAATATTATGATACCACTAGTGAAAATACTAGCGATTCAATTTCTTTAAGTTTACACAAATATGATTATCCGTAATAACTAAATATTTTAGATGTTATAGTAGCGAAAAAAAATTGAAAGAAATGAAATGCGAAATGCCAAAATAATGTTACCAAAATGGAACTAGAGCTGCATTAGCATGCGTAACTGAACTAGTGATATCTTCAATAGTTGAATCTTTAAACCATATCACTTCAATAAATTATAATAATCTTTACTTCTGCACACTCTTTGTGTTTAATATATCAGATCGTTGATTAATGATTGATTTGGGCCTTAGATGTTAGGACCTTGTTGATGCGATGGTTCTGAACTGATGATTAGAAGAAGCCGATAAGTACGGTGAAATTGACGAGATTGGTGAAATAGATCTTGGAAATGGCTTTATGTTAGCCCCTCTTTTTATGATCGCTGTGGAGAAGTTTGTCGAAAATTCCGAATATTTCTTCTTTAAAAAAAATAATTTAATTAACCAATATTGGCCGGAGCCCGAAGGCATGAATGCTGAAATAAAACATTTTTCGTAAGTTGGGAGTACAACTCTATTTTCAGCGTAGAAATTCCTTACCTTGGTTATTAAAAATATTAAGAATTAAAACTTTGCAAAACTTCTCTAAGTAATCCGTTTAATATGTAAAAAACTTGACTTTTTATTTTAAAGAAGCAACTTTACAAACGTAGCCTTTTACTTAAATCACAGTTATTTAATATGTAATTAATTTACTTCTGGCAGTTTCGCAGGTAGTTGATGAAAAGAAAGGATATTTCTTAGTTTGGGTTATTGAAAGCTAAAAACTAATGTTAAAGAATTTTTACCATATGTATCACCCTTTTCTCTATGTTAATGGTGAGTTGAATGGGTATAACAAAATATATAGATAAAAATGTACGAAAGCTCATTCTTCAATAAGATACCGCCTAACAACCCACAAAGATCTTTAGATGTATTAAAGTCTCTAACATTGTAATTTCATCAAATGTAATAACCCCAAATACCCATATCATATATCATTACATTACATTAGTCAAGACATGTACCTAAGTTCTTGCATGATGGTTGTTTACAGCAATGTATGTCAACATAGAGTAAACTTTAGATAATACACATACAATTATGAAAGTTTACAGACATTGATCACCTATTTCTGCTGATCATTTTAACATTAACAGTGGTTTCGAAAACTGTACGATGACCCCATCACAAAAGGACGACGAATCTGACAATCAACTCCAAAGACCGAGATACAGGACAGATTGGACCGAGACGGACGGAATGAACTTTCCCTGGATGGAGGAAGCATATTAATACTTCGGAGTGTCAACATGATGGAGTAAGGCAACAACAAACAGGTAAGTGAGCTAAATTGTTAAGTAAGGGCAGATTTAGGGGCAGTTCCTAAAAATTAGGCCAAGGAACTGCCATGGAAGAGGGTGGGCAGGCCAAGCAGCATAACACCAGCTGCAAAGCCAGGAAAATAGAATGTTGCGATGTCCATGGACTAGCACATTCCCCAGATTCCAATAGATAGGAATTGAGGATTGGCATTTGGCCTCAAAACTTTTTGATCAGCGACTTGTGGATGGCTGATTTGGTGAACCGCACGCCCTCTAGCGGCTTAGCCAGGCAAAGACCACCCTGCCAAGCGTTGCCAGTCAGTCCTCCACCGAGTCCGCCTCAAGAGTCGTTGACATAATCATTATTCTTTAATAATTGGATAATACGTATGAATTAAAGTACACAACCCTCACTGGGCACAGTGTTTTTGGGTTGCATGCCAGAATACTTAATCTTCATCAAATCGATGTGCTCTTGCAAATCTAATCATTTTGAATCATCTTTTCTGCATGGTTTATCTGGTCTATCGATCTTTATTAAATGTTCGTAAAATAGACACTTTAGAATCCAAGTGACGCTGCCTTAGACATCAGCCACCTGCCCAACCTAACCTTTGGGTCCATAACTATTCTAGATGATGACGCCACCGAAAAGCTTTTCGTTTTCCGACTCTTAATTTTAAAGATTCTTTGCATATAATACACTGCATAAATAACCTTCCGATGTTTTTTGGCTGTAATTTAAAAAAAATGAAAGACTTTGATTCTTCTTGTGAATTATTTTCAGGCGATCTTGCTGGCCAGTGCAAATCGCCAAAATGGAAGATTAGGCGCCCGGGAAATGTATCCTTCAACATATTGGTTGTGGCATGTGCAGTGTATGCCGTTGCACCGTCCTGTTCGAACCACATGTTTTCCAATCCCAATTCATCAAGCTGCGGCAAACGGAACTCGTTAATCATTGCTCTGTAGCGCTCACCATTCACAGTAACCGTTTGGCCCGCTACGCCTTCGAAGAAAAAAAGTCCGATGACTCCTCCAGCGAAAACAGCACACCATACAGTGACTTTGAGCGGTTGTAATGGAAATGGGCCTCATCACTCAAGATTATTTTTGATGAAAAATCATCTTCCTCTTGGTGGTGATTAAGGATGGCTTGAGCGTATGTTAGACACGATTGGCGGTCAGCAGCTAACAGCTGATGCACCGTCTGGACTTTGTACGGAAACATCTTCAAATCTTTTACCAAAATTTGCTGTAAAGACCGTCGACTGATACCCATTTGCGTGGCACGTCGTCTGGTCGATGTCGACGGCGCTTCCATGACATCCTCGGCTACAGCAGCAATATTCTCTGCAGAACGGCGACTCCGGGGTCTGCCACGCCTGGCAGCATTTCGTGTTGTGCCAGTCTCTTCGAGGCGAGCGGCTAAACCTAGCAGTATTTCACCAGTAGGCGTTGGACGGCCAGGAAATCTGCGACGAAATTCACGTTGTGCCAAAGTCAACGACCGATTATTGGTCAAATAAGTAGTCACTAATATTCCGCGTTCTGGAGCAGTGTAGAGTAACATTGTTTATTAACGTGTATTTTGCAAGTGTTTACTACACAAATGTCAAAACAGAATTGACATTAGGGGCCAATCGCAAAATTTAGAGCATTTTCTGATAGGAGGATTACTTTTGTATAACCAAATAGTATAACCAAATATTGCTAGGAATTACATTTAGTATGAACAAAAGAAAATTAATATACATATGAAGCATTTGTGTGGGGCTCAACTAAGTCAGTAATCAGAAACTATATAATTATCAATATATTCCTACGATTTTGTACTTTACTTTTGGAACACCATTGGTGATGGGTATCCAAGATTCGGCAAAGCCGAATATACCACTCTTACTTGTTGATGTTAACAAATACTTAAAGAAAACTCCGGAAAATATTCAGGTCCCATGTGGTGTTATTTTATTAACATTCAACCGCTATCATACACCAGTAGTGCGATTCACTAACTTTTAAAACTTTCAAAAGGTTCTACCATTAACAACACATTTTGATGTTTGCACTAACCACTATGTGATTCACTAACTTAGTTTAAGCCACGGTAAAGTTATGTGGCAACATTGTCAAAATAAGAGAAAAACACAAAGAAGAATAGAAAAAAAAAACAAGCCAAAAACTATTTTTGTTGTAAATTTTAAGAACAACTTGAGTAAAATATTAAAAATAATTATTATTTTAAATACATTTTTATTTATTTTGATGATATATGAATACTACTGAATGAATACATACTACTATCAAAAGAAGCCGGTCGTCTGCTGAGCAGCCAAGTCATATAGTTGAATTATATTTGTTGTTATATTCTTATATTATATTTTCTTTAATTATAATTTTCGATTTATATAAAGAAACAATTTTATAATACACTTTTCTAAATCACTTTTCTTAACCACTTTTCTTTAACATTAAACAGCATCAAAAATGTTGGCGTTAATAAACAACAATTTATTTGTTTATTAATAACAGCTGATTGAAACAGCTGACTTTAAACGTCAACATAAATCGTTAAAGTGTTAGTGAATAGCAGTGTGGTTAATTTAGTTGTTTAATAATTTTGAAGAAACAATTGTGGTTAAAAAAGCGTAGTGAATCGCACTACAGAAAACCTAGAAATATCATGGCATAAGGTAAAAGTTCGTCCATATTATCCTAATCCTATGAGATGTAAATCTTGCCAAAAATACGGTCATACACAAAAATGGTGCAAAAACTAACCTTTATGTGAAAACTGCGCACTACTTCCTCACAGCCCAAATGAATGTACACGCACTTTTTGTATCAACTGTTCAGAAGAACACCCCTCCACCTCCAAAGACTGTAAAGTCTTTAAGCAACAAAAAGAAAAATATGCGAAAGAAAAATATCATGCACAAAATTCATCAGCTCTAATAAACTCTCATTCATATGCTAAAATTACCAACAACAACCAATTTCTTAAAACAACCAAAAATGCAGACACCAATGCTAAAACTGTTGAAGCAAAAAAAAACAGTCACTTCTCCAACAACATCTACTACTCCACAAAACAACACTAACTTATCAAAGAATTCTACCTTCAGTAATATTTCATTACCAAAAACAATGCAAGACAGCAAATTACAAAAACCAACAACTTTCTCAACTCTAAAACCTCTGCACCCATATAGCACACGATCCAAAGCTACAGCTAATTGCTTAGCTAAAGCAAATAGCACAAAAAAAACAAATGAAATACTCAATACCTCACAAGCAAATAATTTTGCTTTACCAAAGCTCACACCGCCAAATCAACTAAATCCCTACGTTAGTCAAAAAGAAATTATGTTCCTTGATAACGAATAATTAACACACTACTTTTTCATCATGGATTTTAAAATAATTCAGTGGAATATTAACGGTCTCGTTAATAATTATCATGAACTCCAACTTATAATAAATGATCATAATCCCGACATTATTTCGATCCAGGAAACACACATACCCTTCAACCATAATAACGTCATATACCCAAGACAATATAATGGATATTTTCACAATATCTCATGTAATACAATTTCAAAACAAGGCATTGCTATACTTATAAAAAAATCAATCCCACATAAATTATTATACCTTGATCCAGATACAGCTTCTATCGCAATAGAAGTCAATATCGGCCTTAAGTTTTCATTTATTAATACGTACATTCCCCCTCAGCAGGATATATCCAAAAACAATCTGAAACATATCTTAAACAATGTTAGTAAGCTATTCTTTTCTGGTGATTTTAACGCATGTAGTACTTTTTGGGGCTCAAGCATATCCAATTCTCGTGGTAAAATTATAGAAAACTTTATCCTAAATGAAAATCTAATCACGCTTAATAATGGTAGAGCCACGCATTTTTCCACCCATAATTCGTTTACCCACGTGGATATCACACTATGTTCTCCTCAACTAGTTCCATTCTGTTCTTGGGATATACTAGATCACCTACATGGCAGTGACCATTTCCCCATTATGATTCTCATCGAGAAAAGTAATGATCAAGTTTATGGTAAATACATACCCAAATTTAAGACAGACTCTGCTAACTGGGCGCTGTTTCAAACACTTTGTGACAACAAAGTTTCTAATATAAAAATAACCACTAATATCAACCAACAATCCGCTTCTATTGCAAGATGCATTAAGTCCGCCGCCAATGAAGCCATCCCGCAAACTAAACGTTCACTCTACAAACGCGAGACAGCTTGGTGAAACTCCAATTTGCAAATGCTAAGAAATGAAAAACAAAAGCACTGGCACAATTACAAAAGAAATAGAAACGAGAGCAACTTAATATCATACAAAAAGTACAACGCAATGTTCCGAAAAGCAATGAAAGAAGCTAAAGCTGTAAGTTTCAAAAAATTCACTTCAAATATCAATCCCAACTCTACACCCAAACAAATATGGAACGAAATTAAACTACTTTCTGGAGCTAAACGAAATAATACAGTAAAATATATAAAATCGGATTCTCATATGTTAACTTCACCGTTAGAAATAGCCAACCACTTCGCTAAACACTTTCAGATGCTATTAACTTCTCTGACAGTTTTCAATCAAACAAGCTAAGCACCCTAAATCACATCTACGACCCACAAACATACAACACCCATGCGAAAAAAATAGAAAACCCCATAAATTTAATATAACTTGAAGATGCCTTACACACTTGAAAGAGGTGAGTCCATTTTTGATTTTCTTCTTTGTAGCAGTTTAGATGTTGTCAACATAGGGTCAGAACCCACCTTTGTAGTAAGCAATAGGCAAGAGGTTCTTGATATTACTTTGGTAAGCTCCTTGCACCATAATCTAATTAAAAACTGGAGAGTGTCAAATGACTGCTCCTTTTCCGATCACAGGTATCTTGAATTCGAACTTCAGTTCACACAAGAAAAACCAACACCCTTCTTAAATAGGAAGAGAACAAACTGGGACATACATAAGGAATCCCTCTGTCGACTCTTACCTACTGTACCGCATATAGACTCTTGCGAAGACATTGATCTAGCTGTCAACACACTGACCAATGCTTTTCAGCAAGCTACAAATCAAGCTTGTAAGAAAATCACCAGGAAAGGTAAATGCAAACCACCCTGGTGGTCACCCGACATTGAGAAGCTACGCAAGGAATGTCGACGTCTGTTTAACGAAGCTAAGAGGACATCCAACTGGGTCCCCTACAAAGCTTCAGTTAACAGATTTAAAAATGTCGTCAGAAACGCGAAGAGGCAATCGTGGAGAAATTTCTGCAGCGGCGTGGAAGGATCTTCCGAGACTAGCCGACTTCGTAAAATCCTGACCTCCTCTCCCTCCGTCACTGGCTATATTCAAAAAGCCTGTGGCAACTGGACCACCAGTAGTTATGAAACCCTTGAGGTCCTCATGGGCACTCATTTCCCTGGATGCAGTGCTTTGTATCGCGAGCCAGTATCCAGTAACTCGACTGTCATTGGGTCCTCACCCATCCTCATTGACAGAGGAAAAATCAAGTGGGCTCTTGACAGTTTCAAACCATATAAGTCAGCGGGTCCGGATGGAATCATCCCAGCAGACCTTCAGCATAACGCTGAGACTATAACTCCCTGGCTCATCAGGATTTTTATGAGCTGTCTTAAATTCTCATATATACCGGAATCCTGGACCAGATGTGAGGTAGTATTCATCCCTAAAGCGGGTAAAGCTAGCCACACAAAATCGAAGGACTTCAGACCAATCAGTCTCAGCTCCTTCCTTCTTAAAACTTTAGAACGCATTCACGTTTTCTCTCTAAATCACAGCACGCCTACAACAAAGGTAAGTCTGTTGAAACAGCACTCCACTCACTTGTTAGTTCCTTAGAAAAATCACTTGAGTTCGGCGAATTTTCACTAGTCGCCTTTCTAGATATAGAGGGAGCCTTTAATAATATTAAGCCCACATCGATTATTTCGGCAATGGCGGATATAGGAGTTGATAACTCTATCATCTCTTTTATTGGAAAACTTCTCTCCTACAGAATTATTTTCTCTACCCTGGGCAAAGATACAGTATATAAAGTAGCATGCCGAGGTACTCCTCAGGGGGGTGTTTTATCTCCCCTGCTCTGGAACCTTGCCATCAACAAATTGTTAATGGAATTGGACTCTCTGCGCTTCAAAACTATTGCTTACGCAGATGATGTCGCTATTGCAGTTTCGGGCAAGTACCTAAACACTATCTCGCAGCGACTCGAAGTCGCTCTCGCCACTCTTACAGAATGGAGCGTTTCCAATGGCTTGGGAGTTAACCCCGCCAAAACGGAACTCGTTCTTTTCTCTAGGAAATACAAGATTCCCCAGTTCAATCTTCCTAAGCTTGACGGAACGGAACTGGTACTCACGGATCATGCCAAATACTTAGGTGTGATCCTGGACTCTAAGCTGTCCTGGAACTTAAACACCCAATCTAGGGTGTCTAAGGCTTCCATTGCACTATACTCGTGCAGAAGAGCTCTAGGAAATACGTGGGGCCTTTCACCTTCTAATACAGCCTGGCTCTTCGAAATGGTTGCTAAACCCATTCTCATGTACGGCGCTCTTGTCTGGTGGCCTGCCCTAAACAAGGCTAATCAGCGAGGACTTTTTGTTAAGATCCTTAGATCTGCTGCTCTCATGATTACGGGTGCTTTAAGGACTACTCCTTCAAAGGCACTCTTTACTATGCTTAATTGGCCTCCGGCTGAGCTAATGGCCCAATCAGTAGCCCTCAACTCAGCTATCAGGTTAAAAACCACCGGTGAATGGTCTACTTCGTCTCTAGGCCACACCACTATCCTGGATAAGCTTAATCTCCCTGATAATATAGACTACTGCATTCCCTCACCCGCTTTCGAGCAATCCTTCACTGTGGATATCTCAGGGGCCCATAACGTTTTTAGTGAAGGGACCCTGGATATCTATTCGGATGGATCCAAATCGTCACGTGGTGTGGGTGGGGGCTTCTTTATCCCATCATTTGGGACTAAAGTGAAATTCAAGCTCCCAAAACAATGTAGCATTCTTCAAGCTGAAATTTCAGCTATATATAGGGCGAGCAAGTGGCTCACGTACCACCGAGTATATCCTAACGATATTCGTTTCTGTACAGATAGTCTTGCCGCCATTCACTCCCTTTCATCGGTCTACACGACATCCGTTCTTACCCGTGAATGCCGGGCGTCTCTAAATGAGATGGCGAGACATTCCAACATTGAACTTTTCTGGGTACGTAGTCATAGTAGTTCATGGCTTAGCTTAATCATGGCCTACGGCCGATAGCTGCCGAACCGGAAAATGCAGCGCTGCCCCTCTGCTGCCCCTCTGCCGACTGAGAGTCGTCGTCGTCGTCGTCGGTACAATGTGTTTTAGTTTTACTGCGCAAATTATCAGGTGTTGTGTGTAAACAACTTACGTAATATCACGTTGTTTATACATATTCAAGCTAAAATTAGTATGATACAACTTGTTTGATACAATGTATTATACAAATGATAAGTTAAATAAAATAAATATTTTAGTAAAATTATTAGTATGGTGTTAAAGCTGTTTCGTGACGGTTATACTTTTCCCGGACACAATTATTTGGGGCCTGGAAATACAATTTATAAAGACGACGAACCTGTAGATGAAGTTGATTTGGATGCTTATATACATGATTTACAATACGAATTAGCAACTACAAAAGAAGAAATAAGAGAAGCAGATCGTGAAGCTATTAAATCATTTATAAGTGACTATCATAAAAACGGAACACTTGCTGAATTATCTGGAATTGTTGGATTATCTTTAAAATATGGTTTTGAAAGTATATTTGGTGTTCAATATCCTAGTATGTCTGGTAAAAACAAAACTTTTCCTCAATTAGTATATGCACAAAGAGAAAGACATTTAGCACAACTTTGGGCAGAAGTAAAAGATAATTCGAATAACGGTTTTAGAGATTACCAGGATTTTAAAAAAACATCTGAAATAGCAGCAGAAGCTTATAGACTTTATAAACCAGGAGGTTATTATTACGAAACTTTAAAAAAAGATTTTGATGCTACTAGAGCTAGCTCCAGAACCGATAACCAACCCCCCTCCAAACGACCAAGAACTGAAGAAGATAGTGAACCAGATAACACAGGTGACACCGATACTACTTTCGTTGAAAAACCTAACCATCCTGATAGTGCTGCTCCTAATATGGATGTTGATCAAGAAAATATTGATCAACAAAGTGGTTCAGGTCGTGGACCGAATACGGGAGCGCGGTCGGGTGCTACGGGAAGTGGAGATTCCTCTTCTGCCAATGTCGTATGGATAAAACCAAGTACTCCTTGTTCAAGCAATTATATGCATTTTTCCAAATCAAAAATTTTAATTAGTTATGGATATAGTACAGAAAATATACAAACATCTGATACTATAGACCAAGTTACTACTTCAATGGCGTTAATTCCTGTGGATTTCTTACCTTTTTATTTAAGTGAAGCCGAATTTGATATGTTACCAACTACAGCTCAAGTAACAAAGGTAACTTGTCAAGTTACACCATTAGGGACACGAACAGCTTTTGATGTTGGTTCTTCTCTTAGTGGTACAGCAACATCCGAATATGTACCTATTGGATTGGTAGCAGAAGGTTTAAATAAAAAATTTTATGGAAAAAATGTAAAATATACATCAGCATCTACTGATCCTATGAAAGTTACAAATGTCGAAACAATTAATATTCAAGAAATGTATGAAAAATATTATAAACATATACCATCTAATGCTTTGATCAATTTATAGGTATTCCGCTCTCTGCATGCAAATTGCTCACAAAGCAGTTTATTTTTAGGTCCGCACAGACCAACTGGTCCACAGAAAGTACCTGTACGATCTCCAGACTTACATGGCCAACTTACGATAGTAAGCGCTCTGCAATCCTGGTCAGCTTTTCGCGCCATAGACTCCGTACCCTTATTTCAGTACTCACAGGACACTGTCTTATAGGTATACATGCTAGAAGACTTAATCTTCAAAGCAATGACTACTGCAGAAGTTGTCACAATGCAGAGGAGGAAGAAACAATATCCCACTTCCTCTGTCATTGCCCAGCACTTGCGGAACTTAGAACACTCCATCTAGGATTCCCATTTCTGCACGATCTGTCAGAGATCTCGAACATCAATATTCGTAAAATAGGCTCTTTCATCGGTGCATCTGGCTGGCTCTAACTGAGCCTCTTACACTCGGTAGTTTTAAGAATTTAATTTTCTCTATCCTTGCAGGAATTACAAAGGGACCTCTTTTTGGACCCAAGTGAAGTGGACCTTAGAGTCTGCATCCTGCCTAACCTAACCTAACCTACACACTTCTAAAGGAAAAACACCAGGAGCTGATCGTATTAGCTACCCTATGCTTAAAAATCTAACTAAAACGTCCAAAGATAGCTTCTTACAATTTATAACAATATTTTCATGTCAAATAATTACCCACAAGCCTGAAAAATTGCAACTGTCATACCCATCCCCAAACCTAATAAAGATGCCTATTCATTATCTGGATATAGACCAATATCGCTCCTATCCTGTATCAGCAAAACTCTTGAAAAAATTTTAGCCAGGAGACTTATGTGGTTTTTAAAATCAAATAATTTCATAACTCCAAATCAAGTAGCATTTATGAAAAAACAAGGTACATACGACGTACTTCTATATCTGGAACATTTTATATCCTACGCTTTGTCAACCAAAAATCATGTAAACATACTTTCTACTGATTTTGAAAGAGCATTTGATCGGATTGGAATTCACATAATTCTACAACAGCTATCAGACTGGAAAATTGGTAAAAACATGTTTTCAACCATAAAAAGCTTTTTAACCAACCGCAAGTTTTATGTAAAAATTAATGGCCACCAATCTAACACTTTCCCTCTACAAAATGGTATTCCCCAAGGATCACCACTATCCGTTGTTTTATTCATAATCGCTTTCAACCAATTCAGTAAAATCCTTTCGAGCTACAAACATATTGAACACGCTATCTACGCTGATGATGCAATTATTTTCACTAAAATTAAAGATAACAACAAAGTCAAGGAAATCTTTTCAAACATTCTTAGCGACATCAGCAACTGGTGCTCAATATCTGGCGCAAAACTTTCTATCGAAAAATGCTCCCTACTACATATTTGTAAAAAACATAAGTGTAATTCTTTCAACCTGAAATACAATAACATTGATATAAAACAAGTTAATCATTTACGTATATTAGGGATAATATTCGACAAACAATTCACGTTTAAAGAGCATTGCACTCAACTGAGAAAAAACCTCAATATAAGACTAAATATTATAAAGTATCTCACATCCAAGAACTTCAATATTCATATTTCCACTATGATTAACATCACGTGCTCAATTATATTATCAAAGATCGATTACGCTCTTCCTATATATGGGTGGTGTGCTAAATCCCACATCAAACTAATAAAAACATCATACCACGCAGCAATAAGATTTAGTATTGGTGCTTTCCGCACAAGTGCAATAAAAACATATTAGTAGAAGCTGGTATGCCTTCAATCGAGGATCGTACTAATAAACAAACTTATAAACTCATACCAAAACTATTTGCTAGCCACAACAAAATCCTTAATCAAGAAGTTTCTAAAACCACAAACTACAAAAAAAAAATCCCAGAATAGAATCAAAAATTTTAAAATGTATTAAGTTCTCTCGCACTAACGATCTCAACCTTCGGCTTATTTATCTTAAACAGCCTTCGGAACCACCTTGGTTAATAAACCAATCTTCGTTTATTTCGTCTATGATAGATCTTCCAAAAACAAAAACTCCTCCCACAATCTACAAACAAATATTTCATTCAATATACGATCAGTATGAACGACTCAATTGGAAATTTTTATACACCGATGGATCTAAGTCCGAAAATTACACTACATTAGCCATTGTTCAGCATGACGGTAAAACCATCAGATGTGGACATCTTTATAGTTATTGCTCCAATTTCATAGCTGAAGCTCTTGCCATTTCTGTAGCAATCGATTTTGCTGCTACTGAAAACAAAAAATATATAATCTGTTCCGATAGTCTTTCGTCGATACTTGCCATTCAGAACAGCACACACTACTCCCCATTAATTCGTTCAATTCGAAATATGCTTATCGCCAACAAAAACAAAATTAAACTAATGTGGGTTCCCTCACACATTGGAATTCAAGATAATGAATATGCGGATGCAGCCGCCAACAGTGCAAAAAATATGCCTCTTTTAAAATTTCCCTCGTGTGAATCTAGGGATATTACAAAATCAATTTATAGTCAATTGGAAGCTTCCTGTAAGTCAAGTTGGGAAAATTATCAATATCAATATAAAACTATCAACCCACTTGGGCGCAAACCTACTTTCCCAAATTCATGCTCACGTCACGAATCAACAATAATTACTAGGCTGAGGATCACTTCTTCCATCTGAATTACTAAAATCCACAACGAAAACTAACATTATATTAATATGTAAATTTTTATCAGAAATTAAATTAATTAAACAAATCTAATTGTATACATATCGGGTGGTTAAATTTCAAGGGCCGATGTTGATTTTGAATAAAGCACAAACTATTTAGGAAATTATTGTATTTTTTTATTATGATATATTGGTATTACTCAATTATGCATGGAACAAAATATCGGCCAAATGGGCGCCGCGACCACGGCGGCACACCTCCATCCGATGGTCCAAATTTTCGATGACCCTGAGGCATAATGGAGGTTCTATGCCGTTAATGTGCCGAATTACCTCATCTGTTAGCTCTTGAATTGTTGCTGGCTTATCGATGTTCAGCTTTTCTTTCAAATAACCCCAAAGAAAAAAGTCCAACGGAGTCAAATCACATGATCTTGGCGGCCAATTGACATCGCCATTATGTGAGATAATACGGCCATTGAATTTGTTGCGCAAAAGATCCATTGTTTCGTTAGCTGTGTGGCAAGTGGCACCGTCCTGCTGAAACCACATATCATCCACATCCATATCTTCCAATTCGGGCCATAAAAAGTTCGTTATCATCTCACGTTAGCGAACACCATTCACAGTAACTGCCTGACCGGCCTCATTTTGGAAAAAATACGGCCCGATGATGTCGCCAGCCCATAAACCGTACCAAACAGTCACTCTTTATGGGTGCATTGATTTTTCGACAATCACTCTTGGATTCTCATTCGCCCAAATGCGGCAATTCTGTTTATTGATCACTGAAGATGATTTTCTTCGAAAATTGATCATCCACTGTTGCCATTTCTTGCCACCATTCTGCCCATTCACGACTTTTGGAATGGTCAAGAGACTTTAGTTCTTGAGCCAATTGCACCTTGTAAGCGTGTAAATGTAAGTCTTTATTCATAATGTTCATCAACGACGAGCGTGAGAGGTGCAATTGTTGGGCACGACGACGAGTTGAGGTGGACGGCTCTTCAGCCACACTATCGCGAACAGCAGCAATATTTTCTGCAGTACGAGCTATACGAGCATGCACTGGTGTTCTCGCATCTTCTACAGACCCGGTTTGCTCGAATTTTTCCACGATTTTTGCGATTGTACACACATTTGGACCATCAAATTGACCAAAAAAAGCACGAAATGCACGATATGCATTTTGATTTGAACACCCATTTTCATAATAAGTCTGGATAACTTTAACACTTTGTTGGATTGTGTATCTCTCCATGGTTCAAATTGAATAGGTCTGAAATAGAGAAATGTCAAATAAAATTCGGAAAAAAACTTGGCGTTTAGGTATGGTTCACATTCAACATCGGCCCTTACAATTTAACCACCCTGTATATATAAAATCGGAGTTGAAAGCCCTGGCAGCTATTACTCCTTTTTCCTTTTTAGTTGCAATAATTGTATTTTGTAATTAAAACTAATAAAATAAAAAAATTATAATGACAGAGGTAAGAAATACGTGAAAACTATTTTCTACTTACTTACTTACTTAAATGGCCTATATTACAACCTGTTAAGGTCAAAGGCCGAGCATATTTTAGAATTCCATGCGCTTCGATCTTGTGCGCATGTTCTCCAATTTCGTAAGCCAAGCTTGGTTAAATTTTCTTCTACTTGGTCTTTCCATCGAAGTTTCGGTCGTCCTCGTCTTCGAGTTCCCTCGGGATCATGTTCAAACACTTTTCTTGCTGGAGTACTTTCATCCATTCGCACCACATGTCCCAGCCAACGCAAACGCTGCTGTTTGATGCGTTTTACTATGTCAATGTCAGCAAATAACTCATACAGCTCATGATTAAATCGATGCCGAAATTCATTGTTAATGCTGATTGGACCATAGATTTTTCGTAGGATTTTCCTCTCAAAGACTCCAAGAACAGCTTCATCGGCTTGTGTAAGTGCCCATGATTCAGCACCATATAATAACACTGGTAGTATAAGCGTTTTGTAGAGCGTAATTTTAGTTCTTGTTGAGAGGATTTTATTCCTAAGCTGCCTGCTTAGGCCGAAATAGCATCTGTTGGCAAGTATGATTCTTCTTTTAATTTCGATACTTATGTCATTATTTATATTTACTGCGGTACCAAGGTAGACAAATTCTTTAACAACCTCGAAGCTATAGTTGTCCACGGTTACGTGTTGTCCAATTCTAGTGGATTGCTTGCTAGTAGAGACCATTAGTTTTGTTTTGGATTCATTGACTACTAGACCCATTTTCATTGATTCCTTCTCAATACTGGAAAATGCGGCAGTCACCTCACGCAATGTGCGCCCCATAATATCAATGTCATCGGCAAAAGCGAGTAACATGTGCTTTCTGCTAAAAATTGTGCCAGTTGTATTAACTGCAGCACCACGCAAGATTTTCTCTAACAAAATGTTAAAGAGATCACATGATAAACTGTCGCCTTGCCTAAAACCTCGCTTAGTTAAAAAGGGTTCTGAAAGGCTTTTACCTATTTTAACTGACGATGTTGTGTCAGTTAATGTCATCCTGCACAACCTTATTAACTTCGTAGGAATGCCAAATTCTGACATTGCTTTATACAGCTTTGTTCGTATTGGGCTGTCAAAGGCAGCTTTGTAGTCAACGAAGAGGTGGTAAGTGTCTATTTGCTTTTCTTGGGTCTTTTCCAGGATTTGACGCAGAGTAAAGATCTGGTCAGTGGTGGATTTACCTGGTCTAAAGCCACATTGGTAGGCCCCTACTATTTCGTTCATCTTGGGTTTTAGCCTTTCACACAGGATGCTCGATAAAATTTTGTAGGCAATTGAGAGGAGACTTATGCCTCTATAGTTAGCGCATACGGATTTATCACCTTTTTTGTGCACTGGACAAAGAACACTGAGGCTCCAATCGTCAGGCATACGTTCTTCTAGCCATATAGAATTCAGGAGTTGAAACATGTTCTTTATTAATTCATCACCTCCGGTCTTAAAAAGCTCTGCTGGTAATCCATCAGCACCCGCAGCTTTGTTATTTTTTAGACGAGATATTGCAGCTCTTATCTCACTTATGTTGGGTGGTGGGCATATAATGCCGTCATCACTGATTTGTTCAGGCATGTCATGGTCACTTTCACTTGATACCAGCAATTTGCAGAAGTGCTCATTCCATAATTTCAAGACGCTCTCAGTATCCGTCACCAGGTTTCCTTGATTGTCCTTACATGAGAGAACACAATTGCTAAAACCTTCAGTTTGGTGTTTGATTTTTTGGTAAAATTTTCTCATCTCATTTCGGCTCTTATACATCTCAATTTCATCAAAAACGCAATTCTCTATTTCTTTCTCTTTCCTTCTGAATATGCGTTTTTCTTCCCTCTTTTTTCGCGGTATCTTTCCAAAGTTCCTCGCGTAACTACATTCTGTAGAGTTGCCATATAGGCTGCATTTTTTTCGTCTGTGGCATTACGGCATTCCTTATCATACCACGAGTTTTTAGGGCGAGGGGTTTGGAACCCTAGTGCCGATTTTGCAGCAGTTTTTAAAGCGTTGGCAATATGTTGCCACTGCTCATTTATATTACTGGAACTCGGAGCATTTTCTCTGAGAAATTGAGTTGCTCTTTGCGAGAAGTCGATGGCAGTTTGCTGGGATTTTAGCTTCGCAACATTAAACTTTCTTTGCGCTTCCGATTTTACCTTCCGAGAGACACTCAAGCGTGTTCTTACCTTTGATGCGACTAGATAATGGTCGGAGTCCATATTTGCTCCACGTATAGAACGCACATCCATCACACTTGATGCGTGTCTCGCATCAACTAAAATATGGTCAATCTGGTTTTTCGTTTTCTGGTCTGGTGAAACCCATGTTGCCTTGTGGATGTCAAGGTGTTTAAACCTGGTGCTGCTCAATATCATATTTCGGGCTGCCGCAAAGGAGATTAGCCTCATACCGTTGTCGGTAGTCACATTATGGAGACTGAACTTACCGATAGTAGGTTCAAAGATGCTTTCTTTTCCAATCTTTGCATTAAAATCACCAAGGATTATTTTCACATCATGACTGGGGCAGCTATCATAGACTTCTTCAAGCCGGTCATAGAAAGCTTCTTTCACATCGTCGTCTTTATCTTCTGTGGGAGCGTGTGCACAAATAAGGCTTAGATAAAAGTATTTAGCTTTGACGCGAATTGTTGCTAACCTTTCATTTACTGGGGTGAACCTTGTAACAAAATTTCGCAATCTTTTGCTTACCATGAACCCGCAACCAAACTCATGCTTACTATTATGACAGCTGTAATACAGGTCGCCTTTTGGTGTTTTGGCGACGCCGTGGCCATTCCATCTTATTTCCTGTACAGCAGTCACATCACATTTATATTTATCGAGAACATCCATTAACTGGATCAGAGCACCTTCTCTGTAAAGGGTTCGGATGTTCCAGGTGCTGATCCTTAAATCATGATCCTTTTTACGTTTGCCATGGTCGTCAACATTAGGGGGGGGGGCCGTTTTAATTCTTAAAATTTGCTTTTTCATAGTAGCTGATTTTTCCAGGAGTGGGTTACTAGCCCGACGTCCTAAACCCATGTTTTTATAGTTCTTATGGGAGAACACGCGGCACTTGTTAGCTCACTACTTTAACGGGTGTTAAGGTAGCTACCCAGGTGACACCACGAGGAGGTAAGTGACCACAGTTGAGATGAAGGATAGACCAAGATTAGCCTGGGTTTACCAAGTTAAACCAGTCAGGACCGTTACTTGGAATCCAACATCCCCTACATCACCCAAAACTATTTTCTATGTAAATTAATTTGTTCCATTATAACCATTAGCTTTTGGAAACGAAAATGAAAAGCAAGCGTGATAAGCCTACACACATTATTGCTAAATAGAAAAAATTTAAGAATTGCTAAAGCTAGTAGTTTAAACGATTCTCTTATTATTTTTCTACTTTTTTAAGGAAAATAATTTAAATATTTGATATTCTATTGAAATGACATGCATAAAGATATCACAATGAAATTTTGTAGTTATGTAGACCAATAAGATCTAAAAGCATTAGACTAAAAAAATTGCCAATTTTGACTGAAAAATTCCGCAATTCACAACTCGGGAAAAAAGGGTTTCAAAAAATGAGTTTTTTAAAAATGGCAACACTATCTCTATTTTGGGTCATCGATTTTTTCCCGAATGAGACCAAATGGAGATGATAGAAGACAATTAGTAGACCAAAACCATAAATGGGTTTTGAAAAGTTAGCTCGAGTTTTGAAGTTGCAGCTATTTGAAGTTTGGTTATTTGTATAAAAATTTCTCATATAAGTTTCATATAGAATAAATCAGAGAACTGCATATTTTAGTCTTAATACAATTTTATAAATTTCTTTTTATAATTTTTGTGAATTTGTATTATACTTTATTCCCCATTTTTCCATATTTATACTAAAATTAGGTGAAATTTATAATATCGAGTATTTAACTTTTTGCTGAATCTAGTAATATTTCCTATTTTAATTTGTTTAGTGTGTGCTTATGTAGTTCCTTACTATTAAAAAGTAATGTACTCTAAATTTGCTAACCAGAATCGATTCAGAAGATAAAAAACCGGGTGAACTATATAAGTTTTAATGTATTTTATTTCTAGGATACATTTTTTCATTTTAAGAATAAAGCCAAATCCCCCTAATTTTTAAACGAATAATAAAATTGAATCGGAGACACATTATGCGAGTAAATTATGCAATCATCGGCATAAAGAATTGCCTTAGATTCGCCATCTGTATGCGGGAAGTCGTGGAGAAGCATATTGAAAAGAAGTGGCGCCAATACACTCCCTTGGGGGACACCACTGTGCACTGTTCCAATATTTGAGAACACTTCATTAATTTGGACACTAAATTTACGATCCGAAAAATAACTACAGAAAATTTTAACAATGAATGGATCGACTCCAAGTTCTATCAATTTGTATTGGATTCCCAAGTGCCACGCAGAATCGAGTGCCTTTTCAATAATAAGAGGTATAGCAACGGTTTAAGTTTTTTTCTCTCAAGTTTTTTACTATGTCGCCATGGAATTTCAGTAACGCATTCTGAGTTGAGTGAAAGCGTTGAAAACTAAATTAAAGTTAATGGGATAGGGTTGATTATAAATTAATTTTCAAGCTTAGTTTTAATGACGTGCTCAAACAGCTTTCCAACATTAGACAGCATAGAAATCGGCCTAAAGTTCTCAATGTTGATATTATTTCCTTTCTTCTTAAGAGGAAGAATTTTGGCCGTTTTCCATATCAAGGGAAAATAACCGTTATTAACGCAATAGTTAAAAATTATGGCGAGAAATTTAAGAGTAGCGTCTGGAAATTTCCTAATTATATAGTTTGATATTCCATCAAAACCATATGATTTTTTGTTGTTTATATTTTTAACAATATTTTTTAAGTTTTCCATTGTGGTAAAATGATAATCATCGATGCTTTCTAATGAGTTAAATGTCGAATCAAAGGAATATATGTGACTCGGAAGTACACTGACACAATCTGAAACCCGTGTTTCTAAGCCAGGTAGAGGACTGTCAAGCACTGTCAAGCTCGGAATAGATAGACGAGTAGTAATTCCGAAAAGTTTCAGCGCTTTCAGCTTCGTCTGCGATGAGTCTGTTGTCGATCATTACTTCTCGGCAGTATGGAGTTTTTTTTGTTACCCACTAGTTTATAAACCTCCTTGAAGGCAGAAGGATCAGGATTAATATTTCTAAGCCTCTCATTAAATTTATTAGCTTGTTCTATGTTGACAAGTTCTTTGATAACACAGGGCAACAGCAAATATGCTTGAGTAACTACTATATACATTTGATGTATCATTGCTACCTTAGTACAAAAAAATTCTATGGATAGGTTTTTTTTCAAAACATTTTTTGTAAATTTTTTTTAGACACTTTTTCACATAATTAATGATTTAAATAAAATTAGAAAAATTAAGATTTACATAGCCTTTGATTCGTCTATATATCGCGTTTCAATCGGATCAATAGTATCAGAGTTATAATAAAAAAAAAATTAAGAAAAAAATATATTTTTTACGTAAAAATGGCAAAAATTTTTGTTTTAAAAAAATCATGAAAAATTGATCGATTGATAATTTTCGAATTTATTCACAATTAAGTGAATTCACTCATTTTCACAAAATTTTATATTTTTGCTTGATATAAGTATACAGTGTTTTTCAAATGTGTGAAAGAAATAGATTTTAGAATTTCAAGGAGTGCCGGTCGGATTATTGTGAGATTTGGTGAGGAACTTTCACCCACAAAATTTTAGCCAAATTGGACAACGCTAACACGTGTCGCCCAGGTCCTAAAGCTGACAAATCAAGTTTATATCGGAAAAATTTTATAATTCGTAAGTTTTTGCTAAATTAACGCTATTTATTCCCCCTTTTGCAAAAAAGTGGATTCAGGTCCTTGAGATTTCCAATGAGATTTCCAATAAGCTACATATCTTTAAAATCGTTTAAACAGTTTTTGAGTAACTACAATTTGCACTGGCCATTACATATCCTTGAGGACTTGCCGAAGACAATTCACAAAAACATTTTACTTAGTTTAAAATTTTTTATTTTTTTCGCCATGCGATAAAATAATAAATCTGGACGTTTTTTGCCGTTTTCGATTTTTCATGATTTTTTTTAAAATGAAAATTTTTGCCATTCTTACGTAAAAAATATATTTTTTTCTTAATTTTTTTTTATTATAACTCCGATACTATTGATCCGATTGAAACGCGATATATAGACGAATTAAAGGCTATGTAAATCTTAATTTTTCTGATTTTATTTTAATAATATCGGACTAGTAGTTTTTGAGTGATGTAGGGGATGTTGGATACCAAGTAACGGTCCTGATCGGTCTTAACTTGGTAAAGCCCAGGCTAATCTTGGTCATCCTTCATCTCAATTGTGGACACTGACCTCTTAGTGGTATCACCCGGGTAGCTACGTTAACACCCGTTAAAGTAGTGAGCTAATATGTGCCGCGAGTTCCCCCATAAGAACTATAAAAACATGGGTCTGGGACGTCGGGATAGTAACCCACTCCTAGAAAAAAATTACTATGAAAAAGCAAAAAGGAATTAAAACGGCCCCCCTAATGTTGACGACTATGGCAAACGTAAAAAGGACCATGATTTAAGGATCAGCACATGGAACATCCAAACCCTCTACAGAGGAGGTGCTTTGACCCAGTTGATGCATGTCCTCGAGGAATATAAATGCGATCTAACTGCTGTCCAGGAAGTAAGATGGAATGGCAACGGCGTCGCCAAGACACCAAAAGGTGACATATATTACAGCTGCCATCAGAGTAGGCATGAATTTGGTTGCGGATTCATAGTCAGCAAAAAAATGCGAAACCTAGTATCCAGATTCACCCCAGTTAACGAAAGATAAGCAACAATACGTGTAAAAGCTAAATACTTCTATCTGAGTTTAATTTGTGCTCACGCTCCCACATAGGATAAAGATGAAGACTTAAAAGAAGCCTTTTATGAGCAACTCGAGGAAGTATATGATAGCTGCCCTAATCATGACGTAAAAATAATACTGGGTGATTTTAACGCAAAGATTGGACAGGAAAGTTGCATTGAGCCCACTATCGGTAAATTCAGCCTCCATAACGTAACATCTGACAATGGTATAAGGTTTGTCTCTTTTGCGGCTGCTCGAAATATGGTAGTGAGTAGCACCAGATTTCAACACCGAATACACAAAGCTACGTGGGTGTCTCCCGATCAAATGACAAAAATCAAATAGACCATATTGTAGTTGACGGGAGGCACTCATCAAGCGTATTGGATGTGCGTACAATTCGGGGAGCCAATATGGACTACGATCACTATCTCGTTGCAGCCAAGGTGAGAACACGCCTGAGTGTGTCGCGAAACATGCAGACAGAATCCCAAAGGAAATTTAACACCACCAAGCTAAAATCCCATCAAATTGCCACAGATTACTCGCGACAAATAGCTCAATGGCAACATATTGCCACCTCTATGAAAACTGCTGCAAAAACTGTATTGGGGTTCCAGAACCCTCTTCCAAAAAACTCTTGGTATGACGACGAGTGCCGCGATGCCACTGCGGCGAAAAATGCAGCCTACAGGGCAACCCTGCAATCAGTAGTTACTCGTCGAACTTTAGAAAGATATAGAGAAAGAAAGAGGGAAGAGAAACGCATATTCCGAAGAAAAAAGAGAGAAATAGAAAGACGTGTGTTCGAGGAGATTGAGTTATATAAGAGTAGTAATGAAGTGCGTAAATTTTATCAAAAAGTTAAACACCAAACGGATGGTTTTAGCAATTGTATTCTCTCCTGCAAAGACGACCAAGGAAACCAGGTAACGGATGCTGAAACCGTACTAAAACTGTGGAAGGAGCATTTTTTCAAATTGTTGGTATCAAATGAAAGCGACCAAGATGACAAATCAATGATGATGGCGTTATATGTCCACGACCAAACCAAAATGAGATTAGAATCGCTATAAATCGACTAAAAAATAACAAAGCTGCGGGTGCCGATGGTCTTCCTGCTGAGCTTTTTAAGGCCGGAGGAGATGAGTTGATAAGGCTTATGTCCCAACTTATAGAAGCAATATGGTCAGAAGAATATATGCCAGGCGATTGGAATCTTAGTGTCCTTTGTCCTGTGCACAAAAAAGGAGATAAAACTGTGTGTGCAAATTATAGAGGGATAAGCCTCCTCTCAATTGCATATAAGATTCTATCGATCATGCTGTGTGAAAGACTTAAGCCCAAAATTAACGAAATAATTGGGACGTACCAATGTGGCTTTAGACCAGGTAAATCAACCACTGATCAGATCTTTACTCTACGTCAGATCCTGGAGAAGACCCAAGAGAAACAAATTGACACGTATCATCTCTTTGTTGACTACAAAGCAGCTTTTGACAGCCCGATACGGAAGAAGGTGTTTGAAGCAATGTCTGAGTTCGGCATCCCCACGAAGCTAATAAAGTTATGCAGGATGACACTAACTAATACAATATCATCTGTTAAGATAGGTAAGAACCTATCGGAGTCTTTCATAACGGGGTTTCAGACAAGGTGATAGTCTATCATGTGATCTCTTCAATATTGTGCTAGAGAAAATCATACGAGATGCAGCAGTTAATACAAGTGGTACAATCTTCAATAGAAAACATATGCTAATCGCGTATGCCGATGACATTGATATTATGGGGCGCACTTTACGCGAGGTAACTGCCGCCTTTTCCAATATCGAGAATGAATCAAACAAAATGGGTCTAGCTGTAAATGAATCAAAAACAAAACTGGTGGTTTCTTCAGGCAGACAGACCACTAGAATTGGATCACATGTGCCAGTAGAAAACTATAGCTTCGAAGTTGTAAAAGAATTTTTATACCTTGGTACCGCTGTGAACATCAACAACGATAGAAGCTTTAAAATTAAACGTAGAATAATACTTGCCAATAGATGCTATTTTGGCCTAAGCAAACAGCTAAGAAATAAAGTCCTCTCCGTAAGAACTAAAATTACGCTCTATAAAACGCTTATACTACCCGTGTTACTGTATGGTGCAGAATCATGGGTACTTGCACAGGCAGATGAAGCTATCCTTGGAGTGTTTGAAAGGAAAATCCTACGAAAAATATTTGGACCAGTCTGCGTCAACAATGAGTATCGACATCGAATGAATCATGAGGTGTATGAGTTATACGCTGACATAGACATAGTAAAACGTATTAAGCAACAGCGGCTGCGCTGGCTAGGACATGTTGTGCGAATGGATGTAAATACTCCGGCAAGAAAAGTGTTTGATAATGATCCTGAGGGAACTCGTAGAAGAGGGCGCCCAAAACTTCGATGGAAAGACCAAGTAGAAGAAAATCGTTCAAAACTTGGCATAAGAAATTGGAGAATATGCGCACAAGATAGAAGCGCAAACAGGTTGTTACAATAGGCCATTTAAGTAAGCAAGTAAGTAGTTTTTGAGTTATCGTTAATTATTTGAAGAAACGTCTAAAAAAATTGCAATTTAAAAAAAAAATTAAAAAAAAAATTTTACCATTTTTGTACAAACGTAGTCATGATACATCAAAATTGTATAGTGGTTTTAAGAGCACATGAAATTTTTTTTATTTTGTTGTGCTGTGTAATAGTTTTTAAGACTTGAATTTGTTTAGAAATAATGTTATACTCATGACTGAGTCTGTTGCCTGTTCTATGAACGATTTTTTTTATGATTTTGCCATCTATGTTAAATACGATACATTTTTTTTATGTTTTCTTTCCATTTCGTGCTTAAATTGACGACAGTTAGTATTTTTATATGAGGTGTAAAGACGAGGACTACGTAGAAGTATGTCCATGGGGTCCAATTGAAGTTAAAGCATGACGGGAAAATGGTCAGAAAAGGTCGGGAGTGTTGATATATTAAAGGTTTGTGCATTGTTGCTAACCAAGTTGGCGCTGATTAGGTAATGATCCAAAATAGAGGAGCCATTAGGATATGAAGGTGTGTCACAGCAAATACGGATAACTTCGACAGAATGATCCAACAGCCAGATTTGTAGAACTTTGCCATTAGAATTATCTAAATTATCTCCCCGTTCTGGGTGCTTTGCATTAAGGTCGCTCCCAAGAACAAAACTATAAAAATTAGAGGCCACTTCCATAATTTTATTTAATCCATCTTGGACTTAATTACATGGTATGTATATTGATCCTATTAGTACCTGTTTATATTCTTCTTCGATTTTAAGGTTGATTGTAATAAAAGAAGCATTAAAGCTAACGCCACTTACAGTTTACACAGCATAGATCAGAGTCTTTCGATTCATAACGGGGACATTCTTATAGCAATTCCAACACCAAGCGTAGAATTGTCGCGAACAAAATTATAAACATAGAGGAAAACTTTTTTATTCGTTTTCAAGTGGGCCTCTTGCGCAAAACCAAAATCAATTTTATTGTGGATATCTGTGAGAGATCTCACGTTGTAGGTTATGAAATTAATGGATTAGGGCCATGAGACATTTTAATTTTATTGGAGAGCACAGTAGGAAATTATTGCCAAAACCCCCATAGTTGTTTTTATTTTTTTTTTATAAATTTTAATGTCAGATTAGAGCTGACATTTCAAAACATGTAATCCCAAATTTTTACCATACTGCATTGTCTACTATATATAATTTCATACAAAAAGTAAAAACAACTAAATAAAAAAATATTTGTCTTTTTGAACCTATATATAAAGTTCGTTTTATTTTGGAATATATGTAAATTTTTAACTTCTTCTTTTTTGGATTAAAAAGTTGATATCTTTTACTAATCAACCGCGTCAATTTCGATATTTTTTGACCTATGTTTCATCTAGAATTCGAGCAGTTAAAACAACTATAAAAAAATAAAAAAAACAAGTGTGGTATATTCGACTATGTCGAATCTTGGATACCCTTCACCAATGGTGTTCCAAAATTAAAGAACAAAATAGTAAGAATTTATCGTTAATTATATAGTTTCTGCTTTCTGAACTTTACCTCAAATATTGGCGTTGTAATATTTCAGATTTAAATTATTCGGGTGAAAAGAAAAAATTAAAGGTATACCGCAAAACTCTATATGAACCAAAAAATATTCAAACAAAAATTTTAAAATTGGTTCAAAGAGGATATTGAATATCAGACATAGATGCGTGATTTAATTCGAAAGTATCATATATATAGTAGAAGTTCTTGATTAGTTGATTTTCCTTAAATTCTGACGTGCTACGGCAAAACGCCGAGACACGTATTTCTTTATTTTAAGCCTATTTTCATATTCTGTTAACATTACTCATGTGTACTCAAAAAAATTGATTTTGTCGTACTGTGTAATATACTATCACTTGTACACCGGGAGTATCTTTTTTCTCTTGTTATTTAAAAGGGGTTTTCAATCAAAAATTTTAAAAATTTCGTCTAATTTTTGGTATTTTTCGATATTTCGGGTGTTTATAAACCGATTTTGATGAATTCTAAATCTAAAATCTGATATATAATTTATGTAGATTCATCCTCCAGAGGCTTCAGAAAATTGATTTCAAGAGACAGACAGACATCGCTTAATCGATTCTCCTCCCGATTCTGAGTCAATCGGTATAATTTTTATGGTTTCTACGATCATTTTTTGGTTCATAGAGAGTTTTGCGGCATACCTTTAATTTTTTTCTTTTCACCCGAATAATTTAAATCTGAAATATTATAAAGCCAATGTTTGAGGTAAAGTTCATTTAGCAGAAACTGTAGAACTAACAATAAACTCTTTTGATTTTATACTTTACTTTTGGACCACTATTGGTGAAGGGTATCCAAGATTCGTCATAGTCGAATATACAACTTTTACTTGTTTATTTTAAATTCTATTTTTTGGTAATTTTATGAAGATTTTGAAAATCGTGCAATTTTACTTTTAATGGTTTTAGATAACAAACTAAGACTAATATCCCATTCACATTAAGCTCGAAAACTAGTTAAAGTAGTTTTCGCCTCAAAACAATATTGAAAACTTAAGTTTTCACATACAAAACGAAAACTCCTTCCGTATGAGTTTTCAACGAAAACTTATTTGAAAACTATTAAAATACCGATACAACACTGAGTTCATACCAGTTATCAAAAATAAATGTCAGTTGAAAATAAAATATAAACAAAAACAATAATTTTAATATTAAAAATTTCTGAAAAAACATAATGAATGTGACGAAAAATTTATTATTTTATTGTTTTTAAATGCAATTTAATATTTCTAAGGTATTTGGTGTTCGGTTTTTAAAATTAAACGCAATTAATAAATGAATTTCTAACGAAAACTTATGAAGTGCCAAATTTTCATAATGTGAATGGTAAAGTTTTCAATGGTGTTTTCATTTCCGAAAACACCTAAAAACTTATAGTGTGAATGGGCTATAAATCACATAAGGCATGAAAGCGATGTCATTTATAACATCATATATCAAGCTTGTTAAAAATTTATTTATTAGCTGAGAACGCAAAGGTTTTGTTTAAAACCATTTCATTGAAGCACATCGCGAATTAAGCATTTGATATGATGGACCAAATAAGAATTTTATATTCTAAAAAAATATTAACCTATTAAAACTTATATTTTTATAAAAATAGTTTTATATTATAATTGTACATAAGTTAAGCCTGCAAAATTTCGGGATTGAAAATTGCATTATTAATTGCATTATTTCTTTGTTTTAAGGTATGTATAAATTACCATAGTAACATATAATGACAAAACCCCTGAAAATATATAAGTTGTGTCCAAATTAACATAAAACTAAATAAAATGGTTTTTAAATTATTTTTAGAAATGTTTATTTCAACAGTCATAAATTCTGCGAGCATCACGTAAATTATTAACGAGAATGGATTTTACATTCCATAAGTTCCCTTAATAAAACCCCAAAAAATATTTGGTGTCCGATGAAAAATTTTTTTGATTTTTTTTTAACTCCGAAATTAAAACTATTTGATTTTTGCCCATATGTATATATAATTATAATTTTTGTGATATTTCTTATATACAAGTTATAAATGATTTATACAGATGGCTTTATGACATTAAAGTTGTTTCCGTTCTTCGGGTTTTAACAATTTCGGAATATTCCTTAATAAGGGTTGCTATTTGAAATGCCTGTAAGTATAAGAAAAATATATATTAACAAACAAAATCTTTTCAATTAAATTAAGTTTAATTATTTAGGTAAAGTCTGTGGCATTTAGGTTCTTAAGTTTAGGTTTTTTTTTCTAAAGTTTTAATAAAACACTTTTTTGTTAATTTAGTTTTAATTTATTTTTTATTTAATTTAAGAAAATTAAAATTTGTATATATGTATGCAACATGTAAGTATTAGCAAATTATAATTTTAATATAAATATTAATAAATTTTATTTTCAGGTGTCTGTCTGTTGAAAGCATTTAATTTCTTGGAAAATTTTGGAATTCAAAGTAGAAGAAATCGGCTTACATTTAACCATAGCTTCCGTACAACCTCGCCTAGGCTAATCGCTTATTTGCCAATAAATAACAAATTATAACAATTTGGTAGGTATATAAAAGTTTTACATAAGCACTAGAAAGCATATTTTCCATTAAAATCGGTTTTTATTCAACCACAGCTCCCATACAAAACACTTTTGGAGACAACAAGAACATCATCAACAACAGCATCTTCATCATCATCAATAGTTACCACTGTTAATGCTTGTAATTGTTATATTTGTGAAGAATTGAATTCTTATTTGCTGGAACCAATTCCTTTAATTCAACTATAAATGGACAAGGTAAAAAATACACTTTAAAGCCAATAAATGATAAATTATAATAACTAAACTAAATTTTTTACAAAGAAGTCTTATGTGAATGCTAGCCAGTGTGCAAAATTTTGTCACAATCGGTCACCATTTGAACATATCTCTCATATAAAAACTTTCGGAGACACAAAAATAGATAGGGGGTTTGTGTCCGTCTGTCCATCAAATGAAAGCACGATAGCGCCTTAAAAAAAAGAGTTAGAGGGATAAAATTTTACAAAAGTATTTTCGTTATCTTGAGAAAGTTGTATATTGAAAATGGATGAAATCAGTTCACATTTAGTTAGAGCTCCCATATAACCCCTCCCGGGAATCACATTAATTCTAATAAATTGAATACAATTAAAATAGCTATGAAGACTTAATTTAAAACAGAAATTTTATGCAACTATTGGTCAGTATATAAAATATTTTATGATTCAGTCCATATTTGACCATAGTTTTCATATAAAAACCACTCCCGGAAACCACTTAAATGCCATAAAGGCATTTTTAAGATTTATGATTTTTAAGATTACTTCTGGAAAACCACTTACACAGTGTTAATAATTATCCTTTGAACAAGCTGTTCAATATGGTAAAATACGTGTACAATTCCATTTGTGGCCATTTTTGAGTAACTACATCTTCTGTAGATTTTGGAAAAATTAAAATTTTCAAATTTCAAAAAAAGAAACATCCCACGATGATTTCTGGAAAACCACTTATACAGAGGCGTCATTGAAAATTACTCAAAGATTAATTAAATCGTAAACTGTGCATTTAATCATGTTATGATCTGTAGCAAAGTTGTTTCGCATGAGCCGACGAAGGTTTCTAAACTTGTATTACCAATTTCCGACAGCTGGCGCCAATAATAAAATCTTAAACTGTGCTTCTAGGTTAGGTTAAGCAGGAACCTGAACATAATCATGCTATGATCTGTAGCAAAGTTAACCTAAAAATTTTCTAAAGAAACATTTTTTAACCGAAAAATTTTATATACAAAAATTTTTTAACCGAAAAATTTTCTATAGAAAAATTTTTTAACCGAAAAATTTTCTATAGAAAAATTTTTTAACCGAAAAATTTTCTATAGAAAAATTTTTTAACCGAAAAATTTTCTATAGAAAAATTTTTTAACCGAAAAATTTTCTATAGAAAAATTTTTTAACCGAAAAATTTTCTATAGAAAAATTTTTTAACCGAAAAATTTTCTATAGAAAAATTTTTTAACCGAAAAATTTTCTATAGAAAAATTTTTTAACCGAAAAATTTTCTATAGAAAAATTTTTTAACCGAAAAATTTTCTATAGAAAAATTTTTTAACCGAAAAATTTTCTATAGAAAAATTTTTTAACCGAAAAATTTTCTATAGAAAAATTTTTTAACCGAAAAATTTTCTATAGAAAAATTTTTTAACCGAAAAATTTTCTATAGAAAAATTTTTTAACCGAAAAATTTTCTATAGAAAAATTTTTTAACCGAAAAATTTTCTATAGAAAAATTTTTTAACCGAAAAATTTTCTATAGAAAAATTTTTTAACCGAAAAATTTTCTATAGAAAAATTTTTTAACCGAAAAATTTTCTATAGAAAAATTTTTTAACCGAAAAATTTTCTATAGAAAAATTTTTTAACCGAAAAATTTTCTATAGAAAAATTTTTTAACCGAAAAATTTTCTATAGAAAAATTTTTTAACCGAAAAATTTTCTATAGAAAAATTTTTTAACCGAAAAATTTTCTATAGAAAAATTTTTTAACCGAAAAATTTTCTATAGAAAAGTTTTTTTGCTTTGAAGACTCTCTCTATCAAGTTAGTTTATAAATTCAAAATATATTTAAACATAAAACATTTCATACTATTCTTTATTTAATTGTTTGATAATACACGTTAATTAGAAATTATAAAATACAAAGTATTTTTGACTAATAAAATTATATATATATATACATATGGGCAAAAATCAAACTGTTTTAGTTCCTTTGAAACCAACTTTCAACTCGAATTATTTTTGTACTCTTAAGAGTTCGAAAAATCTAATTAAAAATTTTGAAATCTGAAGACTTCAGGTATATCGATCACAAAATCATAATAGCGCAAGTTTGCACTTCTTAACGTAATTGGCATGCAAATTTAAAAAATGTAAAAATATTGAATGAAGCTTTCACGTTTTTCTTTATATTTCGACTTCTTTATTCGTTTTTACCCAAGTCGTTCTATTTCTACGAAATAGACACCACACTTGGGGGATGAATTCATTGCCCTCTAAATTTAAATTCCGTAACCTCTAAAGTACTTAATGGCAGCCAAAATTTGAAGCACGTTTTCGCCACTTTTTATTTTTTTTGTATATATTTTTCGGCCGCCTTAGGTTAGGTTAGGCAGAATGCAGCCCATATGGACCACGTCACTTGGGTCCAGAGAGGTCCCTTTGTAATTCCTTCAAATGGATAGAAGAGAAAGAGAAAGGTATCTAAACTACCCCAAAAGATATAGAGCCATCCTGTTGCAGGTCCGCGATCTCTGATAGATCATGCAAAAAAGGAATTCCAAGTGGATTTTCCTAATATCAGCAAGGGCTGGGCAATGGCAGAGGAAGAGAGTGACGGTTTCCTCTTCCTCTACGTTGTGGCAGCTTCTGCAATAATCATTACTATGAAGATTAAGCCTTCTAGCATGAGAACCTATCACCCAGTGTCCTGTGAATACTGAGATGAGGGTGCGAAGTCTTTGGCGCGGAAAGCTAACCAAGATTACAGAACGCTTACAGTCGTAAGTTGGCCAAGTAAGTCTGGAGATCGAACATGTCGTTTCTGTGGACCAGTTGGTCTGTGCGGACCTAAATAGAAACTGCTTAATGAGCAGTTTGCATGCAGAAAGCGGTAAACCTATGAATTGGTGAATGTTCTCCTGACCAAGGAGAGCACCACCTTTCGCTAGGTTGTCCGCAGTGATATTGCCTGGTACATTACTATGACTGTGTAGCCAGAAAAGTTCGATATTGGAATGTCTCGCCATCTCATTGAGGGATGCCCGGCATTCGCGGATGAGAACGGATGTCGTGCAGACCGATGATAAAGAGTGGATTGCGGCAAGGCTATCTGTACAGAAGCGAATATCGTTTGAGTATACTCGATGGTACGTAAGCCATTTGCTCGCCCTATAAATAGCTGCGATTTCAGCTTGTAGAATACTGCATTGTGAGGGGAGCTTGAATTTTACTTTTGTCCCATAGAGTGGGATAAAGAAGCCCCCTCCCACCCCACGTGCCGATTTGGATCCGTCTGAGTAGATATCCAGTGTCCCTACTGCAGAAGCGGGTAGAGTTCCTGAGATATCCACAGAGAAGAGTTGTTCGAAAACGGGGGAGGGAATGCAGTAGTCAATGTTTACGGAAATGTTTGGGAGTTTTTTCAAAATAGTTGATTGGCCTAAGGATGACGTAGACCATTCACCGGTATTCCTTAACCTGATTGCTGAGTTGAGGGCTACGAACTAAGCCATTAGCTCAACCGGTAGCCAGTTGAGCATGACAAAGAGTGTCTTTAAGGGTGTAGTTCTTAGGGCACCCGTAATCATGAGGGCAGCTGATCTGAGAACCTTGACAAATGATCCTCGCTGATTAGCCTTGTTTAGGGCAGCCCACCAGACAAGAGCGCCATACATGAGTATAGGTTTAGCAACCATTTCAAAGATCCAGGCGGTATTTGATGGGGATAGGCCCCACGTATTGCCCAGAGCTCTTCTGCACGAATATAGTGCAATGGAGGCCTTAGACACCCTAGATCGGGTATTTAAGTTCCAGGACAGTTTAAAGTCAAGGATCACTCCTAGATATTTGGCATGATCCGTAAGTACCAGTTCGGTCCCATCTAGCTTTGGGACGGTGAATTGGGGAATCTTATATTTCCTAGTAAATAGAACGAGTTCCGTTTTGGCGGGGTTAACCCCCAGACCGTTGAAAACGCTCCATTCCGTGAGTGTAGCCAAAGCGACTACTAGTCGTTGCGAGATAATGTTCGGGTACTTGCCCGAGACTGCAATAGCGACATCATCTGCGTAAGCAATGGTTTTGAAGCGCAGAGAGTCTAATTCCATTAACAATTTGTTAATAGCGAGGTTCCAGAGCAGGGGTGATAAAACTCCGCCCTGTGGAGTACCCCGGCATGCTACTTTATATATCGTAGCTTTGTCCAAAGTTGAAAAGATAACTCTATAGGAAAGAAGTTTTCCAATAAAGGAGACGATAGAGTTATCAACTCCTGTTCTTCCAGTGCCAAAATAATCGATGAAGGCTTAATGTTATTAAAAGCTCCTTCGATGTCTAGAAAGGCAACGAGTGAGAATTTGCCAAACTCAAGTGATTTTTCAACAGACTTGCCTTTGTTGTAGGCGTGCTGTGATTTAGTGAGAAGACGCGGGTTAAGTGATGAACACAAGTGAACATCAATAATGCGTTCCAGAGTCTTGAGTAGGAAGGACTGAGGCTAATTGGCCTAAAGTCCTTTGATTTAGTGTGGCTAGCTTTACCCGCCTTAGGGATGAATACTACCTCACATCTGGTCCATGATTCAGGAATGTATGAGAGTCTAAGACAACTCATAAAAATCCTGGTAAGGCATGGAGTGATAATGTCAGCGTTGTGCTATAAGTCTGCTGGGATGATGCCATCCGTACCCGCTAACTTATAAGGTTTGAAACTGTCTAGAGCCCACTTAACTTTATCTCTATCAATTTTGATAGGTGTGGATTCATAAGCAGTCGAGTTACTGGACGCAGGTTCGTGGTAAAGAGCACTGCATCCAGGGAAGTGAGTGCCCAGAAGGACCTCAAGGGTTTCATTGCTACTGGTGGTCCAGTTGCCACAGGTTTTTTGAATATAACCTGTGACGGAGGGATTTTGCGAAGTCTGGTGGTCTCGGAGAATCCTTCCACGCTATGCAGAAGTCTCTTCTGACTACATTTTTGAATCTGTTAACTGAAGCCTTATAGGTTAGAAGTCCTTTTGGCTTCGTTAAACAGACGTCGACATTCCTTGCGTAGCTTCACAATGTCGGGTGACCACCAGGGTGGTTTACATTTACCTTTCCTAGTGATTTTCTTGCAAGCTTGATTTGTTGCTCGCTGAAAAGCATTGGTCAAAGTGTTAACAGCTAGATCAATGTTCTCGCAAGAGTTGATTTGCGGTACAGAGGGTAAGAGGCGACATAGGAATTCTTTATGTGAGCCCCAGTTGGTTCTTTTCCTATTTAAGAAGGGGATTGGTCTATCCTGTTTGAATTGAAGTTCGAATTCAATATACCTATGGTCGGAAAAGGAGCAGTCATTACACACTCTCCTTCGGCCGCCTTAAGGAATTCCAAAAAAAGATAAGGATTGATTGATCTTTCTTTTTGAGGCCCTATGCTGCACTGGGAGTCAAGGATAACAGAAGAAGAAGAAGATTGATCTTTCAGTTTCGCATGGTTTGATATATATGTCGTTAATGTGTAAATTTTTCAAAATACCGATTTAGGTGGAGCACACTCGCAAAAATGTATATAAATTTTGTTTTTTGCCATTTAACACCTAAAAGCGAAGACACACCAAAAAATATTTGTTTGGTAATTTTATGGAGATTTTGAAAATCGTGCAAAAAAGTGCATATTGCTTTTAATGGTTTTAGATAACAAACTATGACTAAATCACATAAGGCATGAAAGCGATGTCATTTATAACATCATATATCGGGTGCTTTTTATTGAGGTATAGAACTTTAAGTTGGCATCTCTTTTTTAACTGGCGGCCATTTTGTCAGCTGTCAAGTGATTAATATTTAGTTTGGTTTGCCATTTCATCATGAACAGGTTGACAAAAGAACAACGCTTGCAAATCGTGCAAATTTATTTCGAAAATATGAATTAATTGCTCTGATTAACCGAATTAATCAGAGCAATTAATTCGGTTAACCATGGATCGTTTTCGCACTACGTTTACTCTATGTGATAATACGCATCCGCAGCGACGTCGAACAGTGCGCACCGAAGAAACAATTGCCGCTGTAGAGCAAAGTGTTGAAGAGGACCCGAATGAATCGATTCGCCACCGTGCACAGCAATTGGAGCATTGTCCATCAACTTTATGGAAGATTTTGCGCAAAGATCTTGGCTTGCGACCTTACAAGATCCAGCTTGTGCAAGAATTAAAGCCGCGAGACCATGCAATGCGTCGTGATTTTGGTGTATGGGCCGAAAATGAGATTGATCTCGATGCTGATTTTCATCGCAAAATTTTGTTCAGTGATGAGGCTCATTTTTGGTTGTATGGCTACGTCAAAAAGCAAAATTGCTGCATTTGGAGTGAAGAGAATCCACATGAGACCCTTGAGACGCCATTACATCCACAAAAACTGACTGTTTGGTGTGCTCTATGGGCTGGTGGAGTCATTGAGCCATACTTCTTTCGAAATAATGCTGGAGAGTCAGTTACCATAAATGGAGACCGGTATAGAGCCATGATAACCGACTATTTTGTTCCCCAATTGGATGGCATGAATGTGGATGAGTTGTGGTTCCAACAAGACGGCGCTAGATGCTACACAGCGCACGTCACAATTAATTTATTGAAGGAAACATTCGATGAGGGCATAATTTCACGGAATGGACCTGTCAATTGGCCACCAAGATCGTGCGATTTGACACCACTGGATTATTTTCTTTGGGGATATGTGAAGTCGCTCGTCTACGCCAACAAACCAGAAACGTTAGGGGACTTGGAAGCCAACATTCGTGGCATTATTGCCAACATACGGCCCCCTATGCTCGAAAAAGTAGTTGAAAATTGGACCTGTAGAATTGGCTTTATTCGAGCCAGTCGCGGCGGCCACATGCCCGAAATCATATTTAAACATTAATGGCATAAAATTATCCTTCCAATAAAGCCAAATTGATGGACATTAAAACGATTTTCTTGTGTTTTATTTCAATTCGAAGTTCTATACCTCTAAAAAAAACACCCATTATAAAGCTTGTCAAAAATTTATTTATTAGCTGAGAACGCAAAGGTTTTGTTAAAACCATTTCATTGAAGCAAATTGCGAATTAAGCACAAAATTGATCAGGAATGGTTTTAAAACTATTCTTTTAAAATTCTGAAGCGCTCCATAATATTATAAGAATTAACGATTTGATGGACCAAATAAGAATATATCATAAAAAATATAAAATAAAAAAATATTAACCTATTAAAACTTATATTTTTATTAAAAATAGTTTTAAATTGTAATTGTACATAAGTTAAGCCAGCAAAATTTCACTAAGACTTACATTTCGAGAAAATCGGAATTAAAAAAATATATTGTTTTTGTTCACTTGCATAATTGCATTATTTCCTTGTTTTAAGGTATGTATAAATTACAATAGTAACATATAATGACAAAACCCCTGAAAATATATAAGTTGTGTTCAAATTAACATAAAACTAAATAAAATGGTTTTTAAATTATTTTTAGAAATGTTTATTTTAACAGTCATAAATTATGCTAGCATCACGTAAATTATTAACGAGAGTGGATTTTACATTCCCTAAGTTCTCTTAATAAAACCCCAAAAAATATTTAGTGTCCGATCAAAAATTTTTTTGATTTTTTTTTTTTAACTCCGAAATTAAAACTATTTGATTTTTGCCCATATGTATATATAACTATAATTTTTGTGATATTTCGTATACAGTGGTTGTTAGCTTATTTGATGCAAACAAACCTAAACAATTTAAATCAATGTAACTCAGAAAACACATTGAATATTCAAATAAAACACATACACTTTATTAAGTCTCTATATATCCAACAAGCAAATGCTTTTATTTTGTTTCTATATTTTCCTTTCACTGTACGAAAATTGCAAAAACAAAAAAAAAACTCTTATTGAATCTTTCAGCTTATTTGATGCAAACAAATTTTAATCGTAGTAATCCGTTATATTTTTAAATAAATATGAAATTATTTCTAATTTCTCTTCTTGTTGGGATTTTGGTATTGCATTCTGTATTTTTATTGTCGTTTTTTATTTTTAAAAAAGATATTACCTAGTTTTTGAGTATGGGTCGTCGGACATCAATAGAAAAACGGGAGTTGGCTATACATAACTTCAATGCTGGAAAGACACAGCGCACAGTGGTTTACGGACGCTTTTTTTGGAAATAATTCTGTAACTTTTGAACGACTAAAGATATTTAAATGAAATTTGGCGTGGTGGTAGTCATCGAGTTGGTTTTCAAAAGCACTGGTACATGAGGAGTCGGGAGAGTGATTGATGGAACTTCAAAGTTGGTCACCTCGGGTGTTCGACTTTTTTAAAAATTCGCCAAAAATCCATTTATGGATGGATTGAAAACAAATTTTAAACTTAAGTTGTCCTTGAGAAGATCCACAAAAAATATGCTAACATGTCCTTTGGGTTTCGAGATATTTGGGTAAAAAGGAATTTTTGGGTTGATTTTTTACCTATTTTTTTAAGCTTTTTTTAATCTGGTGAACGCATCTGAGGTCCAAAAATATTTTAAGAATATTCGTTAAATTTGTAATAAAATTCCAAAAAATGTTTGTGCAAGTCAGTTATAGATATCTTCTTCCATTCAACAGTTAAAAATATTCAATGTTGAAACTTAAAAAAAATTTCGCATTTTTTTGAGTTTTTCCCTAAAAGATAGCTATATTTTTTCACTAATAAAAAAATATTTTCTTAAGAAACATAAAAAGATTTTTAAAGTTTTTAAAAGAAAACATAATGAGAATGCGTATAAAACGAATTTCTTGCTAATTGGACATTTGGTCCTTGCACATGACCTCTCCAAAAAATGCCAACTTGTAAAAAAAAAATTTAGTATAAACAAAAATTTCTCCAAAGGCAAAGCACCGATTTCAAAAGAATTATAATGTTTATATTTTCTGACATATCTTTTATTGATTAGAAAAGTTTATTCTGAAACGCGCTGCAAATAGAGTCAGTGTTGCCATATTTGTAAAAAAACTCATTTTTTGAAACCCCTTTTTCCCGAGTTGAGAATTGGGGAATTTTTCAGTCAAAATTGGGAATTTTTTTTAGTTTATTACTTTTAGATCTTATTGGTCTACATAACTGCCAAATTTCATTGCGATATCTTTATCCATGTCATTTTTACAAATTATCAAAAATTGAAATTATTTTCCTTAAAAAAGTAGCAAAATAATATTTTTTGTTTTACGACACAAAGTGTAAAAACATTAACTCACTTAAACAATATTTTTACTTGGTGTTCATCTCCTGGTCTTTCCCGATTCAATGATACTGAACACGTATATTAAGCTTCAATACATAGCCTTTAGGAGCTCTGAAAACTTTGCCTCCCATTGCATTTTTAACCTAAATATTGGAGTATTGGAGAATAATATGTGCAAATAAAGTTAATGGTGCACAGTGGTATTAACTCTGCAATTTCTAAACTAAAAGACGGGTTTTGAAAAAATTTGGAACGTCAATAGAAGAGGTGTGAGGCTTTTAGATCAATGTTTAAGAACGCATTTGTCGGTAGCACAGTGGGCTCTACAGTGGGCCAAAGTTGCCTACCTCGGGTATATAAAACCTTTGGGTCCGTATAACTTTCGCCAATTGGGTCCGATCTAAAAGATTTTAACATTTTCGGAAACTTCTTAAAAAAATGAAGAAAAAACATGCTTACTATACAGCTTTATCTCTTATAGTTTAAGAGATATTTGAATCCATTTTTTTTGGCATTTTATGGCGTGTCTTCTGATCTTTTTTGGCCTGTTAATCTTTTCTCGTACTACGTAAAATTTTTTAAAAAATACTGCAAGATTGCTGATAAATTTCTAAATGAACTGGAAAAAAAAACTTAATAACACAGAAAAATTCTTCAAAGTTTATGTACTTAAAAAAGAGTGAAAAATGAATTTTTTTCAAAAAAGTAATATTATTTTTTCAATATTTTTGAAAAATTTTTTCAAAAGACTCAATTCGTTTTTTACATTTTCTAAAAGACTGGACCTGAGGGATCAGTATAAACTATATTTCTAAAAATTTTGGACATGCACCCTACAACCAGCGGTAGTCGTAAATCAGTCGTTTTTTAACAAAACTTATGTTTTTTAGTGACTGTAAAAAAATTGCTTATTTTATCTCAAAGCTGTTCTTAATAAAATTGTATTAGGTATAATGTTCTTAAGGTCTGTGCATAAATCTAATAGATCTCGGCTACAAATCGGGTCACACGGGTCGTTCTTTTAAAAAAACTAAAATTTGCGAAAAGCGTACTGTTCTGTATTCAAAAATTTAAATTTAAATTTCAGAACTTGTTCCGAAATTTACGTTTCTGATTTTCACATATACAGGTCCATACTGTGTATAAAAATGGTAGTAATACCTTGTTTAGTTTTAGAGATTTTTGCTAAAAAATACAGTAATGTTTAAAAATTATATTAAATTTTTATGGAGTCAAATATCCTTTAACTATAAGAGATAAGGTAGTATAGTAAGCATGTATTTTCTTTATTTTTTTAAGAAGTTTTCGAAAATGTAAAAATCTTTTAGATCCGATCCAATTGGCGAAAGTTATACGGACATAAAGTTTTATATACCCGAGATAGGCAACTTTGGCCCACTGTAGAGCCCACTGTGCTACCGACAAATACGTTCTTAAACATTGATCTAAAAGCTTTACACCTCTGCTATTGACGTTCCAAATTTTTTCAAAATCCGTCTTGTAGTTTAGAAATTGCAGAGTTAATACCACTGTGCACCATTAACTTTATTTGCACATATTATTCTCCAATACTCCAATATTTAGCTTAAAAATGCAATGGGAGGCAAAGTTTTCAGAGCTTTTAAAGGCTATGTATTAAAGTTTGATATACGTTTTTAGTATCATTGGATCGGGAAAAACCAGGACATGAACACCAAGTAAAAATCTTGTTTAAGTGAGTTAATCTTTTTACACTTTGTATCGTAAAACAAAAAAATATTATTTTTCTACTTTTTTAAGGAAAATAATTTCAATTTTTGATATTTTGTAGAAATGACATGGATAAAGATATCACAATGAAATTTTGCAGTTATGTAGACCAATAAGATCTTAAAGCAATAAACAAAAAAATTCCCAATTTTGACTGAAAAATTCCCCAATTTCCAACTCGGGAAAAAGGGGTTTCAAAAAAGGAGTTTTTTTTACAAATATGGCAACACTGACTCTATTTGCAGCGCGTTTCAGAATAAACTTTTCTAATCAATAACAGATATGTCAGAAAATATAAACATTATAATTCTTTTTAAATCGGTGCTTTGCCTTTTGAGAAATTTTTGTTTAAACTAAATTTTTTTTTACAAATTGGCATTTTTGGATAGGTCATGTGCGAGGACCAAAAGTCAAATTAGCAAGAAATTTGTTTTATACGCATTTTCATTATGTTTTCTTTTAAAAACTTTAAAAATCTTTTTATGTTTCTTAAGAAAATATTTTTTTATTAGTGAAAAAATATAGCTATCTCTTAGGGAAAAACTCAAAAAAATGCGAAATTTTTTTAAGTTTCAACTTTAAATATTTTTAACATTTAAATGAAAGAAGATATCTATAACTGACTTGCACAAAAATTATTTGGAATTTTATTACAAATATAACGAATATTCTTAAAAAATTTTTGGTAATCAGATGCGTCCACCAGATTAAAAAAAGCCCTTTTTACCTTTTTACCCAAATATCTCGAAACCCAAAGGAGATAACCTACACATGTAAGCGTATTTTTTGTAGATCTTCTCAAGGACAACTTAAGTTTAAAATTTGTTTTCAATCCATCCATAAATGGATTTTTGGCGAATTTTTAAAAAAGTCGAACATACGAGGTGACTTATTTGAAGGTCCATCAATCACTCTCCCGACCCCTCATGGACCAGTGCTTTTGAAAACCAACTCCTTGACTACCACCATGCCAAATTTCATTTAAATATCTTTAGTCGTTCAAAAGTTACAGAACAATTTCCAAAAAAAAGCGTCCGTAAACCACTGTTCAGCGTAACATAGCAGAGATATTAAATTTACCATCCTCTACTGTCCAACATATAATTGAGCGTTATACGAAGGAAAATAGAATTGAAAATAAGGGTAGATCTGCTCCTTACAAAATTTTTTCTGCAAGTGATGAACGTTGGATAGTCAGAAAAGTTAAGGAAAACCCAAATTTATCGGCACAAAAAATAGCGGGTGAAGTGTCTAAAGGCATTGGCAAGACCTGCAGCTCATCAACAATTCGCCGTATTTTACGTTCGCACGACTTTCATGGCCGAGTACCACTTAAGAAGCCAATTATCAGTCCTAAAAACAAAAGCTCCCGATTGGGTTTGCAAAAACACATATTTCGAAGAGTCTAGATTTCTGGAATACCGTAATATATTCAGACGAGTCAAAATTTAATATCTTTGGCTCAGATTGAAAGTCCTATGTATGGCGGAAGCCAAATACTCAGCTAAATATAAAGAACCTTCGTGCAACTGTTAAACACGGTGGAGGAAGCGTTATGGTTTGGGCTTGCGTGGCTGCATCAGGTGTTGGTAACCTGGTCTTTATTGAAGGCAATATGGACAAAACAATGTATTTAAACATTTTAAAAGAAAATTTGATTGAAAGTGCTTCAAAACTGGGTCTTAGAAGGAACTTTCGTTTTCATCAGGACAACGACCCTAAACATAATTCTAATGTTGTTCAGACATGGCTTATATGGAACTGTCCTCATGTGATGGAGCCACCTGCACAGTCTCCGGATTTAAACTTGATAGAAAATTTATGGGCGTTATTAGAAAATAATATAAGAAATCACCAGATTACTAGTAGAGAAACATTGAAACGTGCGTTGCTTGAGGAATGGAACAAAATAACACGAGGAACAACAAAGAAATTGGTTGAATCAATGGCAAATCGTTTGAAAGCTGTGTTGGAGCAAAAAGGCTATCACACAAAATATTAATCAAAATGTTTAAAACAAATATCAAACAAAAATCCTATTGCATCAAACAAACTGCTTTATTGAATATGAAGTTTTTTTTTGTTGATCTCATTTTTCCTTAAAATAATGTAAAGTATTAAATAAATGAATTTATAATTTTACTTCTTGTATCCATTTCTTTTAACTTGTATTTTGAATTTTACAAATAGCATACTTAGTTTAAGAGTTACATTAATTCAAAAAAAAATATTTTGCTTGCATCAAATAAGCTGACAACCACTGTATATAAGTTATAAATGATTTATACAGATGGCTTTATGATACTAAAGTTGTTTCCGTTCTTCGGGTTTTAACAATTTCGGAATATTTCTTAATAAGGGTTGCTATTTAAAATGCCTGTAAGTATAAGAAAAATATATATTAATAATAAAAAAATCTTTTCAATTAAATTAAGTTTAATTATTTAGGTAAAGTGGTTAAAAGGATAATTGTAATTGTTTAGTGATAAGTCTGTGGTATTTAGGTTCTTAAGTTTAGGTTTTTTTTTTTCTAAAGTGTTAATAAAACACTTTTTTTGTTAATTTAGTTTTAATTTATTTTTTTTATTTAATTTAAGAAAATTAAAATTTGTATGTTATGTTTAGTCACTTAGTTTTGTTCACAATATTTGTTTAATGTTTTTGATAAATTCAACAGAGTCAAGTGAAAATAAAAATCTTTATGACAAAGAGTACAACAGAAACTATTTAACAGCGAAAACAATTGAAAGAGCACGGTCCCTTTATCCCTCGATCAACTCAATTGATATTACATTTGTGCCAAATTAATCAACAACAAATTCTTGTGCGATACATAAGTTTACATTTGCGCCATGTCAAACAAAAACAATTACTTGTGCAAACGACAAAGAAAAAGAAAATATAAAAAATTAAAACATTGTATATACCAAAACAAAGGCGCATCCAAGCCGTCTGTGAGTGAAGGTTTTAATTTGCCCAATATTGATGTTAGTGGTACTAGTTCAAATAACAAAGTTGCTAAACAGATCCCTACAGGTATTGACCGGTACTTTTCCATACCGAAACATAAGTCGAGAACAAACAAATAACTCCATTGTTAAAATTTTTTCCAAATTATCTTGTGCAGTAACTGTAAACAAAATCACACTGCTAACTACCGTGGTTGCCCTGTATTTTTGCTCTAAGACAACGAGCACCCTCTTCGCGAAGACCTACTACTGCTCAATACCAGGGCTCTTATTTCCTATCGCTTCCTACAGTTCCAGATCGCTCAAACAAAGGTTTACAGCAAGGTAATCCCCCACCTCAAAATGGCTTCTTTTATGCTCATATTCAAACTACAGAATCTTAAAGCTCCATTGAGAAACTGATTGAAACCACGAATAACTTCATGTCTAATGTGCAAAATATGTTGCAGGAGATGATGAGAAATCAAAGAATGCTTATGCAGATTTCTTGAAAAGAAAATGAACCTGTTGAAAATATGTTTTTGGAACGCAAACGGCCTTAGTCAACACAAAAAAGAAGTTGAGCATTTCCTGCATGAACAGGAAATTGACGTATTACTGGTATCTGAAAAAAATCTTTTAAAGTAAATGGGTATTTTACATATGATACAAAACATCCAAGTGAAAGAGCATGCGGTGGTACAGCTATTATATTACAAAATAAAATAATTCATTTTCAATTGCCTCATTACGAAAAACAATATATTCAGGCAACATCTGTTAAACTTTTGGATTATAAAATGATTTTATCTTCTACATATTGTCCGCCAAGATATAACATTAAAAAGATCAAGTCCTTGACTTTTTAGATACGCTTGGCTCTAAATTTATAGTGGCTGGTGATTTTAACGTGAAGCGCACGTTTTGAGGCTCACGCCTTATTACGCCTAGGGGTACACAGCTATTGGGTGCTATCTCTTCACACAAGTTGGACGCTGTTTCAGGAGGTCACTCAATGCCTTGGCCATCAGACTTAAATAATAATCCCGATCTGATAGATTTTGCCGTTACAAGAGATATAAAAAGAACCAACTTATCCATCTCCTCATCACTAGACTTATCATCCGATCTTCTTCTGTTATCCTTGACTCCCAGTGGAGCATCGTTTTATATCGGAGTCTATTGGGAGATGTTGAGCATACATCATTCCATGAATAGTTTGCTGCTTATAACTCCGCATCAATTGATCTTCTCCACGTTCTAGCAGGTGCACCAACACGACAGCCGCTTCCTTGTGGATTCCAACGAAGCGCTTGTCGAGCAATGTTGGTATTTGGCCTTCGAAGTGTGTGGCCTATTCACCGCCATTTCCGTTGACATACCTCTCTGGAAGAAGGATTTGGTTTGTCGCATTAGGTAGATCTTCATTTCTTATGCGATTTGGCCACCATATTAAGAATTTGCCTTAAGCATTTGTTTGTAAAGCTTTGCAGTCGTTTATCGATGGCACTTGTGCGTTTCCATGTTTCGCAGCCGTAATACAGGATGGACTTGACATTCGAGTTGTATAATCGTAACTTAGTTGTTGTTGATACTTGCCGAGATTTCCAAATAGCTCGAAGAATGCAGATTTTGCCTTATTAATACGCAATTTAATATCCTCGTCGCGCCACCTTTTTGTAGTTACTAAATTTTCCAGGTATTTGAAGGTATCTACACGCCCAATAACCTCGTTATTCACATTGATGAGTGTCAACGGGTTTGTGCTATAGCCTCCGGGCATAATCTTTGCCTTGGAAATATTAATTTCAAGACCAGCTATACGAGATTCAGCAGTTATATCTTTAGTATTCTCTTGAAGGTGACCAGAGCTTTGGCTTAGAAGACATACGTCATTGGCATATTCCAAGTCCTCAAGTTATTTGAAGGGTGTCCATTGGATACCGTGTCTTTTATTTAGTGCCGTGCGCATTATGTTGTCGATGACGAGGATAAAAAGTATAGGTGATAATATACATCCTTGCCTTACTCCAGTAGTAACATCTAACGGATCTGATAGTTTATCTTTGTGTAGGACTCGACATTTAAAATCAACTTACTTTGCCCGGATTAAGTTGAGAATTTTCGTCGGCATGTAACGATTTTCTAAAATTCTCCATAGATAGCTTCAATTGACACTGTCGAAGGCATTCATGAAGTCGATAAACGCTAGGTAAATAGGAGTGCAAAATTCATTACATTACTCTAATACTATTTTTATTGTGTTAATTAGATCAACACAAGAACGGTTTTCTCTAAACTCAAACTGATTTTCGCGGAGTGTAGAGGAAACTGCGTCGGATATTCTGTTCAAAATTACACGACTTAGTATTTTGCTCGGTATTGGGTGAAGTGGTATACCCCTGTAGTTATTGCAGTCTTTGGGGTCACCCTTTTTTGGTATTTTGACTAGTATACCTTTATTCCAAGAGGTTGGCAGAGCTTCTTCTTTCCATATTTTTCGCACAAATGGGTGCCACAATCCCGACGATCCTTCAACATCACATAAAAGCATCTCCACTAAAATATTGTCATTGCCCAGGCCTTGTTGCGTTTAAGGATTTTAATAGCGTTCTTCACTTCTTGTATTGTTGACTGTCAGAAATTCCTCTGAATATACTGTCATGGTTGGTTTAATTATGCACTTCAGCCAGTGGTGTTAATCCAATAGGGTTGTTAAGTGTTGACTTGAAGTGCTCCATCCAGCGTATTAGTTGTTCATCCAAAGTTGAAAGGAGTGTGCCACTACTACTCAAGATGGGACTGTTACTGTAAGTATGTTTGCCACACAATGCCCTTGATATGTTATACAAGGCCTTCATATCGCCTTTGCTTGCAGCTGATGCAGCTTGGCTCGCTTGTTCGTCTATCCACATTCATTTGCCCCTTCTTGCAGACTTCTTTATTTTATTAGATAGATCATTATATGTTGCACTGAGGGCTCCATCATCTCCACTTTCATTTAGCATTGTATTTTTTATGGAACTGCGTTGTTCTACCAAGTCCCATGTTGCCTATGTTATCCAAATTTTTCTTTTGTGATCTTTAAAACCTAGGGTTTGTTGACCAACTTCATTGTATGTTTGTGTGACACACCTGGGAATTTCATTAATACTGGCACCGTTGTTGTTTATTGCATCTGGAAGCCGATTCCTTATGGAAGTAATAACTTTCGGATTTCAGTTTCCTTACATCTATTTTCTGATCTGCTTTTGCCGTATTAGAAATCAAAGCAGCAACCTTTAGTCGAATTTTGCACATCACTAAATGATGGTCGGGTCGCTATTTATATCAGCTCCGCCTCGAGCGCACATCATGTAAAGATGATCGCCACTTAGAATTTATTGAAATATGGTCGATTTGATTTCGCCATAAATAACAAGAGAAAAAAGATACTCTTGGTGCACAAGTGATAATATCTTATATCGGGTGGTTAAATTTCAAGGGCCGATGTTGATTTTGAATAAAACACAAACTATTTAGGAAATTATTGTAATTTTCTTTTATTATGATATATTGGTATTACTCAATTATGTATGGAACAAAATATCGGCCAAATGGGAGCCGCGACCACGGCGGCACACCTCCATCCGATGGTCCAAATTTTCGATGACCCTGAGGCATAATGGAGGTTCTATGCCGTTAATGTGCCAAATTATCTCATCCTTTTGCTATTGAATTATTGCTGGCTAATCGACGTACACCTTTTCTTTCAAATAACCCCAAAGAAAAAAGTCCAACGGTGTCAAGTCACATGATCTTGGCGGCCAATTGACATCGACATTACGTGAGATAACATGGCCATTAAATTTGTTGCGCAAAAGAGCCATTGTTTCGTTAGCTGTGTGGCAAGTGGCACCGTCCGTCTGAAACCACATATCCCAACACATCCATATCTTCCAATTCGGGCCATAAAAAGTTCGTTATCATCTCACAATAGCGAACACCATTCACAGTAACTACCTGACCGGCCTCATTTTGGAAAAAATAAGGCCCGATGATGTCGCCAGCCCATAAACCGCACCAAACAGTCACTCTTTGTGGGTGCATTGGTTTTTCGACAATCACTCTTGGATTCTCATTCGCCCAAATGCCGCAATTCTGTTTATTGACGAATCCACTGAGGTGAAAATGTGCCTCATCACTGAAGATGATTTTCTTCGAAAATTGATCATCTACTGTTGCCATTTCTTGCCACCATTCTGACCATTCACGACGTTTGGAATGGTCAAAAGGCTTTAGTTCTTGAGCCAATTGCACCTTGTAAGCGTATAAATGCAAGTCTTTATGCATAATGTTCATCAACGACGAGCGTGAGAGGTGCAATTGTTGGGCACGACGACGAGTTGAGGTGGACGGCTCTTCAGCCAAACTATCGCGAACAGCAGCAGTATTATCTGCTGAACGAGCTGTACGAGCATGCACTGGTGTTCTAACATCTTCTACAGACCCGGTTTGCTAGAATTTTTCCACGATTTTTGCGATTGTACGCACATTTGGACGATCAAATTGACCAAAAAAATCACGAAGTGCACGATTTTCATAATAAGTCTGGATAACTTTAACACGTTGTTGGATTGTGTATTTCTCCATGGATCAAATTGAGTAAGTGTGAAATAGAGACATGTCAAATAAAATTCGGAAAAAAACTTGGCGTTTAGGTGTGGTTCACGTTCAACATCGGCCCTTACAATTTAACCACCCTTTATATCAGATTTGGTTCCCCAAAGCACTCTGTAAAATTGTATCAAAATCGGTCTATAAACAACTGAAATATCGCATAAACACTAAATTTGATGTATCGCAAATTGCCCAAAGTACGCATTAGAGAAAGTTTGTTGAAAATACATTTTATATCAGATTTTGGGAAATTCCCCGCCAAGCACATTATTAAATTTTATCAAAAGCGGTCCATGAACAACTGAGATATCGCCAAAACATTTCCTAAAATCTGATATGTATATATATATATATATATATATATATATATATAGCGATATTTCAGGTGTTTTGATCGACAATGATGAAATTCAATGGTGGGACGATATCCTCAAAATTGATATAAAATTAATAACTGTATACCCTCCAGGAGCTTCACAAATCTGATTTCAGCCGACAGACTGCTTTTCAACATTATGATAATATTAAGTATGTACTAGTTATAAGTAATCTTCCTAGAAAGTATATAAAATGCAGCATGATCGTTATTCAGCATTCTATATATCATAGAATTTGGCTCACATTTAGTCGTACCTCCTATATGAACCTAATGGCTTAAATTCCATCTTAAAGCCACTTTAATGAGAATAAATAATTATCACTTAATTAAGCACAAGAATGGTAGTCAGTGTGCAAAATTTTGTCTCAATCGGTCACCATTTGACTATAGTTCTTTGTAAAGAACTCTTTAAAAAAAGTCTTTATAATTTGAGTAGTTGTAAAGTACTAAATTTTATTTACAATATTTAATCTTAAGAACTAACAATTTAAATCTTAAATCTAAAGAGAACACATGCGTGCCTAATGCTACGCATGTATTCATTGCTTATCACTCTGTGGGGTTATTTAGAGATGAACCCACAAGTAGTAACAATAAAATCTTATCACACAAGTGATAGTTTTAGTTTTTATTATATCTTTAATGATAAGTATTTCTTTAAAAATATCAATTGTTATCTCAAAGAATGTTTTCTTGATTTTTAACAATGACACTTCTAAGAAAATAAAAAATATAAAATTATGTTCAATTATATTTGAACATTCTGCGGGGGGGGGGGGGGGGGAGAAAGTGATTAAATCTATTTGTCTTAATTTAATCATACGTCTTATCAATAAAATAATAAGAATTATAATAATGACTATTACTAATAATAAAGATGTATGCCCAGTCACATGATGAAACGAAATGCCTCTCAGTTCGATATTATACTTTTTTAACTCATCGATATGGTCTCTTAGTTGTGAAATCACTCGACTGTGATTTAACAGAACATTTCCCAATGGTTTTATCGCTTGAATTTCCTCTGTTTCGACATCTCTTGTTAGAAAGGCGTGGAATTTATTATTAACCCTTGCTTGAACGTTGTGCATGGCCTCCAACGTAATCTCTTCAATTCTCGCGGTACAGTCCTCGTCTAAACTTAGAATACCTTGGCGAGGAAGGTCCATGATTGTTTGCTGAGCGTTTTGACATTTTAGATGTGCTGATGCGTTCTTAAAAACCTTGAACAGCCAATTGCCTCTGGTGCTTAGCTCCATCCAAAAGGGAACGGCATCCACTTCGTTATATGAACAGTTGAGAACAGTGTGTGGTTTTAAAGGTGATAACTCACATTCATTAGACACGGCATCTATCCATGGAATATTTTCTTCGCATACAATTTCTTTGCTTAAAGTTCGTTTACATTCATTCAGCACTGCATCTGCTAAGTAATGAAAGGCGTCCTTTTCGTAATTATACACAATATATGGAGCTTTAATTTTTGCCGTTAATACAATCTCATCTTTAATAAATGGAACTGGAATTATTTTGTAGATTTGTGATGATTGACGATTTAATAGTGGTATTTTCAAATCAATAATGAGTTGGTTTCCTAAAAATGTGCCCGTTCCAGTTAAAAGATGCCATATCTCTTTCAGCTCTGTACCGCTTCGTTTTCCTGGCAACATAAACCTTTCAGGAATTTTATATCTTATAGCGTTAATTTCTGCTTGTAGTTGTTGTGGACTTATTAATACTGGATGTATCTTTCCGTTGTTTATGTCTAGCAACAAATCTATGGCTTCCTTCTGTACACTGTCACACTCCTCTATGATTTCCTGTAACTGTTTAGTCACCATAAAAAACCGTATGGATTCTCTATATTCAAAATGACGTTCTTTTACAATATCACTTATATTTTGGATCTTTGATTTTATTTCTTCAAAGTGAGTGTTTACTTCTTCTGTTGTTCTTTTAAGTAGGTTTACCGTAGAATCAACCACCGATGTCTGCCTTTTGGATAATTCTTTTATATTATTTTGATTTTCCAACAGTGATTTCATGTTCTCTTCTAGAGCCTGTCGGTCGTCCTCATCCATCATTCCAAATAGAATATGATACAAAGACCCTATAAACTTAAACGGAGCCTCTCTCTTTTTTCTGGAACCTATGTTGAATAACTCGTTGGTGGTTTTTATTTTGTTGACTTTATACTCCATGTTATTTAATACGCTCCAGCATTGTTCTTTAAAAGTGTCGATTTTTGGACATATTTCTCTAGACCTCTTAAGTACGTCGGCTGCTGTTTCCAAGGTTTCAAAATACGTTTTCATGTCATAATAAATAATTATATTCCAAGAAGACGATACGACGTTTATGTGACTTATTGGATCCAAATAAATCACTGAATTTTCTTTTATTGTTTCCACTTTTGTTAACGCTTGTGTACTAACTATAAACAACAAGTTCAACAATAATATTATTGGTAAATACATTTTCTTCTTTTTTGGTTGTTTTATTGTCATATTGACTTGAGCAGTAGTTGTATCAGCATCCTTAATTTGTTGATATACTCCATCATTTTGATATTCTAATGGGCATAACTTGTTTGTTGGCCTCTTTGTTATGCCGTTCTGCGTTCTGATGGTAGCTACTCTGACTATTCCGTCTTTACCTGGATGAACCTCCGTTACTCTACCTAACGGCCAGCGAGCGGGATGAGACTCTTCATTTTTTATTATTACAATTTGCCCATTTTCAATGTTCGGATACTTTTTTTCCATTTTGCTCTTTGCTGCAAGGTCCCTAGATAGTTATTTTTCCACTGCTTCCAAAAATGATTTTTCATTTTCTGCAGCAACTTCCATCTATCCAAGCAGCTTATTGTAGTTTCTTCATATTTTGCTGGACTCTCTATCATTGCTCGTCCTATTAAAAAATGACCTGGTGTTAAAACTTCTAGATCATCTGGATTGCTAGCTAGTTCATAAACGGGTCGTGAATTTAAAACCGCTTCGATCTGAGCCAGTAGCGTGCTTAGCTCTTCGTACGTGAGCTTATGTTCGCCTATTATTCTTTTTAAGTGAAACTTCATAGATTTTACTGCGGCTTCCCATATTCCACCCATGTGTGGACTTGCCGGGGGAATGAAATGCCATTTAATTTCGTCGTTTTCCAAGATAGGTGATAACTTTGAATTATTTTTAACAGCTTCAATAAAATCTTTTTCAAGCTGTCTTGCTGCTCCCACAAAATTTGTACCATTATCTGAGTATATATCACTGGATTTGCCTCTTCTTCCAAAAAATCTTCTAAGTGCTGCAAGAAACGCCTCTGTAGTAAGACTGCTAACCGCTTCCAAATGAACTGCTTTCGTTGTCATGCATACAAAAATGGCGACATACCCTTTCATTGATTTTTGTCCTCTCCCGTTTGAGCATTTTATTTGCAATGGGCCTGCATAATCGATTCCGCAATGAGTAAACGGTGGATTTATATTTACTCTATAGTGAGGTAGCACTCCCATAATTTGACTTTTCGTGTCATGTCCTACGATTTTTTCTTTTCGAAATACTCCATCTTCTAATATTTGGGAATACAAATCCGCTCCAATGACCATGTCGATTCTTTCAGATTTGTTAAAATTGGGATCTGCTAGCGTGAAATTCTTCCATTTCTCAACATCATATTTAAATGATATCTCGGGCTGGGTGGATGCCAATGTTGGTAAAATTAACGCTTCTGTTTTTATCTTTTCCTTACTTATAAATCTGGGATGTATTTCTATATTTACTTTGCCTTTAGCTACTCCTACTACCGTGTGTCCTAGTCCATGAAGTTTGACATCCGTTTTAATTCTGGGCAATTGTAACATTTGAACAGCTTCTTCACTTATTGTAGTTATTTGAGAACCTTGATCTATTAAAGCTCTTAGTGTCACGAATTCGTTATGAAGAGACTTTACTTTTACTTGTGCCGTAGCAAGCAATACACTGCTTAATGCGTTTGTATTCATTGATGCCTTCTCTGTTGTTTTTTCAAAATGAATTATCGTGTGATGAAATTTTCCACATTTTTGGCATCTGTTTTCACTCTTGCATTTTTTGTCTTTTTTATGTTTGAGACAGTTGAAGCAAAACTCATTACTTCTGACCCACTCATGTCTTTTATTAACTGGTAACGCCAATAGTTGTTTGCATATAGTGGTGTTGTGTCCTGGTTTTTGGCAGAATAAACAATTGCTCTTTTCTGTAAAATAAGTTGTTGATTTTCCATGATATTGTTTGTAGTTGCTGCTCTTCTTTGTGGTTGAAGCTTCTAGCGCCTGGTAGTGTTGCTCTATAAACTCCATCACGTCATTTAGCTGTTGAATTTCTTTGGATTTTTTTGTGTTTTGTTCATATAGAATTAAACCATCTTTATCCAGTTTACGAATTATTATTCTGGCAATAAAGGGATTGGCATCTTCTAACTTAATCCCCATGGCTTTTAGCGACTGTATGCCTTCATTTGTAGTGTCTAAAAGGTTCTTTAGACTTTCTGCTGATGAACTGTTAACATTTGGCTGGTCTAAAATCTTATCCACTAGTTTTGTGAATAAAATTCTTTTATTTCCAAATCTGCTTTTTAATATTTCCCATGCTGCACTGTAGTTACTCTCAGTAATTGGTAAATGCTGTATTAGCTTAAGAGCTTCATGCTTTAAATTAGTTTTAAGATGGTATAATTTTTCCACTTCTGACAGTTTGTGATTTTCATGAATTAGCTTCATAAACAAATCATGAAATGAATTCCATTCCTCCACCTTTCCTCCGAAGCATGGTATTTCAATGCTTTTTAACGCTATATGCTTCGGTTTTTCACTGCATCTGGTTATTTTGTCAATTATTTCTTTATTTTTTATTTTATACCGACCTTCTAAGTCTTCGAATTCTTCTTCGATTTCATTGCCCATCAGGTAGTTGATCGACAACTCCGAGTATATCTGCCTTATTTCTTTCATTTGTTCTTCCCAAGCTGATATTTTCTTCTCTAATGCAAAGGACTTCTCATTGCATTCTTCTTCCTCAAGAGATTCAATCAGTTGAAATATTTTTCTTCTGAATTGCCTTAATAATACCTTTAGTTTGGCATCCGGCATTTCTTGAGTTTTCTTCTCTTCCGTTTCGTTGACGTTTTTCGCCTCCAACATCCCTAGTATTTGCTGCATCTGTTGTTGAAGTTTTTCCATTTGTTGTTGTTGTTGAATTTTTTCCATTTGTTGTTGTTGTTGAATTTTTTCCATTTGTTGTTGTTAAATTTGTTGATGTTGTTCTTGCATCTTCGCAAACTTTTTTTTGTTGTTGTCATCCACAACCTCCACTTCAGGATCGTCAATTATTTTTTGTAGTTCCCTTAGTGCTGAATCTGCTTTGGACATTATGTTCTCATACACCTTTTCTCGGAAATATTGATCATCGTTTGCTCCATGTTTCAGCAATTTTTGATGATTTTCCTCAAATTCGTCCAATTTTTTGGTCAAGCTTTTTCTGGTTTCTTCAACCGCTGCTCTTCTGACCGATTTGTTTTTAACTTTTTCCAAAATCGATCTGATCTCAGAGTCGATTTGGTGTTGAGCTTTATATAACAAAACTCTTCCTGCCATCTTTTATTACAGTGTTTGGTTAAAATTTTTTATTTTTTTTTTAGATTTTTGTTTTGTATGTTTTTTGTTTCTCGAAGGAATATTTTTACTATTGCTAGTTTTTTTTTTTTTTTTTTTTTTTTTTTTTTTTTTTTCTTCGAAGGACCAATGTAAAGACCTCTTTAAAAAAAAGTCTTTATAATTTGAGTAGTTGTAAAGTACTAAATTTTATTTACAATATTTAATCTTAAGAACTAACAATTTAAATCTTAAATCTAAAGAGAACACATGCGTGCCTAATGCTACGCATGTATTCATTGCTTATCACTCTGTGGGGTTATTTAGAGATGAACCCACAAGTAGTAACAATAAAATCTTATCACACAAGTGATAGTTTTAGTTTTTATTATATCTTTAATGATAAGTATTTCTTTAAAAATATCAATTGTTATCTCAAAGAATGTTTTCTTGATTTTTAACAATGACACTTCTAAGAAAATAAAAAATATAAAATTATGTTCAATTATATTTGAACATTCTGCGGGGGGGGGGGGGGGAGAAAGTGATTAAATCTATTTGTCTTAATTTAATCATACGTCTTATCAATAAAATAATAAGAATTATAATAATGACTATTACTAATAATAAAGATGTATGCCCAGTCACATGATGAAACGAAATGCCTCTCAGTTCGATATTATACTTTTTTAACTCATCGATATGGTCTCTTAGTTGTGAAATCACTCGACTGTGATTTAACAGAACATTTCCCAATGGTTTTATCGCTTGAATTTCCTCTGTTTCGACATCTCTTGTTAGAAAGGCGTGGAATTTATTATTAACCCTTGCTTGAACGTTGTGCATGGCCTCCAACGTAATCTCTTCAATTCTCGCGGTACAGTCCTCGTCTAAACTTAGAATACCTTGGCGAGGAAGGTCCATGATTGTTTGCTGAGCGTTTTGACATTTTAGATGTGCTGATGCGTTCTTAAAAACCTTGAACAGCCAATTGCCTCTGGTGCTTAGCTCCATCCAAAAGGGAACGGCATCCACTTCGTTATATGAACAGTTGAGAACAGTGTGTGGTTTTAAAGGTGATAACTCACATTCATTAGACACGGCATCTATCCATGGAATATTTTCTTCGCATACAATTTCTTTGCTTAAAGTTCGTTTACATTCATTCAGCACTGCATCTGCTAAGTAATGAAAGGCGTCCTTTTCGTAATTATACACAATATATGGAGCTTTAATTTTTGCCGTTAATACAATCTCATCTTTAATAAATGGAACTGGAATTATTTTGTAGATTTGTGATGATTGACGATTTAATAGTGGTATTTTCAAATCAATAATGAGTTGGTTTCCTAAAAATGTGCCCGTTCCAGTTAAAAGATGCCATATCTCTTTCAGCTCTGTACCGCTTCGTTTTCCTGGCAACATAAACCTTTCAGGAATTTTATATCTTATAGCGTTAATTTCTGCTTGTAGTTGTTGTGGACTTATTAATACTGGATGTATCTTTCCGTTGTTTATGTCTAGCAACAAATCTATGGCTTCCTTCTGTACACTGTCACACTCCTCTATGATTTCCTGTAACTGTTTAGTCACCATAAAAAACCGTATGGATTCTCTATATTCAAAATGACGTTCTTTTACAATATCACTTATATTTTGGATCTTTGATTTTATTTCTTCAAAGTGAGTGTTTACTTCTTCTGTTGTTCTTTTAAGTAGGTTTACCGTAGAATCAACCACCGATGTCTGCCTTTTGGATAATTCTTTTATATTATTTTGATTTTCCAACAGTGATTTCATGTTCTCTTCTAGAGCCTGTCGGTCGTCCTCATCCATCATTCCAAATAGAATATGATACAAAGACCCTATAAACTTAAACGGAGCCTCTCTCTTTTTTCTGGAACCTATGTTGAATAACTCGTTGGTGGTTTTTATTTTGTTGACTTTATACTCCATGTTATTTAATACGCTCCAGCATTGTTCTTTAAAAGTGTCGATTTTTGGACATATTTCTCTAGACCTCTTAAGTACGTCGGCTGCTGTTTCCAAGGTTTCAAAATACGCTTTCATGTCATAATAAATAATTATATTCCAAGAAGACGATACGACGTTTATGTGACTTATTGGATCCAAATAAATCACTGAATTTTCTTTTATTGTTTCCACTTTTGTTAACGCTTGTGTACTAACTATAAACAACAAGTTCAACAATAATATTATTGGTAAATACATTTTCTTCTTTTTTGGTTGTTTTATTGTCATATTGACTTGAGCAGTAGTTGTATCAGCATCCTTAATTTGTTGATATACTCCATCATTTTGATATTCTAATGGGCATAACTTGTTTGTTGGCCTCTTTGTTATGCCGTTCTGCGTTCTGATGGTAGCTACTCTGACTATTCCGTCTTTACCTGGATGAACCTCCGTTACTCTACCTAACGGCCAGCGAGCGGGATGAGACTCTTCATTTTTTATTATTACAATTTGCCCATTTTCAATGTTCGGATACTTTTTTTCCATTTTGCTCTTTGCTGCAAGGTCCCTAGATAGTTATTTTTCCACTGCTTCCAAAAATGATTTTTCATTTTCTGCAGCAACTTCCATCTATCCAAGCAGCTTATTGTAGTTTCTTCATATTTTGCTGGACTCTCTATCATTGCTCGTCCTATTAAAAAATGACCTGGTGTTAAAACTTCTAGATCATCTGGATTGCTAGCTAGTTCATAAACGGGTCGTGAATTTAAAACCGCTTCGATCTGAGCCAGTAGCGTGCTTAGCTCTTCGTACGTGAGCTTATGTTCGCCTATTATTCTTTTTAAGTGAAACTTCATAGATTTTACTGCGGCTTCCCATATTCCACCCATGTGTGGACTTGCCGGGGGAATGAAATGCCATTTAATTTCGTCGTTATCCAAGATAGGTGATAACTTTGAATTATTTTTAACAGCTTCAATAAAATCTTTTTCAAGCTGTCTTGCTGCTCCCACAAAATTTGTACCATTATCTGAGTATATATCACTGGATTTGCCTCTTCTTCCAAAAAATCTTCTAAGTGCTGCAAGAAACGCCTCTGTAGTAAGACTGCTAACCGCTTCCAAATGAACTGCTTTCGTTGTCATGCATACAAAAATGGCGACATACCCTTTCATTGATTTTTGTCCTCTCCCGTTTGAGCATTTTATTTGCAATGGGCCTGCATAATCGATTCCGCAATGAGTAAACGGTGGATTTATATTTACTCTATAGTGAGGTAGCACTCCCATAATTTGACTTTTCGTGTCATGTCCTACGATTTTTTCTTTTCGAAATACTCCATCTTCTAATATTTGGGAATACAAATCCGCTCCAATGACCATGTCGATTCTTTCAGATTTGTTAAAATTGGGATCTGCTAGCGTGAAATTCTTCCATTTCTCAACATCATATTTAAATGATATCTCGGGCTGGGTGGATGCCAATGTTGGTAAAATTAACGCTTCTGTTTTTATCTTTTCCTTACTTATAAATCTGGGATGTATTTCTATATTTACTTTGCCTTTAGCTACTCCTACTACCGTGTGTCCTAGTCCATGAAGTTTGACATCCGTTTTAATTCTGGGCAATTGTAACATTTGAACAGCTTCTTCACTTATTGTAGTTATTTGAGAACCTTGATCTATTAAAGCTCTTAGTGTCACGAATTCGTTATGAAGAGACTTTACTTTTACTTGTGCCGTAGCAAGCAATACACTGCTTAATGCGTTTGTATTCATTGATGCCTTCTCTGTTGTTTTTTCAAAATGAATTATCGTGTGATGAAATTTTCCACATTTTTGGCATCTGTTTTCACTCTTGCATTTTTTGTCTTTTTTATGTTTGAGACAGTTGAAGCAAAACTCATTACTTCTGACCCACTCATGTCTTTTATTAACTGGTAACGCCAATAGTTGTTTGCATATAGTGGTGTTGTGTCCTGGTTTTTGGCAGAATAAACAATTGCTCTTTTCTGTAAAATAAGTTGTTGATTTTCCATGATATTGTTTGTAGTTGCTGCTCTTCTTTGTGGTTGAAGCTTCTAGCGCCTGGTAGTGTTGCTCTATAAACTCCATCACGTCATTTAGCTGTTGAATTTCTTTGGATTTTTTTGTGTTTTGTTCATATAGAATTAAACCATCTTTATCCAGTTTACGAATTATTATTCTGGCAATAAAGGGATTGGCATCTTCTAACTTAATCCCCATGGCTTTTAGCGACTGTATGCCTTCATTTGTAGTGTCTAAAAGGTTCTTTAGACTTTCTGCTGATGAACTGTTAACATTTGGCTGGTCTAAAATCTTATCCACTAGTTTTGTGAATAAAATTCTTTTATTTCCAAATCTGCTTTTTAATATTTCCCATGCTGCACTGTAGTTACTCTCAGTAATTGGTAAATGCTGTATTAGCTTAAGAGCTTCATGCTTTAAATTAGTTTTAAGATGGTATAATTTTTCCACTTCTGACAGTTTGTGATTTTCATGAATTAGCTTCATAAACAAATCATGAAATGAATTCCATTCCTCCACCTTTCCTCCGAAGCATGGTATTTCAATGCTTTTTAACGCTATATGCTTCGGTTTTTCACTGCATCTGGTTATTTTGTCAATTATTTCTTTATTTTTTATTTTATACCGACCTTCTAAGTCTTCGAATTCTTCTTCGATTTCATTGCCCATCAGGTAGTTGATCGACAACTCCGAGTATATCTGCCTTATTTCTTTCATTTGTTCTTCCCAAGCTGATATTTTCTTCTCTAATGCAAAGGACTTCTCATTGCATTCTTCTTCCTCAAGAGATTCAATCAGTTGAAATATTTTTCTTCTGAATTGCCTTAATAATACCTTTAGTTTGGCATCCGGCATTTCTTGAGTTTTCTTCTCTTCCGTTTCGTTGACGTTTTTCGCCTCCAACATCCCTAGTATTTGCTGCATCTGTTGTTGAAGTTTTTCCATTTGTTGTTGTTGTTGAATTTTTTCCATTTGTTGTTGTTGTTGAATTTTTTCCATTTGTTGTTGTTGAATTTGTTGATGTTGTTCTTGCATCTTCGCAAACTTTTTTTTGTTGTTGTCATCCACAACCTCCACTTCAGGATCGTCAATTATTTTTTGTAGTTCCCTTAGTGCTGAATCTGCTTTGGACATTATGTTCTCATACACCTTTTCTCGGAAATATTGATCATCGTTTGCTCCATGTTTCAGCAATTTTTGATGATTTTCCTCAAATTCGTCCAATTTTTTGGTCAAGCTTTTTCTGGTTTCTTCAACCGCTGCTCTTCTGACCGATTTGTTTTTAACTTTTTCCAAAATCGATCTGATCTCAGAGTCGATTTGGTGTTGAGCTTTATATAACAAAACTCTTCCTGCCATCTTTTATTACAGTGTTTGGTTAAAATTTTTTATTTTTTTTTTAGATTTTTGTTTTGAATTTGTTTTGTATGTTTTTTGTTTCTCGAAGGAATATTTTTACTATTGCTAGTTTTTTTTTTTTTTTTTTTTTTTTTTTTTTTTTCTTCGAAGGACCAATGTAAAGACCTCTTTAAAAAAAAGTCTTTATAATTTGAGTAGTTGTAAAGTACTAAATTTTATTTACAATATTTAATCTTAAGAACTAACAATTTAAATCTTAAATCTAAAGAGAACACATGCGTGCCTAATGCTACGCATGTATTCATTGCTTATCACTCTGTGGGGTTATTTAGAGATGAACCCACAAGTAGTAACAATAAAATCTTATCACACAAGTGATAGTTTTAGTTTTTATTATATCTTTAATGATAAGTATTTCTTTAAAAATATCAATTGTTATCTCAAAGAATGTTTTCTTGATTTTTAACAATGACACTTCTAAGAAAATAAAAAATATAAAATTATGTTCAATTATATTTGAACATTCTGCGGGGGGGGGGGGGAGAAAGTGATTAAATCTATTTGTCTTAATTTAATCATACGTCTTATCAATAAAATAATAAGAATTATAATAATGACTATTACTAATAATAAAGATGTATGCCCAGTCACATGATGAAACGAAATGCCTCTCAGTTCGATATTATACTTTTTTAACTCATCGATATGGTCTCTTAGTTGTGAAATCACTCGACTGTGATTTAACAGAACATTTCCCAATGGTTTTATCGCTTGAATTTCCTCTGTTTCGACATCTCTTGTTAGAAAGGCGTGGAATTTATTATTAACCCTTGCTTGAACGTTGTGCATGGCCTCCAACGTAATCTCTTCAATTCTCGCGGTACAGTCCTCGTCTAAACTTAGAATACCTTGGCGAGGAAGGTCCATGATTGTTTGCTGAGCGTTTTGACATTTTAGATGTGCTGATGCGTTCTTAAAAACCTTGAACAGCCAATTGCCTCTGGTGCTTAGCTCCATCCAAAAGGGAACGGCATCCACTTCGTTATATGAACAGTTGAGAACAGTGTGTGGTTTTAAAGGTGATAACTCACATTCATTAGACACGGCATCTATCCATGGAATATTTTCTTCGCATACAATTTCTTTGCTTAAAGTTCGTTTACATTCATTCAGCACTGCATCTGCTAAGTAATGAAAGGCGTCCTTTTCGTAATTATACACAATATATGGAGCTTTAATTTTTGCCGTTAATACAATCTCATCTTTAATAAATGGAACTGGAATTATTTTGTAGATTTGTGATGATTGACGATTTAATAGTGGTATTTTCAAATCAATAATGAGTTGGTTTCCTAAAAATGTGCCCGTTCCAGTTAAAAGATGCCATATCTCTTTCAGCTCTGTACCGCTTCGTTTTCCTGGCAACATAAACCTTTCAGGAATTTTATATCTTATAGCGTTAATTTCTGCTTGTAGTTGTTGTGGACTTATTAATACTGGATGTATCTTTCCGTTGTTTATGTCTAGCAACAAATCTATGGCTTCCTTCTGTACACTGTCACACTCCTCTATGATTTCCTGTAACTGTTTAGTCACCATAAAAAACCGTATGGATTCTCTATATTCAAAATGACGTTCTTTTACAATATCACTTATATTTTGGATCTTTGATTTTATTTCTTCAAAGTGAGTGTTTACTTCTTCTGTTGTTCTTTTAAGTAGGTTTACCGTAGAATCAACCACCGATGTCTGCCTTTTGGATAATTCTTTTATATTATTTTGATTTTCCAACAGTGATTTCATGTTCTCTTCTAGAGCCTGTCGGTCGTCCTCATCCATCATTCCAAATAGAATATGATACAAAGACCCTATAAACTTAAACGGAGCCTCTCTCTTTTTTCTGGAACCTATGTTGAATAACTCGTTGGTGGTTTTTATTTTGTTGACTTTATACTCCATGTTATTTAATACGCTCCAGCATTGTTCTTTAAAAGTGTCGATTTTTGGACATATTTCTCTAGACCTCTTAAGTACGTCGGCTGCTGTTTCCAAGGTTTCAAAATACGCTTTCATGTCATAATAAATAATTATATTCCAAGAAGACGATACGACGTTTATGTGACTTATTGGATCCAAATAAATCACTGAATTTTCTTTTATTGTTTCCACTTTTGTTAACGCTTGTGTACTAACTATAAACAACAAGTTCAACAATAATATTATTGGTAAATACATTTTCTTCTTTTTTGGTTGTTTTATTGTCATATTGACTTGAGCAGTAGTTGTATCAGCATCCTTAATTTGTTGATATACTCCATCATTTTGATATTCTAATGGGCATAACTTGTTTGTTGGCCTCTTTGTTATGCCGTTCTGCGTTCTGATGGTAGCTACTCTGACTATTCCGTCTTTACCTGGATGAACCTCCGTTACTCTACCTAACGGCCAGCGAGCGGGATGAGACTCTTCATTTTTTATTATTACAATTTGCCCATTTTCAATGTTCGGATACTTTTTTTCCATTTTGCTCTTTGCTGCAAGGTCCCTAGATAGTTATTTTTCCACTGCTTCCAAAAATGATTTTTCATTTTCTGCAGCAACTTCCATCTATCCAAGCAGCTTATTGTAGTTTCTTCATATTTTGCTGGACTCTCTATCATTGCTCGTCCTATTAAAAAATGACCTGGTGTTAAAACTTCTAGATCATCTGGATTGCTAGCTAGTTCATAAACGGGTCGTGAATTTAAAACCGCTTCGATCTGAGCCAGTAGCGTGCTTAGCTCTTCGTACGTGAGCTTATGTTCGCCTATTATTCTTTTTAAGTGAAACTTCATAGATTTTACTGCGGCTTCCCATATTCCACCCATGTGTGGACTTGCCGGGGGAATGAAATGCCATTTAATTTCGTCGTTTTCCAAGATAGGTGATAACTTTGAATTATTTTTAACAGCTTCAATAAAATCTTTTTCAAGCTGTCTTGCTGCTCCCACAAAATTTGTACCATTATCTGAGTATATATCACTGGATTTGCCTCTTCTTCCAAAAAATCTTCTAAGTGCTGCAAGAAACGCCTCTGTAGTAAGACTGCTAACCGCTTCCAAATGAACTGCTTTCGTTGTCATGCATACAAAAATGGCGACATACCCTTTCATTGATTTTTGTCCTCTCCCGTTTGAGCATTTTATTTGCAATGGGCCTGCATAATCGATTCCGCAATGAGTAAACGGTGGATTTATATTTACTCTATAGTGAGGTAGCACTCCCATAATTTGACTTTTCGTGTCATGTCCTACGATTTTTTCTTTTCGAAATACTCCATCTTCTAATATTTGGGAATACAAATCCGCTCCAATGACCATGTCGATTCTTTCAGATTTGTTAAAATTGGGATCTGCTAGCGTGAAATTCTTCCATTTCTCAACATCATATTTAAATGATATCTCGGGCTGGGTGGATGCCAATGTTGGTAAAATTAACGCTTCTGTTTTTATCTTTTCCTTACTTATAAATCTGGGATGTATTTCTATATTTACTTTGCCTTTAGCTACTCCTACTACCGTGTGTCCTAGTCCATGAAGTTTGACATCCGTTTTAATTCTGGGCAATTGTAACATTTGAACAGCTTCTTCACTTATTGTAGTTATTTGAGAACCTTGATCTATTAAAGCTCTTAGTGTCACGAATTCGTTATGAAGAGACTTTACTTTTACTTGTGCCGTAGCAAGCAATACACTGCTTAATGCGTTTGTATTCATTGATGCCTTCTCTGTTGTTTTTTCAAAATGAATTATCGTGTGATGAAATTTTCCACATTTTTGGCATCTGTTTTCACTCTTGCATTTTTTGTCTTTTTTATGTTTGAGACAGTTGAAGCAAAACTCATTACTTCTGACCCACTCATGTCTTTTATTAACTGGTAACGCCAATAGTTGTTTGCATATAGTGGTGTTGTGTCCTGGTTTTTGGCAGAATAAACAATTGCTCTTTTCTGTAAAATAAGTTGTTGATTTTCCATGATATTGTTTGTAGTTGCTGCTCTTCTTTGTGGTTGAAGCTTCTAGCGCCTGGTAGTGTTGCTCTATAAACTCCATCACGTCATTTAGCTGTTGAATTTCTTTGGATTTTTTTGTGTTTTGTTCATATAGAATTAAACCATCTTTATCCAGTTTACGAATTATTATTCTGGCAATAAAGGGATTGGCATCTTCTAACTTAATCCCCATGGCTTTTAGCGACTGTATGCCTTCATTTGTAGTGTCTAAAAGGTTCTTTAGACTTTCTGCTGATGAACTGTTAACATTTGGCTGGTCTAAAATCTTATCCACTAGTTTTGTGAATAAAATTCTTTTATTTCCAAATCTGCTTTTTAATATTTCCCATGCTGCACTGTAGTTACTCTCAGTAATTGGTAAATGCTGTATTAGCTTAAGAGCTTCATGCTTTAAATTAGTTTTAAGATGGTATAATTTTTCCACTTCTGACAGTTTGTGATTTTCATGAATTAGCTTCATAAACAAATCATGAAATGAATTCCATTCCTCCACCTTTCCTCCGAAGCATGGTATTTCAATGCTTTTTAACGCTATATGCTTCGGTTTTTCACTGCATCTGGTTATTTTGTCAATTATTTCTTTATTTTTTATTTTATACCGACCTTCTAAGTCTTCGAATTCTTCTTCGATTTCATTGCCCATCAGGTAGTTGATCGACAACTCCGAGTATATCTGCCTTATTTCTTTCATTTGTTCTTCCCAAGCTGATATTTTCTTCTCTAATGCAAAGGACTTCTCATTGCATTCTTCTTCCTCAAGAGATTCAATCAGTTGAAATATTTTTCTTCTGAATTGCCTTAATAATACCTTTAGTTTGGCATCCGGCATTTCTTGAGTTTTCTTCTCTTCCGTTTCGTTGACGTTTTTCGCCTCCAACATCCCTAGTATTTGCTGCATCTGTTGTTGAAGTTTTTCCATTTGTTGTTGTTGTTGAATTTTTTCCATTTGTTGTTGTTGTTGAATTTTTTCCATTTGTTGTTGTTGAATTTGTTGATGTTGTTCTTGCATCTTCGCAAACTTTTTTTTGTTGTTGTCATCCACAACCTCCACTTCAGGATCGTCAATTATTTTTTGTAGTTCCCTTAGTGCTGAATCTGCTTTGGACATTATGTTCTCATACACCTTTTCTCGGAAATATTGATCATCGTTTGCTCCATGTTTCAGCAATTTTTGATGATTTTCCTCAAATTCGTCCAATTTTTTGGTCAAGCTTTTTCTGGTTTCTTCAACCGCTGCTCTTCTGACCGATTTGTTTTTAACTTTTTCCAAAATCGATCTGATCTCAGAGTCGATTTGGTGTTGAGCTTTATATAACAAAACTCTTCCTGCCATCTTTTATTACAGTGTTTGGTTAAAATTTTTTATTTTTGTTTTAGATTTTTGTTTTGAATTTGTTTTGTATGTTTTTTGTTTCTCGAAGGAATATTTTTACTATTGCTAGTTTTTTTTTTTTTTTTTTTTTCTTCGAAGGACCAATGTAAAGACCTCTTTAAAAAAAAGTCTTTATAATTTGAGTAGTTGTAAAGTACTAAATTTTATTTACAATATTTAATCTTAAGAACTAACAATTTAAATCTTAAATCTAAAGAGAACACATGCGTGCCTAATGCTACGCATGTATTCATTGCTTATCACTCTGTGGGGTTATTTAGAGATGAACCCACAAGTAGTAACAATAAAATCTTATCACACAAGTGATAGTTTTAGTTTTTATTATATCTTTAATGATAAGTATTTCTTTAAAAATATCAATTGTTATCTCAAAGAATGTTTTCTTGATTTTTAACAATGACACTTCTAAGAAAATAAAAAATATAAAATTATGTTCAATTATATTTGAACATTCTTTTTATTCGTCTTTTCGTTAGAGGAAAGCTCAATAGCGTCTAAAAAAACTTTCTAAAGGGACAACATTTGGCAAAAGTATTTCTTATCTCTTGAAATAGTTCGGTATTGAAAATGGGCGAACTCGGTTCAGAATTAGTGAAAGCTCCCATATATCCCCGATCAGGAATCATGCATACCGTGACTAATTTCCATGTAATCGCTATACGTTTTCGCTTAATGTTAACCCAATCTTCAAACACCACAATTTCATAATATATTTTATATTATATAAATTAAAGTCTTTTCGAATTTTTTATAAAAAAATATTTTATTTCATAACTTATAACCGGACGGGTTAAAAGAAATATGACTTTATTTTATTAGTTCACAAAACTGACTGCCAAGACTTTACAATAATGTCTTATAACGAAACTTATTTTATTAGTGAATTTGTTTAAAACTGCTAATGAAACAGCTAGCAATGCAGTTTAAATGTTGGCACTTTAAGTTAGAAAAAATTCGAACCACTCTCTCATTTTTCGTTCTATTCGCAAAGTATTCGTATAATATGTCTGCGTTGTTATCAGTGCTGCCATATGGTTTTCTTCGCTTTCCCGCTAAATTATTGGGCCAACATTTTTTTATTGAAAATTTTTCGATAAAAATATTTTTTTATAGAAAAATTTTTGATAAAAATATTTTTCTATGAAATATTTTGCTATAAAAATAAAATATTTTTCTAAACAAAAATTTTCAATTCAATATTTTTTTTAGAAAAATTTTCAATAAAAATGTTTTCCATAGAAAAATTTTCGGTAAAAATATTTTTCTATAGTAAAAATTTTCAATAAAAATATTTTTCTATAGAAAATTTTTCGATAAAAATATATATTTTTATTGAAAAATTGTTGATAAAAATATTTTTCTATAGAAAGGTTTTTTTAAAAAGTATTTTTGTATGGAACATATTTTTCTATAGAAAGATTTTCAATAACAGAAAATGTATACAAAAATTTTTGATAAAAAAATTTATTATAGAAAAAAATTTTATTATAGAAAATTTTTTTTATAATAATAATATAAAAAAATACAATCGAAAACATGTTTTTAAAACGAACTACATACACATTACAAAAAATTAACAATATTAGTTAAAAGTATAAAAACGGCAACTCTGCCTACGTTTTTGTTATGATCTCTTCGTACCTTAGCGGTAAATAATGCTAAAGAATTGAAATCCCGCTAACCGATAAAGCACAAAAGAAAATATACCACTTTGACTTGTTTTTGAATAGAGTTGCACATACATATTACCTAGTAAAGCTTATAATACACTTCTTAAAGAGTTTGTTTATAAATTACTTAAAACGGATTTATGAATCTAAGGTACCCTATTTTGAGGTCTGTGATTGTCCGCCCTAGTAAAACATATGTTTTGCAAGTTCAAAACTTGATCTCCCTAACACTTACATGCAACGGTTAATTTCTTTTTCTGCCGTCCCAGTGTTTGACGACTTTTTACTATAAATTTAAAGATTTTGCATCCATTTCATCTGGCAACTTGTTTCTTTCTTTTTGCCTTTGCCCACCTATGCAACTATAGTTTTGTCTTGGGCACAACTTGTCTTGTAACACAACTAAAATCATTCATAATATTTCGTAAACACTCTAGCATTCACTATTAAAAAAATAATGATTGAATTTATGTGTGAATACATTCAAATCAAGAAAACAGCCATTCAATCTCTTCTTTGGTTGGCACGTTCTTGGCTGTTGAACTTCTTGATTCTGCATTTTCGTCAAACAGCTAGCAACGCAGTTTTACTGTTGGAACGTTTCTTGGCTGTTGAACTCGAAAATAGCCAGCAATACATTTTTAATGTAGGCGCGTTTCTTGGCTGTTGAACTTCTTGAATTGCTGACATGTTGCAGTTGCAATAATTATAGTTAATGTTGTTGTGGTTATCATACTAATAGAGTTTGTTGTTGTTATTACTGACACAGTGTTAACTCCTCCCCCTTTAAGTTCATACGTCCTCGTATGAATAACTAGAAAAATGGGAGGTTGTGAATCCTCTTGTTTTTGACGATTAGTGATGGTAATGACAAGGAAACTTCCGGATTAACGTGTAATTTATCATCTTCTACAGTCTCCACTTGTCTTCCCGAGTTTGGTGATTGTTCACGTGTTCCAGATGACTTGTTTTCTAATTCAGTAGTTTCGATTCTCTTCCTTCTCATGTAAGGAACCTCCGGTTAGTCCGGGTTTGAAGCTGGGGTAGAACTCAGTCGTGTCCAGGCTCCTTTATATAAAATTTAAAAGAAACACTTAAACTCTTTTCTTTATGGACACTTTTCTTTCACTTTATTATTTTACTTTTTGTATTCACTCATACAGACTAGGTTTTTATTGAGAAACTGGATTGCTGTCTCTTGTAGGGAACCAGAGTGTTGGCAAGGCGAGAGAACCTAAACTAGTTTCGTTACGAGTGTTTTCTTCCAGGACATGAACTAGTTACTCCTAGCTTTTACCTAGCCTACAATTTCCCTCTGTACTTCCGAGTATTACTTCCAGGAAGTTATTTCCTAATACTTGCTTGTACTGATTGGGAAACCAGCACCCTATTCTGGAATTTGATGTTATCAAATTCACCTTCTTCTAAACTTGGTCCTACGCTTGAATTCGATGTAATCGAATGCAATATCTCAACTCTTTACTGATTGTAAACCAGTAACTGTCTGAATTGATGTCATCAATTCAGTTTACCCCCTTCTACTACACTACTCTGAATTGAAATGATGTTCTCACTTCAACTTACCAATGTCTCTGTCTTGCCACCACGTCTTCCGCGTTCCGCTGTAAAAATACAAGAGATCTAATCGTTAATTTTCCCTGGCTTATATACTAATACATTTTGGCTACAGTTTGTAGTTTTGTAGTTATTACTTCCCGCTAGGTGTGAACCGATAGTGGTTGAAATAACTTTACAACATTTATTTTATCAAACTTATTTCTAATGAAGCAACACGTTTGATCCACATGTTGTTGCAGCTCGTTATATTTTAAGTTGACTTCTACACCTGACCCTCTAGTATCGTCTTAGCTTCATCTCGACATCTCTTAGCTTTTTCCTCTCGGTATTACTTGTCTTCCTTCCTTAAGCTGCCCCTGGAGCACTCGGTGGATTGTCTCTTGATTGTTCTTTGGCTTATTCCGCCCAACGATATCACATCCTCGTCAATCCCACTTAGCCTTAGCTCCTCCTCCTCCTCCTGAGGTAGCAGTGGGTCCCTTTCGGGTACCGGGCTCGCGCAACCATCCATTAACGCCAGCCGTTTTGGGGAACACGGAAACTCTACCGACGGGTCTGGCTCGTCCGCCTCGCTGTCGAACTCCTCGACCGTCCAGGTTATGCCCACCTGGGCTATATATTGTCTGTTGCCCTTCCGACGGCGGATATACCGATCAAGGGTCGCCGACACCCAGACTCGAGCACCTGCCTCGGATTCCGACCTCTCCGTTTCGTGTTGCGAGCTGGACGGTTGCTCATCGGGATCAAAGTAGCCCCCTTCTGCCCCAGTGAGCAGGCTATGTGCGGACATTTGGGAAGACAGCTGCTCCTGGTATGTTTCGCCTCCGTCTGTTGCAGTAAAAAAACTTTGCTGTTACAATACCGGCTCCTCTTCATCGACCAGCCCCGGACCTAGCTCCCTCAAGAGACTCTCGGTCCGTTCGTACACCTGCGATAACACTACCATCGAGCGATTGTCCGCCGATTCATCGGAGATTGTGATAACTTCCTGTGGGTCCATCTGAAAAAGCGTATTTCGGGTTACACGGGTAAGAGGGATCTTACATACCAGGTGTACACAACACAGGGACACCACTGACTCTTGTTTGGTAATTCTCTTCCTTACACATTTTTTATTTCCGAATTTTCTTAAATATATTTTCTTCTTTATTATATTATTTATTTAAAAATTTTTTTATATTCATAATTTATTTTTCATGTAATTGTCTTCTTTTTTCAATTACGTCACAAGAGAACACAAAACACTTTACACACACATTCGTTTTTCTTTTCCATAATTACAGTTTTTTTCTCCTCCTTGTGGTTTTAAAAAAAATAAATTTCAATAAAAATACTTTATTTCTCCGCTTAAGCTGCGCGCACAATCACTGTTTCTAACCAAATGAACGAGATGTGCGTGGGCAGAATGTGTGTAAGTGCGTATTGCTTGTTTATTTTCTTTGATCATACTGCTTGTTCGATCGAACCTTCGAACAGTGTTGCCCATATTGGCGTTTTTTTTCAACATTTTTTTCTTAGTGCTTTTGTTTTATTATTATTTTAAAATGATTTTATTTTAAATTCATGTTGTGTTCTTGGTTTTAGTGTTATTTTATTATGTAGCAAAATTCATTTAAATTGATTTCTTATCATCTTTTTTTGGTTTTATTTGTATATTTTGTTTATTATTTTATTTAATTTAATCCATCTGCGTTGAATAATTTTAATTCACTTATATGCGCTATACGTGTACTTTTACTGCTTTCCTTCCGCAATTCGGCGATCACTGGGGATATTAATCGGTGAATTACATAGGGGCCATCATATTTTGGGGCAAGTTTGGCAGCGAAATTATCCGCAGCGCTGGATAAATGGTGTTCTTTCACCCACACTGATTCTCCTACCTTCGGGTTCCATGTCCTATGACGCAAATTATATTATCGGACTTGGTCCTTCGCTGCTTTGACGAGATCTCTCTTAACATGTCTGCTTTTGCGTAAGGGTTAAGAGCAGACGTTCCTGTTCCTGGGGTTATTATTTTATTATTTATTATTTTATTTATTTATTGATATCACATACAACAAGATATTTATCTTCTAAATTACAGTATGTGATGTTATAATGATTACATGAATAAATGTTTAAAATCATGACAAAAATGGTAAAATTAAAATTATAAAATTATGAATATTTAAAGCAAATGTTAAAATTAATTTGGATATTACAATAAAGCAAGACTACATAACTTAAAAGTGTATTTAACGATAAAATTGAAACAATTTTTCTTTAAATAGTGATGCATTGCCTATTAATTGTATATTTGAGGGTAATAAGTTCCAAAGACGTATAGAGTTTATTAAAAATTGCCAGTCTGATATCAAACTGCGATGTCTTGGTAATATTATTTTCAGTTACTTGTCATAAAGTGCCGACGGAAGTCTTGGTTCTTTTTTTTTTATTTTTTTTTTATTTTTATACATTTCATGTACATCATAAATTCATAAATATATTTGCCCCAGCTCCATTAAGGCATTATAGGGGCTAGTTGGCAACTAAACATGTACAATAGAGCGTCTCGACTTATATGGGGAAAAAAATTAAGTTCGCCGTACACCACCGAATATAAAGCATTTCTATGAGGTAGTTTCGAAAAAAAATTTTTAAATTTTTTTCGTTGCACATTGGGGTCGCCAAAATACATTTTTCGTTATATCTTCGGCATTTACAGTCGGATCTCGAAGTGTGATATATCGATGTTTTTGTCTCGAGGAGGCCAACATTTTTCTTTAATAGTCATTATTCTCAGGTATCCGGTTCTAGTATTTATCTATCATATCCCTGTTCCTACCACCCTAATGTACCACCCTAATATCAGAAAATTAAAGCTCTTAAAAAATCGTTAAACTTTTACTAAGGAAGTTTTTCGATTTTTCAAACCGATCTATTACAAACAAGGAATTTCTTATTTTGCCGCACATAGGGATCGCCAAGATACATTTTTCGTTATATCTTCGCCATTTATTGTCGGATCTTAAAGTGTAATATATCGATTTTTTTGTCTATTTTCACAGCTTATCGATGCCTTTAACAAAACACTGAACGTTTTGCTCATGGAGTACATTAATCTGCCATGGCTGTCACTGGTGAGCAACGCATGGGCCACATGTTTTCAGAACTTGAGAGCCCTCAAAAGTACAGCAAACTTGAGTCTTTTCAAAACATAATTGATTAAAATATTTTAAATTTTTATAATTCTTGTTGTATGAGTTAAGATATCTTGGGTAGGTTCTATGTAGAAGAATGTATTTAATCAATGATTAATATCGCAAAACATTGGCCTTCGTTAGACAAAAACTCTGTCTGTCGTTGCAGCTGCTAAGGCATCGATTACCTAGGATCTTTCAGGGACTAGGTGGGAGATGCCATAGCGGGGACTGTTGCGACTGACTCCAGCTAGTCAGTTTGTCCGCCTCGGAACGTTCACAGGGTTTATGATTTGGATAACGTTTTTGATTTGGTTGCTGCGTCACTTTGTGACCTGTGGTTTACCCGTGAGGGTAACCTGTTAATTGTCGTTTGTTTTGAATGTTGTTCGTGCCGTCCTTGCTGGTGTCACTTTGTGACCAAAGTGTCGCGCGTGAGTGCGGCTGTTCAATGTCAAGTCTTGTTTTGTGTTGTCTTGTTTATGTATGTCTCTTAGTAGATCTTAGCTGGTATACTGGGGGTTAAGGGCAGCAGTCCCTGGGCCGTTTGGGGCCCAACTGTTAGTAGTCGTTTTAGGGCTATGAATCTCACCGGAGATTGTCTGGTACCGCGGGAGTCAGGAAGCCCCTGGATATTACCTCCAGCCTGACTAGTGGTTGTTGGCCCCTTTGTGGAGCAACGCGGGGGCTGTGGTTTAATACCCAAAGCGGGTGGAGTGGGTGATACATTGCTTGTATCGCTCATTCGAATGTGGAGTTGCATTGCAGCCGGGTGCCGTACCCATAGACCGGCAGGAGTTTAGATAGTTCTCCGCTCCTAACCAAGGGGGGAATCATGTCCAAACAACATGTTTCCGAATTGGTACTCTGAAATGTCAAAGTGTCATGCATGTCACACATACCATGCATGACAATTTTTCAAAGTAAGGGGGTGTTGGTAAACACTTAAAATATTCACCCGGTGCTTAGATCACCGTGGGGTAAGGCTCATATAGCAGGTACCCACGTTAATCTGAAGTACAAATCTGTATATCAAAGTTATATTGCTGAAGCTCGAGTGCCCATCTAGCTATTTGACCGGAAGGACTCTCAATTGAGCTGAGCCATTTGAGAGCGAGGTGATCTGTGACTACTGTGAAATGGTAGCCTTCCAAGTAAGGTCTGAGTTTCCTTATAGCCCACACTATCGCCAAGCACTCTTTCTCTGTTGCCGAGTAATTCATTTCCGCCGCGTTGAGACGACGGCTAGCGTACGAAATAACTTTTTCCTGGCCATTAAAGTCTTGTGTCAGTACTCCTCCTAGGCACAGTAGGAAATTACGGCCAAAACCCCCAAAAATGCTTTTAATTTTTTTTGAGAAATTTTAGTGTCAGATTAGAGCTAACATTTCAAAACATGTAATCCCAATTTTTTACCATACTGCATTGCCTACTAAGGCTGTAATAATTCCTCAAAGTTTGAATATTTGTTTATATGTTCGCAATAAAATTATTTGTATATTTGAACTCGTATATATTTGAACTCGTATATAAAATTCGCTTAATTTTGGAATACGTGTAAAATTTTGACTTTTTTCTTTCTTGAATTAAAAAGTAGATAGCTTTTACTAATCAACAGCTAGGCCATACTCACAAGCATCGGCTTGTAAGGTAAACTTCTTTCCGAAATCTGGACACGCTAGCACCGGTGATTCGGTTAATCGTGTCTTTAGAGTTTCAAATACAGTCTACTGTTCTTCGTTCCATCTGAAGTATTTTCCTTTCTTCAACAATGACGTCAAAGGGTGAACGATTTGAGCAAATTCCGGGACAAATCGCCTGTTCTTGGGGGTTGAAGTTCACGGATCGCGGCAACCTTATCAGGATCGGTATTGATCCCGCTTTCGTTAACCACGTGGCCTAAATATTTGACTTCTTTTTGGAAAAACTAACATTTCATGGTAAGGCGGGCTTCCCTTAACCTTCTAAAAACTTCCTTCAGGTTTGCCATGTGTTCTTCGAACGAACTTCCAAGTACTACGATGTCATCAAGGTGCGTGCGGTTCCATTTCCGCCCCAATCACACGGTCTAGCGTCCTCTGAAACGTGACTGGTGCTGACGTAAGCCCAAACGGCATCACTCTCCATTGGAACAATCCTTTTCCTGCTACTGTAAATGCTGTGTACTCCTTGCTATCTTCTGCCATGGGAATTTTCCAGTAAGCATTTTTTAAATCAAGGTTGCTTATAAATTTTGCATTGCGGAGACGATCAAGGATGGCATTTATCTGAGGTAAGGGATACGCATCGGCCACCGACTTCGCGTTGAGCTGCATGTAATCGACACACAACCTCAGCTTACCATTCTTCTTGGGTACCATTACAATAGGTGCGCTGTACGGGCTCTTTGACGGCTTTATACACCCGTTCTTCAACAGCTCGTCTATCTCTTCACTGATAAGTCGTTGCATTTCAGGATTGCGTTGCGTGTACCTTTGCCGGACCGGTCTGTCATCCTTGAGTATAATTCGGTGTTCCGCAAAATTAGTTGTCTCCTTAAGGGTTTTAAACTCCACCAACTCTTGGTCTAAAAATATCTTGATGAGCTCATCCTCTGTTGATCTGGTTTCTATCGTTTCACTCGTTGTTTGTGGCTGATTTTCATCTATAGCTGTCATTACCTGGTGAGAAGCAGGTTTAAATCTCACCTTCTGATCTCCACACCACATCTCACATTCCATAGCTCTCAAAAAGTCTAGACCTAGTAGCACTTCATCTAACATCTTTGGCATCACTCCAACCTCCAACTGGCACTTCTTACCGCCTAGTTGTACTTCTATCCTGAGTAGCTGTCTCACCTCTACTCTAGTCCCGTTTGCTAGCCTGATTGTGTTATTTACTGGAATAGCCTCACTACAGTCTCTTAGCTGCTCCGCCACCTGCTCACTCACATAACTTCTAGAAGCACCCATAGTCGCTTCCTTGCGTTGATTGCCAAGCTGTACTTGGGCTAACAACCTAGTTTCGGTTTGGCGAAATGCGCTTATTGGTGCAAAGGTCTCTGATTGTGGGCCGCTACCCCCCTTGCTGAGGGTGCGGTCCCCTGGCGTTTCCCGAAATTCTACTGCAGCAATCTCGTGTCCTCACTCCTCTCCTACCACATTGCCAACAGAACAACACGCTTTCGTTTTGGCAAAACCTATAGCCATGCCCATCTTGTCCACATCTTCTGCAAGCCGTATTTGGATTAATTGTGCTTACACTATTCGCCGGTACTACTTGGCGCGTGCGGTCTTCTCTTCGCGGCATCGGTCTATTTTCGTGGCGATCATGACTCACCTCTGGATGACTTGCTCGTATTACCTCAAAGTCTTCTGCCATTTGGATAAGTTCTTCCAGGGAATTAAAATCTCGCCTTTTTATGTACAGCTGATAGTCCCCTTAAGAGTTTCTGAAGATTCTATCTATTTGCTGTTCTGGTGAGTATCCTGCATGCCTCATTATGTTCTGAAATACAATTACAAAATCATTGAACGATTCCCGAGGTTTCTGTTGTCTTCTACGGATTTCATCGTCCAAACCCTCAAAATATCCTGCTGGCAGGAAAAATCTTAGAAAGTCCTTACGGAAACCTTGCCATGTTTGCCACTGTCGGTTATTGTTTCTAAACCACAATAATGCTGCATCCTTTAACAGCTCAGGCATTGTTCTTGGCAATATATTCCTGTCCAAACCGTAAACTTCGGCCAGTTCTTCAACTCTCTCGATAAAGGCAATGGGATCTTTTCCCCACTGAGTAGGGTACATTCGATCGGATTGATAATGGACCTTGTTCATTTTGTAACGTTGGGCCGAATTGATTACCTGTGGTAACCGATTCTCCCATCCTCGACGTCATACCTGAGATTGTCGGTACTTCTATCTGGATTTGCATACCTGGTGTTGTAGGTGTTGGACAGCGTCCGTGTTTGCTTTCTAATTCCTCCAGTCTGCTGAGAACATTTTCCTTGTGTTCACCGGAAACGAATGCTACCAACTTCTTTTTCATCTACAGTGCCACTTGCTTCCAAAGCGAACTCTTCCAAATATTGCACCAGCTCTTCTTTTCGAAGGGTGTAAATCCATGACGTGCGAACCCTATTCTGGAATTTGATGTTATCAAATTCACCTTCTTCTAAACTTATTCCTACGCTTGAATTCGATGTAATCGAATCCAATATCTCACCTCTTTACTGATTGTAAACCAGTAACTGTCTGAATTGATGTTATCAATTCAGTTTACCCCCTTCTACTACACTACTCTGAATTGAAATGATGTTCTTACTTCAACTTACCAATGTCTCTGTCTTGCCACCACGTCTTCCACGTTCCACTGTAAAAATACAAGAGAGCTAATCGTTAATTTTCCCTGGCTTATATACTAATACATTTTGGCTACAGTTTGTAGTTATTACTTCAAGCTAGGTGTGAACCGATAGTGGTTGTAATAACTTTACAACATTTATTTTTATCAAACTTATTCCTAATGAAGCAACACGTTTGATCCACATGTTGTTGCAGCTCGTTATATTTTAAGTTGGCTTCTACACCTAACCCTCTAGTCTTGGCTTCATCTCGACATCACTTAGCTTTTTACTCTCGGTATCACTTGTCTTCCTTCTTTTGGCTTTCTCTTGTCCTTGACATCATTTTGTAATTGCTGAAATGAAAAGACACTTTGGCAGATGTAATCTGCCCTCTTGAAATTGATGTAATCCATTTACCCACCAGAAAAACTACATATGTCAGAATTCATATGCCCAAATTTTATGTCTCTAAGATGGAAGGCGCCCACAGAGGTTAATTTTGTTTTTAGTTTTGTTCTTTTTTTTATTAGCTTTAAGTTTAATTTTAAGTATATTCATAAAAGAAAAATTTCAAAAATTGTTGTGTCGGGAGCAAACACTTCACTATTTCACTAATTAATTTTTCACACACTTTTTATTAAAACAAAACATTACAATTTTAAGTTAACCAATTTAAATTTTAATTTAAAAATTATTCTGTATTTATGTATGATTGTAAAAAAAGTCTCAAATAAACTGCAATTACAATTGGTACCATTGTGTGGCCACAATTTTTATAAATAATTTGAGTCCTCACACTCATCATTCAAGCAGTAATAACCAATATTGTTTGGCTATTATAAGTCCAAGATTAACAGAAAGATTGATTTTATTCTCGACTTGTAATTTTTCGATTAAGTGAGAATTGTTGACATTAGCGGCCTCCATTCGTTCCAGTGTTATTACTTGTTCTTGGAAATTCGCACTTGGCTTCGTAAGGGACTCTTAGGTTGTCAGGTAAGTCTGATTTCGAATTCGTACTGTGGAATTTAGGTGATAAATTATAAAGGTGCCATCTATGTTGATAGTCGAATTGTCTATTTCAATTTGGCCTTTGAATTGGTTCAGCAGTACCATACTTTCGCCTATCTTTTCTACCAGTGCCACGTGCTCATCATTAGTTGTTGTACAGCGGGATGCTTTACTCTTCAGAAGGTTTGGGATGCACTCTGATTCACTTGTCCATTTCGCAAATACTTAATTTATTATAGTATTTGCAATCATTTTTAATTCCAAATATCTTATTATAACATTTCAATATTTTCGTTTTAATTATTACATTGTTTTTTCTTACAGGTCTAATTGAGAATTCGTTACAAGTTTCTTTATTGGTTGTTGGGATATTTACTATGTAAATTATTTCTTTATCATTTGATGCAATTTTAACTTTCGAAAAATTTAATAATTCGTCCATATTACTGAATGGAATGTTGTCATTGTAAAAATTTCTCTCAAAATATTAATTTCAATATCAGAAAAAATAAATGAATTTACTATGTTTGCTTTAGCCCAATGAATGGCATATTCGATATTAGACAATTCTTCTTTAACAATTTCCAATTTATACTTAAATTCAAACAAATTATCTTCCTTAATTTCTTTTTCTAAAAATGTGGAAATATTGTTGGTCATGTTTGAGAGTCTATTAACCTTTTATTGGTGTCTAGGACATTGTTAATCAGCGTTACCGCTGACAAATTTAAAAAAGTCGCAAAAAAAAATCGCTTTTTTAAAAAAAAGTCGCACAAAAAGTAGCACTCAACAAAAAAAAGTCGCACATTTTAGTTAATACATTTTTACTTAAACAATGAACAAAAAACCATAAAACAATTCATACTTGAAAAGATATATAGGCAAAAACCAAACAGTTTTAATTCCTAAGAAACCGACTTTCAACTCGAATAATTTTTGTACTCTTAGGTGTACGGAAAATATAATTACAGATTTGAACTCCTAAGACTTCAGGTATATTGAACACAAAATCTTAGTAGCGCAAGTTTGCACTTCTTAGCGTAATTTTCACGCAAATTTCAAAAACGTAAAAAAAGCGAACGAAGCATTTACGCTTTTTTTTCATATTTCGCCTTCTTCTTCTTTTGTTTCATTTGAACCCAAGTCGTTGTTTTATGAAATAGACCCCATACTTGGGGGATGAATCCATTGTCCTCAAATTTTAATTTCGTTACTTCTAATACTACTTAATTGCTGCCAAAATTGAAGCACGTTTTCGCGACTTTTTAATTTTTTTCTCATCATTTATTGCTAAAATTTTATGAAGATTTGGAAAATCGTGCAAAAAAAGTATATATTGCTTTTAATAGTATTATAGTATTAGATAACAAACTGAGACCAAATCACATATAAGGTATGAAAGCGATGTCATTTATAACGATTTGCATTAAAATTTTGTCAAAAAAACCGCAAAGGTTTTATCGAAAAATATTTTACTGAAGCACATTGCGAATAGAGCACAAAATTGGTCAGGAATGGTGTTAAAACTATTCTTTAAAAAAGCTTTACCTTAGATCTGAAGCGCACCAAAATAATTAAGGGATTAACTATTTGACGGACCAAATGTTAAAGCATGTATAAATAACCATAAAATGACAAAACCCCTGAAAGTTGTGTCCAAATCAACATAAAGCTAAATAAAATAAAATGGTTTTTAAATTATTTTTAAAAATTATTATTTTAACCATCATAAATTCTGATCGCATCGAGTAAAATCATTAACGAGAACGGATTTTACATTCACTAATGCAACTTCCATATCTTAGAATATTTCCTTAAACTTTCTGTATTTTCGAAGACTAAGAACTTGATTGTATTTTAACTGGTGTTTCACCTGCTTAGTTTCATTAATACTCTTTCTTTTTGCTCGAACTATAAATGTAAAATATTAATGAAATAATGACAAACGAACAAAACCAATATTTGTACGTAGCTATGCGGGAGTTGTCGAAAGGCTATCGGCTCTGTCGCCAAAATTTATTTGTTTTAGTTTTTTATTGTACAAAAAGACTTCTCAAATTGATGGTATTTATACATAAGTTAAAATCATTGAGGGTAATTTTAGTTGAGATATTGATAATCTGCTAAAAATAAAAATTTTAAATAATTTTGTAAAAAGGTGTCAAAAGTCGCACAAAATTCAAAAAAGTAGCAAAAATGGGCCATGGAAGAAAAGTCGCAAATTGCGACTTTAGTCGCATAACGGTAACGCTGTTGTTAATTTTATCTTTTATTATCTCAAAATCGTGGTGATCCGGACTACCGGCCAACCACTGCCAATAAAGTCCAGAGACCTTTTTGTCCTTGTCTTAGATTTTAGTCTGGATAAACAGGATTTCATTTGGGATACGGTGTAGGATATGTAAGGTAATAGTTGAGTGTCAGCATTGTTGTTAAGGTTTATTCCGTTTTCCAATCTTTCTATCAAACTTTCGTATTCCCCTAAGTCGATAGTGTGGATAAGTTTAAACACGCCAGTTTGAATTTTTGATTACAACTAGTCTAGAATTGGAGTAGTCCATTATCTGGAACTCACTCATGGAGGCTGCAACCAGAGAAAGTAACCTGTAATAAAGTACAGTAAGAATTAATTCCTTATGTGTTTCTTGTGTACTATTCTCCCGCTTTCAGTCACTACATTGGAATGTCTATCTTCCTTTACCAATTCCCTTTTGAATTTCTCGGTCAATTTTGTACCAAGTCTTTTATTTATTTTAACAAAAATCTCTTGTCCGGGTATGTATTGCTTGATTTCCGCCTTGTTTTTATTGTGATAATCTAAGTCCTTTTTCCTGTTTCCTTTTCAGTTTATCGATGTTATTCTGTCTTGTTCGTTAGTAGCTTCATGGAGAAAAATCTACTGTCCTCCCGAAAAAAACATGTCTACTGGTTTCCTACCTATTGTGGAATGTATGGAATGGTTGTATTCATTGACAGATCGTTCCAATAATTCTTCAAAATCTCTACAGATCCCCTCGTCCTTAAGACATCTCAAAATTTCTGCCAAAGTCGAATGAAATCTTCCAATCTGACCATTTGCTTCGCTCATATAGGGTGGTGTTGTAAAGACTTCTATTCCCAATTCATCTTTCATCATAAATAGTATTGAGGCAGAATTCAATGATCTTTCATTATCCATAACAACGGTCTTGGGGACCCCATAGAAAAAGAGAATATCCTTTAAAGGTCTCCTAACATCTTCTATAGATTTTCCCTGTAAAATTTTTGTCTGCGCGTATTTTGAAAATTTGTCAAGCGCCGTTGGAACTATTTTTCTGTCAGTTGAAAAAATGTCAATGTGAATGATTTGACCAGGATAAGTTGGTATTTGTGTCTCATTTAATTTTGGTTGGTTGGGATGTCTCTCGCAAAGACAAAGCTTTAGAATTCTCTTAATTTTGGAAAACATACTGGGAAAATAAGCTTTCTCCAGTATCTGATTCTTGTTTTCCGCTGCACTCCTATGTGAACGTTTGTGTGTTTCTATGATTAAAGTTTCCTGATCAGATTCCGACAAAATATCGTCAAAATTTTATGTACAACGCACTTTAAAATTTCTAAAATGACATGGGTGTAAATGTTGAATTTTCCCCATAATGAATTCTGGGGCTTTAATGCCATTTATCACCAATGGATTTAAGTACCTCTTCAGTATGGATATTAGTTTTCCTGTGTCATAGACCTGTTCTTTCATCAGATGTCTGTGATATCCCGGAAAAATTATTTTAGAGCCATATGTTGGGGTGTTATCTATTTGTAGAAAAATTTTGTTCTTGAATGCGTTAATAGGGACTTCTACACTGGGTACTAGTTCCTCCGGTGAGCTGTCGCCACCGTGTACAGTTCCTGTTAGAGAATTAATATTCGGCTACCACATTACTTTTACCTGGTTTGTACTGAATCTCATAATTATACTCCTCCAAAATCGCTTTCCATCTTTTCATCTTTGAATTGTTATTTTTATTGCTAAGAGCATATGTCAGCGGTTGGTGGTCGGTATAGATTATGACTTTTGCCGATCCGTACAGGTAATTCTTAGGTTTGTCAGAGCCCAAATTATGGCTAACATTCCTTTTCATTTTCGTTAATTGCATAATTTTCCTCGGTCTCTGTTAATGTTCTGTAAATGAAGGATATCGGTCTGTCATCCTGACTTAGTACGGCTCCTATTGCCACATTTGATGCATCCGTTGTTAGCTGAAATACTTTTTCAAAGTTTGGATATGACAGTATTACCTCTTGGGACACATAGGTATTTTTTAATGTGTCAATAGCGAGTCTTGCTGGGCTGTCAAGATTTATTTCCCTCCTGCTTGACTCTGATTTGGAAATCATGCCTGCGTCTCCTCGTAAGAGTTTGATTAGTGGCTTAGCGATATCCGCGTATCCCTTTATGAATCTTCTATAATATCCTGAGAGGCCAAGAAATGATCGAAGCTCTTTAATATTCCTAGGCTAAGGGAAGTTTACAATTGCTTCCAACTTTTTTGGATTAGCTTTTATACCATTGCGGAAAATAATAAGTCCAAGGAATTCGACATCCTCTTTGAAAAATTCGCATTTGTCCAACTGGACCTTCAGAGTTTTAAAGACATCATTTAAGTGCATCAAGTGTGAGACATCATCTTTGCTGAAAATAATGATGTCATCTATATAGACGTACCATATCCGTCCGATATGTTTCCTTAGTATGTCGTCAAGGGCGCGTTGGAATATAGATGGAGCGTTCTTTAACCCAAACGGTAGGCGTGTAAATTTGTATTTTCCTTTATTAACAGAAAAAGACGTTTTTTCTATATCTTCTTCCTTAAGGGGTATCTGGTGGAATCGGCCCTTCAGATCAATTTCAGTAAAATACTTGTTACCTCCAAGATGAGAAAGAACATCGTTTATCTCTGGTATAGGATATCTATCAGGAATAGTTATCAAATAAAGCTTCCTGAAATCTACTACCACCCTATATTTTTCTCTTCCAGACGCATCCTGTTTTTTTTTGGAACCACCCAGATTGGTGAGTTATATGGGGAACGCGATGGTCGTATTATTCCGTCCTTCAGCAGTCTGGTGATTTCTTCCTCCACAACACCTCTTAAGCCCATTAAATAAGGGTAGTTTTTCGAATATGTAGGTGTGTCAGTTGTTGTCCTAATTTCACCCACAACTCTAGTTGTATACGAAAGTCTTTCGTCTGGATCCGCGAATAATTTCTTATGTTTGTCTACTATGTGTACAAGAGATTTCTTCTGATACTCGGACAGATGATCATCCATTGGTTCGTATCCCGATGATGGTTGCTGATTGTTTGTGGGATGACTTGGATACTGCGGTCGGATATATTGATTTGGAAATCCTTGTTGGTTTCCCTGATTAAACGAAAGTCTTGGTGTCCAATTTTGATTATTTACTGGCCGCCAGTTAATGTTTTGATTATAGTTTTGTGTTGTCATATTTCGAGGTGGCAATGGTGGTCTAGGAAGAATTTTTCCCCCAGTATGTGCCAAATCTGAATGGAATCTAGGTTTATGTCCTATATATGGTCTTGCATCAATATTATCCTTTTGCACATTACCTCTAGTTATCTGTCCATGCGCATAATTCATGCGGAATGTCATATTGTTTAGTTTTAAGCAAGTATGTAGTGCTTGTGGTAAGGAGGTCGGTTCGCGAACGCTTAGCAATCGAGGTAGGTCTCCATTAAGACCTCTAACAAACGTATCCAGAGCTTTATCCCTGTAAGTATTTGTCATTACATGAAGGCTTCCCTCATCTTGGTCCAGGCATGATACCTTGTCAAGTATCAGTGACAGATGCTGATAGACAGCTTGATAGAATTCTGTGATTGTTCTGTTACCCTGGCAAAGGGTGGTCATTTGGTACTCTAGTGTACCTATGTGCCTTTTATCGGAATAATGCATCATGAGACAATATTTTTATCCTGCCCCAGTCTAATGGTGTCCGATAAGACTCCAATGCGGTGTCTGCTTCGCCCACTATCTTCGTCCGGATTGTATGTAATATGGCATAAAACCTACCTGTCCCCCGAAGAGATTGGAAAACTTCCATTATCCTATCAACGGATTTGCGCCAAGAGCTGAATTCCCCTGGTTGTCCGGAAAAATCTCACAATGACCTAACTATGTCCGGGGCTCTATCTAATTCCTCTAACCTCGTAATTGTCCCAATAGGTTGATCCACCTCTACGTCCAGCAAAGGATCCTGTTGCGTATTTAGAACCTCATTAATTATTTCTCTTATCTGATTCTTTTGAATAGTGGTGAGTCCTGAAGGGACGTTAGCTGAACTGGTAGTGGTATTTTGTGTCATCGTTAATGACCTACTCAGTCTTTCCGTCAATTTTTCGACAGTCTCGTCTTCAGGCATTGCAAATGGTTAGGGTTAATAGTCGCAAACAAAAAAAAAAAAAACAAAAAGGATTTATGATTTTAAGAACCTATGTAAAGTGAACTCTTTTTACTTATTTATTAATATTATGATGAGGATTCTGGAGAAGTTTAGGCGTTAATGTTGGTGCTGATTGATGCTCATTTTTTTAATTTTCTTTATTTATTAAAAAATATTTGTTTAATATTAACACTTTAGTCACTGTTTATTCTTTCAAGACTTCTTACGCAATTCATATTTTTATTTCTGTTCACTTATTATTTTTCTGTTTTATTGATCACTTAATTTATTTAATGTTAAAAAAAATCTTTTACGAGTATGTAATTAATTCACTTAATTTATTTAATTTTATTTAGTCTTTAAATTTTGTTCAGTTTCATGTAATCAATTCTCTTTAATTTATTTAATGTCACTTATTATACCCTTCACCAATAGGTGAAAGGGTATTATAAGTTTGTCATTCAGTTTGTAATTTTTTTATTATTCGTCTTAGACCCCATACAAATTATACCGATCGACTCAGAATCGCCAGGAGAGTCGATTTAGCCATGTCCGTCTGTCTGTCTGTACGTCTGTTGTCTGTCTGTTGAAATCAAGTTTGTGGAGCTCCTGGAGGGTGTAGCTAGATAAATTGTATATCAGATAGCAGCACGCTATTAAATTTCATCAAAATCGGTTCGTGCTTATGAACCGATTTCGGAGATATCGGCAAAATACTAAAATTCGATGGGTACAAATTGACGAATTTAAAATTTTTTTTTTTTAAATTTACATATTTTTAAAAAATTTTTTTAAAATTCTCATCGAATTTTGAATTTTGGCAATATCTCTGGTGTTTATGGACCGATTTTGATGAAATTTTATAGCGTGCTACTTTGAAGTATTTTCTAAAATCTGACATACGATGAAAATGATTTTTTTTTACAAAAAACTATTTTTTTTTTTACAAAAAAAAAATTGCGTGACGTCGAATTTGGAGTTTTGGCTATATCTCAGATTGTTATACACCGATTTTGATGATATTTAATATCGTTTTGCTTTAGTGGATTTCCTAAGATCTGACATAATACTCATGTCAGTATACTATCCGCAAATTGCGGAATTTTAAGCAAATTGAAGAATTTTATACAAATTAAAAAAAAATAATTTAAAAGGAAATATAAAATTTTAATTCGGCATCGAATTTCGAGTTTTGACTATATCTCAGGTGTTAATAGAAATGTATTTTGATAATAAACTTCATAGAACACTATTAACATCCAATATTTAACTTATGTCGGTATGCCATCCAGGAGCTACACAAACCTGATTTCAGTAGACGGAAATACGATGTATATATGTCTAAAATTAGTGGTATGACTTTTGAACATAGTGATTACTCATTGTTTGCGACATATAATAAGTATATTTATATTAAATTGTAGGTAATCTTTTTATGAATTATGCAAAATACAACTCATTTCAATGGTATCCGTTCAAAACCATACATATACATATGTATAAAAATCTAACTGAACCCATAGGTTAATATATTAATTATATATAATTGCATATATTGGTACTAATTCCGCCTACTAAATTCACAGACATTCAAGATTAACCATGTGCTTTTCCTATAAGAAAAGCATATACACGTATTTTAAAATGTTGTGATATTTGTTAGTTGCCAGATATAAAGTCAAGACACCGAAATCAGGATACAAAATTTTGAACAATATAGAACTTTTGCGTTTAACATTTAAATGTATTTTAGGTCCAATTTATGTAAGTTTAACATATCAAAATATAGATAAGATTTCCGTGATTAACACAAAAAACAACTTAATAAAATTGAAAAAATTAATTTTGAAAATATCCTTTCAAAATCTATATACAATATCAATCAATTAAAGAGTCTAAGTATACCCTAAGAACAAAATGCTTGCCAAATTGAAAGAACAATACTTTCCAAATATTATTTCTGAAGTATTTATCTAACTTTATAACAATCTAAAGCATATATTGATCGACTGAAGAATTACTACCAAATGTAATTGCCATAAGTCTAACATAAACTACTTCTTGTTTATTAATAAATTTCCTAATGTGTTTTGCTTGACCATACTTTTTTGTGAAAACTGATAGATTTTCAGTCGATTCTTTTCATGAGAATATAAAACTTTATATAAACATTTCGTCTAGCTTCTGATTAAATAACTTGTGCTGTTGTTTGTACGGATATTCATTTCATTCCACAAAAATTTTTAATATAATTCGTCAGAGTTTTTGTGAAAAAGCACGTTTAGTTATGTTGACCATCTTTAGGTATATATCCCAAGAATGTTTCTTATAGCCAATTCACACCAATTTAAAATCTCGTACTTACGAGATTTCATCGCAAATCTACTAGATTTTGACGAGATTTCCCATACAAATCAAAATCTTCTTCGGCACTAGATTTTGGCAAAATCTAGTAGATTTCGGCTACTACCTCGCAACACAACCCTGATTTTCTTCAAAAATGACAAAAAATTACAACACTGTGTAAACAAAATTGACAGGTGGTTGGCAAATCTAAAAAAAAGAAAAAAATTTAAGCTGAAAAATTTTAATTATTTAATCTCGGAAATTTAATAAAATGGATGCTGTAAAAAATATTAAAGGGTGATACGCAGCAATACTATCTCTCTTTGTATTTTTTTAACTTTGGAATCACAAAATAATAAAATATTTGCTGTATTTTCCATTGTATCAATTTTTGCCGGTTAAATTTTTCTTTTATTTACATTTGAGTCAGCTGTTTTTGTTATGAAGTTGAAATCTAGATAAATGTCAAAAAATGTTGGTGTGAACGATGAAGATTTCGATCGAGATTTCAACTCGAATCTACTAGATTTTAATGCTGTCTGAATGCACTATTAGAGATTTAGGTCTTGTATAATAGTTTATTCAATAATAAAATCTTCAATGATACTTCAAACTAGATAAAATTTTAACTTCAGTTCTTTAACTTTGAATTTTTATATCATAGTTATATATAATTCAGAATTAAGCAACTATGTTTTTCTGGTGTAATACTTTACTCATTAGATAATAGTTATATTCTAATTTTCGCTTCAAAACTTGATCAAATCAAGAATGTACGTTAACTGTTTTAACAGGAAACATTCACAACTGTTTTTCTAACCGCCATTGTCTTCCAAAAATACTACGTGCATGAATGATATTCTAGACGCTACAAATTTTTCTTTCAATGATCTTAAATCCTTTACTTTTTTACAAAATATGTATTTATAGCAATGTTGGGCAAAGTCTCTCTAATTCTCTCATACTTTGTATTTTTCCTACCCTTAGGGTAGGCAAAAAACTAAAAATCAGAGAGACTTTGCCCACCATTGATTTATAGTCATCTGAGGTAACAATTTGTGATAAACAGAAACGTCAAGTTACCTGACCAAATTTAGTTTTTTAATAGTTTCATTTAGTAACCAACAAATTGTATCAGAACTCTACGCATATGTACTCATAGATCATATTTAAAATATCGACTTTTTGATGGCATAATTATTTCATTATTTCTAGTTGTCTTTTTTTTTTCATTTGTTTATTTTTTTTATTCAATTTGTAGTATTATCATTAAATGCCTTCAGCAGCAATTATCGCTGATATTCTAGATACATGACGCTGTGATGTATAAGTAGTTTACTTATTTGTAGCAAATATAGGATATGCTTGAATGGACTAAAGTATCCCTATCACGTTCTGATTCCCTAACTTTGGCTCTAACCATACAATAAACTTATGCTTAATGTTATTTGATTGTCTGTTCTTTGGTATCTAGACATCTGCTTGAATTTTCTTAGGAGTCACATTCCTTTTCTAATAGTATATATCCAGAATCCGACTTATGTCTGCCGAAATGAGCTTAGGAGTTATGGAAAAACTTCTTGATTTATAAAAAAATCCGTATTCAGTATTTTACTGGTAAACTTTATTCAGGAACCATTAAATAGCACGATCACTTTTATTCCACTTCTACTTTGCATAATCTAAAGCCTCACGATCATATTTTGATTCTTTTTAGATTGGCTTTTTTATCTTTGCATTTGTTAAAAATAAAAACGTCCTTGCCCCAAAGAGACGTACTATATAATAGAATGAGCAAAAGCATAAAGTTTTGTTTTCACATTTTGATCACTTACGGCCCGTTTTTATACATAGTCTATGCTGTATTTCCACAGTAACACGTGTCCCACAGAAATACGTATTTCGCGTACTTGTTTTGCCATACACTTCTCATTCATCCAAAACACTTTGGCAGTACCTGGGTATTGTATAGTGGTTTCAAAAGCATCGAATTTTTTATTTTGTTGCGTTGTGTCATAGGAAGATATCCGTCAATTTTAGCGAAATTTTATATTTTATTGTTGATATGTACATATATTGTTAGTTAAAAAAGAAAAAAATAAAAAATTTTAAACTAAGTAAAATGTTTTTGTAAATTGTCTTCGGCAAGTCCTCAAGGACATGTAATGGCCAGTGAAAATTGTAATAACTCGAAAACTGTTTAACCGATTTTAAAGGCATGTAGGTTATTGGAAAAATCATTGCCTTTGCACTAAGAACTAGAATCCACTTTTTTGCAAAAGGGGGAATAAATAGCTTTAATTTTGCAAAAAACTGAAAATTTGTCAATTTTTTTCGATTTAAACGCTATGTTTCAGATTTGGGGCCTATGCGCTACGTGTTAACGTTGTCCAATTCGACTAAAATTTTGTGGGTGGAAGTTTCTCACCAAATCTCACAATAATCCGACATGCACCCCTTGAAATTGGAAAATTTATATTTTTCATACATTTGAAAACCCGCTATAATGCGTATATCAAACAAAAGACTAAAATTTTGTGAAAATGAGCGAATTCACTAAATTGTGAATAAATTCGAAAAAAATCAATGGATTTTTATGGTCTCATTTTGTTGCTATTATATGCCCCTATGCGATAAAATAATAAATCTGGAAGTTTTGTGCCGTTTTCGATTTTTCATGATTTTTTTAAAACAAAAATTTTTGCCATTTTTACGTAAAAAAATATATTTTTTTCTTAAGTTTTTTATTATCACTCCGATACTATTAATCCGATTGAAACGCGATATATAGACGAATTAAAGGCTATGTAAATCTTAATTTTTCTGATTTTATTTTAATAATATCGGACTAGTAGTTTTTGAGTTATCATTAATTATTTGAAGAAACGTCTAAAAAAAAATTGCAATTAAAAAAAAATCTTGCCATAGAATTTAAAAATTTTACCATTTTTGTACTATTTTGTACTACCTTTAGTCATGATACATCAAAATTGTATAGTGGTTTTAAGAGCACATGAATTTTTTTTCATTTTGTTGTGCTGTGTTATATATCAGATATCAGAAATTTTTTCCCAAACCACTCCTTAAAATTTTATCAAGATAGGTTCATAAACAACTGAGTTATCGCCAAAACACTAAATATGATGTATCGCAAATTGCCCAAAGTACGCATTAGAGAAAGTTTGTTGAAAACGAAATGCAGAAATAGGAAAAACCATCCTCCTGGAGCACGGACATACATAAATTTTATATCAGATTTTAGGAAATTCCTCCGCCAAGCACGTTATTAAATTTTTTCAAAAGCGGTCCATAAACAACTGATATATCGCCAAAACACTACTTTTGATGTACAGCAAATTGCCCAAAGAACGTGCCTAAGAAATTTTGTTTACATTTTGTAAGTATTGTTTCAGCGATATCTCAGGTGTTTATGGACCGATTGTCCTTTGCGGAATGATTTCCTAAAATCTGATATATAAACTCCACAAATCTGATTGTGAATACCATTGAAATTGTACCGATCGACTCAGAATCGTCAGGAGAATTGATTTCACGACGTCCGTCCGTCTGTCTGTTTGTCCGTCCGTCCATCTGCCTGTCTGTCTGTCCGTATGCCTTTTGAAGTCAAGTCTTTGGAGCTTCTGTTTTGTCTATATCTCAGATGTTTATTTTGATGAAATTTAATAGCGTTCTTCGCAGGGGATTACCTAAATTCTGCTGCATTCGGTTATTTCGGGTAGATATAATTTAGTGTTTAAGCGATATTTCAGGTGTTTTGATCGACAATGATGAAATTCGGCGTGGGACGATATCCTAAAATTTTATGTAAAATGCATGTGGGTATACCTTCCAGGAGCTCCACAAATCTGGTTTTAGCAGACAGATACACTGCATTTATCTTAATTTTGTGTCTGACTTTTGAACATTATGATAATATTTGAGAATGTATTATATTTCAAATTATAGGTAATCTTCCTTGCAAGTACAAAAAATGCAGCTAAGTACATGATTTGCATTCAAAACCTACATATGTATCTCACATATCAACGAAAATTTAGATTTTTTTATTGCAATTGGGAGAAATCTGTTCACGGTTGACAATTGCTCCCGTATAACTTCGCCTAAGGCAATCTCTTAGTAGCAATAAATGACAAATTATCATAGATACGATAATGACATTAAGTGTAAAGACATTGTACAATATCATTATTCAGCGCGATAGCGCCTAAAATAAACTTTCTAGAGGGATTGAAAATGGTTCGTCCATTTAAGTGAAATCTCCCATATAACCCCAACCGGGAATCACTTTAATGCTGCTAAATTAAATCACATTATAACTGCACAAAGAACTAGAGCAAAACTTTTCATACATCCATCGTACAGATCGGAAGAACAATACATCCAAAATATTATGGATGAAGTATTCATCTTAATTAGTTAACTTACTTCAGATTAATAAGTAAATATTCAATAACTTTTCCGATAAAGCTGATATCCATCCATTTAAAAGCTATATATTTCCCGTATGTATCTAAAACTAAGAGTGTATACCCTATTGTTCTAAGGCTTGTATACATTGACAAAACAATCATTATTAAAGCTTTGATCTATATCGGTCCGCTCACTTCAGAGTTTTATATAACCAATGAAGAACTTTTACTAGTTGGATTATTATACGTACATTTGAATGCATCTTTTCTGTATGGTTTATCTGATCTATCGAACTTTATTAAACCTAACCTTTGGGTCCATGACTTTTCTAGATGATGACGCCACCGAAAAGCTTTTCGTTTTCCGACTCTTAATTTAAAAGACTCTGCATACAATACTAGTATAACCAAATATTGCTAGGAATTACATTTGGTATGAACAAAAGAAAATTTATGTATATTAATTTTCTTTCAAGCATTTGTGCGGGGCTCAACTAAGTCAGTAATCATAACTATATAATTATCAATAAATTCTTACGATATTGAACTTTACTTTTGGAACACCATTGGTGAAGGGTATCCAAAATTCGGCAAAGCCGAATATACCACTCTTACTTGTTTTAGTCTTAAAAATGTTTTTGTTCACTTTCGTGTAATAAATTATCCTTTATTTATTTAATGTTAGTTATTTTAGTCTTAAAAAATATTTGTTCACTGTTATACCGTGGCCGCTGATCCTTATGAGAATCTCCCGTTTGTCCCTTAAGAAGGACTACTAGAGCGCGTCGTTTCCGCGGTTTATAAATTAGTTTTACGACAAAGGACCCTTTTTCCTAGGGTCCCTGCTCGGGCGCCAATTAAAAGTCTTTTCGAATTTTTTATAAAAAAAAATATTTTATTTCATAACTTATAACCGGACGGGTTAAAAGAAATATGACTTTATTTTATTAGTTCAAAAAACTGACTGCCAAGACTTTACAATAATTTCGTATAACGAACCTTTTTTTATTAGTGAATTTGTTGATTTCGCATTTTCATGAAACAGCTAGCAATGCAGTTTAAATGTTGGCACGTTTCTTGGCTGTTGAACTTCTTGATTCTGCATTTTCGTCAAACAGCTAGCAACGCAGTTTTACTGTTGGAACGTTTCTTGGCTGTTGAACTCGAAAATAGCTAGCAATGCATTTTTAATGTTGGCGCGTTTCTTGGCTGTTTAACTTCTTGAATTGCTAACATGTTGCAGTTGCTATAATTATAGTTAATGTTGTTGTGGTTATCATACTAACAGAGTTTGTTGTTGTTATTACTGACACAGTGTTAACTTATAGCATTTAAATTTTGCAATAATTCTTCCACATTTGATCAAAGCTCACGTACAATCCAAATTAAACGATTAAGCACAACGAAAAGTATTTAAATGCTTACAAATGTTAAACTATACCTGTTACAAGACCAAATTTTGTGCGAAGTAGTTTTATATATCAGATTTGATTAAATCTTCCTGCGAAGCACCCTATTTTATCAAAATCGGTCTATTAACACCTGATATATTATCGCTAAGACACCAAAATTTAGAAGTGATTTGGCCTTAAAATCTGTTAAAAATCTATGTTTTACTAGGAGCTTATGTTCATCGTAGGAACATGTATTAATTAAAGAGTCATCAGAAGTTAAGACTTACACATATCGGAAGAACAATAAATCCCAAATATTATTGGTAAAATATTCATCTAAATTAGTCAACTATCTTCAGATATACATATCGTCGTGCGGAAGTTTATGTGCTCCATCCGACATTTTACACATTTTGAGTTAATAATGTCATTTTAGGTTTTCGACCCTAAATGTTTCAAATCTGCAATCCGTTTTCGGCTATCTCGTCTAGTTTCTGAGATAAATAGGGTCTGTTTTGGACTATATCCTTTACAACTTATTTTTTTTTTGTGTTATTTTGTTCTATACGCCAAATATACGGTGTAATGATCTCAAAATTCTATTGTTTTGTATAAAAATTAAGTTAAAACTTCAAGATCGATTTTCTCAAAATGCATTTTTGGCTTATAGAGCACATAAGTAATCATAATTAATATAAGGGATGTACAGAATATAATAATTATCGATAAATTTTTGGCTTATAGAGCACATAAGTAATTATAATTAATATTGGGGATGTACAGAATATAATAATTATCGATAAATAAATTATGGGTAACAATTCTCCCCCTAGTGAGACGAAATCATCAGTCTTACTCGCATTTATTACCGATATCCAGAATTGCTAGCTTAACGGCAGGTCGCTCTATGATAACATTTCGGGTTTTTAGCTTTGCTCTAAGGACTTGGCCATCTTTAGCTTTGACGACTTCAACAACTTTACCCTTCAACCAGGAGTTTCTTTCGGCGTTTTCATCTACAATCAACACGATATCCCCCTCTTCGATAGGTTTCACCGGCTGGCACCATTTTACGTCGAGTTAATGTCGGCAACATTTCTTTGACAAAGCGATAATTTACAAACATTTCACTTTGCCGAAGACACATTCTGTGATCGATATTTCCTGGTATTGCTATTGGTTTAGTTCCACTGGAGCTACCAAGAAAGAAGTGATTTGGAGTTATAGCTTCTTGGTCTTCACTTTCCAAAGAGACGTATGTCAATAATTAATTCGATTTCCATTAAAGAGCTTCTTAAACTTTCATCAGTAAATTTCTGCGAAGGTGTTATTTTGTATAAAATTGTTTTTATGGACCTTACTAGCCTTTCCCATGCTCCGCCCATATGAGGGGCTGCAGGTGGATTGAATTTAAAAGAGATTCCCTTATAAGCTAACTTAGTGTGTACATCCTCAAATTTTATATTTTGTAATTCCTCTTTCAAAAAACAATCAGCACCACGGAAATTTGTGCCATTGTCGCTATATATTTCTGCAGGAACACCTCTTCTTGCGATGAAGTTTGTTAAAGCCATGAGAAATGAGTCTGTTGATAGCGAATGTGCAATTTCAATATGTACTGCTCTAATTGTTAGACATGTAAACACGACTCCCCAACGCTTTAGTGACTTTCTACATAACGTGACTGTAATGGGGCCGAAATAGTCCACTCCCACAAATGTAAACGGACGCTGAAATGCCCCAAGGCGTGCTGGAGGCAAGGGTGCCATTTGAGGAGAAATTGGTTTGGCTGCTTCATTAATGCATTGTTCTACGAACGATCTTATAGACGACTCTCAACTTGTTGATAAAGTAAGTTTGGCGAATTTCGTTTATTACTTTTTCGTGGTTAAGGTGGTGGTACGAACGGTGGTAATGGTTTACAATAAGTTTTGTTACAGAGTGACTTCCAGGAAGTAATATTAAGTCCCTTTGAATGCCACAGACTGCGGGCGCATATTGTGCACGATTTTTCACCTTCACCACACCATCATCTATATAAATATTAAGTTTATGAAACGGACTCCTATTCGATATTGATTTGCCAAATTGCAGGGCGATATAATCGTCAGCAAAATTTGCCATTTGGATGGTCTTGTAAATAAAATTTTTTGCTTTTATCAAATGAGATAATTTCAAGTTCGGTAAATTTTTTTTCCCTTTTAGTTTCTCTCTTTGACGTTCAGTAAACAATATCCAATTGGCCACTGCACGATAAAGTTTAAAACAACTCGAAAAATGTTCAAAATTAATTGCAATAGGGTTGAGGTCACGAGTGTGTAGATTTAAATACCGCGGACGAATTTCGGATGTGTTTTCCTCCGAAAACCTAGAGCATACATTATGATTAGTAATCCATTTATCTTCATGGAGTTTTAACCACGATGGGCCTTCGAACCATTCTTTGAAACATCCTGTGGGTGGCCTGTACTTAGTTGCGAAATCCGCAACATTCATTACGCTCGGTACCCATCTCTAATTAGAGGCATTAGTAAATTTTAAAACTTCGGCGACACGAAACATTACAAATTGCTTAAATTTTCTTGGATCCCATTCAAACAATTAAAGCACTGTTTTTGAATCACTCCACATGATGGTGGGAATGAACTGTTTTCATTAGTCTAATGCCAATAACTGCCGCCTGTAGTTCAAGACGAGGTACTGATAGTGGTCGAAGTGATGCAACCTTTGCTTTGTCCGCTACAAATCTTATGTCAACGTTGCCATTGAATTCTATCCGAAAATACGCAACGGCTGCATAGGCATCTTCACTTGCGTCAACTAAGATATGTAATTCAGCTAAGTAGTTTTGTTGTAAAGCAATCGAGTAGCACCGTGGTATCGAAACATTTGTAATAGTAGGCAAATATGTTAACCAATTTTTCCATTTATAAAATAGGTCAGCGTTAAGTTCCTGATCCCAGTCGATACCACATCGCCATATTTCTTGAAGAAGGGTCTTTAAATTAGACATGAAACAGGCAACAAAGCCTAATGGGTCGTAAACAGACATTAAAACTTGGAGAACTTCCCGCTTTGTGGGTATTATGTCTTCATTAAGAATGGGTCTACGAAGACGTACGAATTTTAAATTAATTTTAAAAACATCTTTCTTCGGGTCCCAATAGAGGCCTATAATTTTTTCGAATTTAATCGAATTCTCATTGCTTTCATATATTTTATTTGTGGTGGTGTTAGGTTCCCCCAGTGCCTCTAAGACTTCGGTTGAGTTCGACGACCAATTTCTCATATGCAAGCCACCCTTAGCATGCACCTCTCGTACCTCTCCTGCCAATTCAATATATAAAATCGTCTACGTAATGTTGCCTAGTAATAGCTCGAATTGTCCTATCATTAGTGCCAAAGGTTTCTGCGTTTTTGTTCCTTACATAATGAGAAATGAATGGGGAACATGAGGCACCAAAGGTAAGAACATTCAATTGATAAACAACGACAGAATTATTATTATAAAAAACGTTGAGCAACACATCTTCTTTGCGCACCTTTATTCGGTGGAACATTTCGGCTATGTCTTCACAAATGGCTATAGCGCCCATACGAAATTTAAATAAAATATACATTAAAGGTATAAGCAGATCAGGACCTCTTAACAAAAAATCATTTAAAGCGCAGTTGTCTGACTTACCTGCCACATCCCCTACCATACGTATTTTATTTGGCTTTTGGGGATTTTTTACAATAAAAGAGGGTAAATACCATATTTTAGGACCCTTTTCTTCTAGAACCTCAATAGGCAACCATTCAGCATAGCCCTTCTCCTCCAAATTTAAAATTTGTTGCCGCAATTGTTCTGCCAAAATGCCGTCTTTATTTGCTTTTCTTTTAATACACAATAATCGATTTTTTGCTGTCTGCAGACTGCAAGGCATGTTTGGTGGATCGCTTTTCCACAAAATACCTATTTCATATCTCCCATCGATTAACTTTCGCGTTTTTTGTAATGGGTGTGATAATTGGGGGTTCTATTCCTAAGCTCTCGTCCGAAAAGTATTGTTTCAAAAACCCAGAAAGTTCATCGCAACCGCATTTATGATAATTTAATTTTCTCCATACCTTGGAACCTCCACCAAATAATGTCCATCCCAGGTTTTTGGTTGCTGCCAGCCCCCTTCAACGGTTTTTAGTGATGAAATTAAATTCGGGTTATTTGTACCTATAATCATAGATGGAATCACTTTATTATAGCCTTCAAGTGGAATGTTTTTAAGGTATGGATATTGTTTTTTAACTTCATCAATAATTATTGTTTCAGCTGACAAATTTAGATTTTTTACGGTGTGAACTTCGTAGATTGGATAGATTTTCGAACCATGTTTTGCTGATGAAATTTTGAAATCAATTTGCTTGGAATTGTCTTCATAACGTGACACATTGGCAGTCCACCGTATACATAGTGGGTCATTGAAACCCTTGACATCTAATAAGTATGCTACCTTTTGGTCCAAAAGGCTTCATGATGAACCGTCATCCATAAGAGCTGAATAGGTACTATACGAAAATATGAAGTACATTCACTTTTATGGTTGTTAAGAGAGCTTAGTGATGTAGAATGTTGATTATCGCTATGTCAAAGAGAATTATGTTGGACAGTACATCCATTGACACCACACTCCTTTTGGAACTAACATCTACGTCTATATTTGCCTAAGCACATTCGGCATAAATTACTAATTTTTACGATTTCCCATCTTTCAGATGTTGACATATCTTTGAATTTTGAGCATTGAGCCAATTTGTGGGTTTCTTCCAGCGTTCGCAAAACTGCTACAACTTCTCTTTACTTGAATTTTGCTTTTGCTTTTCTTTCTAAAATAAACAAAAGTTCCATCCGAAGCTAAACAAAGAAACGAATGACACTTGGCAGTGGTTGTTTTAAAAATTTGAATTTTGATTTTGCCTTTCTTTTAAAGAGTGCCAAAAGTAAAAACATAAGCAGCCTCACGAGCAGTCGAGCTGAAGAACTTTTTTGTGTTTGAAAGTTGTAAGTCATAACTTTCAAATACAGAAAAGTTATTTCATTTCGGATGCTCACTTTTTTGTTTTTCTGCGTAAACACATCTACATAAATAGTATATGTATATTTTTGTGTGTATGATCGGTAAATGCATGTGTAAAATAAGATGACGAAATTCGTCTACTTGCCTGTGTTCCCTGTAGGAAATGTCAATAGTGAAGGTAGCACTAGCGCTTGTTCTGCGAATAGCCAATTGTCTTTTTTATATAGTTAGGTAACTGGTTGCACACAGTGATTTCTTCGATTTAGTAAACCTTGCACATCTTGCAGACCTAGTATATTTCATATAGCACTAAGCCTACATAAACCAAAATATCGTTATCTATTTTCTAAAAAAAAAAAATTATAACGATAAAAACTTTCCCAGATAGTACCCAAACAAGTAAGAAAGTGCTATAGTCGGTCAAGCCCGACCATACGATACCCTTCACCACTATGGTCAAAGGTGTACTTTTCCTGTATAAAGACAAATATTTGCTAAATTTTGCCATCATACAAACATTTTCTCAAAACTTTTATATTTAAGCTGTTTTTGTCATTTTGGCTTATATGGGGCCTAGGGTCAAATATGGACCGATTACCTTGAAATTAAGCAAGTTGATTACGGTTAATACAAAAATTATGTATGCAAAAAATGATCAGAATTCTCATTATCTTCAGATTTACGAGTGTTTTAGTGATTTTTGCCTTATTTAGTGCGTTTTGACAGAAGAGTTTGTATGGGAGCTATGGTCAAATGTGGACCGATTTCAACGAAATTTGGTACAGTGATTTAGATTTACATAAGCAGTATTTGTTTTAAATTTCATAAAAATATTGATATTTGTGGCCAAAATATCAATTCCGGGAAGTGGGACCTATGGGAGGTTTTTGGAAACAAAAACAATACACAGACCCAGATTTGTATGCAATCAGCAATGTTTGTTTTGGAGTACCACCAACACAGGTAAATATAAATACAACTTCGGTTCTTGTCAATTATTAAGTTACCAGTTTTTCCAAAGTATTACTAATATGTATATTGACAAAATATTTATGAAATTTTATTTCTGCTAGGTCACTATTGAGAGAGCATTTTCAACACTTAGGCTGGTATTAACTGACTACCGTAATCGACTAAGTCAAGAGGTGGTGGAAGACATTTTGCTTGTTAAATTAAACCCAAGTTTCCTTGACGGAGCCATACAAACTATGCCTTTATTTGAAGATGAAGAGGACGATAATTAATTCATGTATATATTTAATTTCTTTATTTTTTACCTTAAACATAAAAATGGAATTTTTACTTTTTAGTTATTTATTTTTAATAAAAAAAAGAAAAAGAAAATTAAATTGCTGATTTTACTGATTAATTTTTTTTTTCGAACTATATTTTGAGGTTTTTGTCCAACTATTAAGGAATTCTTATTAGGATATGAGAACCGTATACATATTTTGGAACCACTAAATCCACAATCCCAAAAAATTTACAGAAATTGTTTAATTATTTTCCATAAAATATTTTTCAACCCACTGTGCAAAGCTGACCCCATATTAAATTATTTAACTTAAATGTTTATTGTGCATACATACTATGTACATTATCATCAATAGTGAATCACTATTGACATTTCATACAGGGTACCTGTTTCTCTGTTTTAAAAAAATAAATACAACGGCTATAGGTGAGTGAGTATGTTTGTGTCAAAAAAGTTAGAGAAATTAAAAAATATTTGTCTGCTTTTACCTACTCAGAATAAAAAAAATCAAAACAACGGAAACCATTCAACAGCGACTGAATAAAACTTTTGGAAACGAAGGCGCTGCTTTTGACATTGCTTTTGTTACTTATTAAAATCAAAAGTTGACGAAGTTATAAATTTCAACCCGATTAATGTTTTATGTTTTGTACGACTGTTTAGAAATAACTTTTCTCTTTGACTTTTGATTTTGCTTTCGTGTTTTTGCAAAAGTTAAAATTGAAACAATTTGAAATTTTAAAAAGTGGAGGAAAGCAACAGCATTGAAAAGTAAAAATTTTGCGACTTTTGGAATTTTGACTTAAGTTTTATTAACACTGGTTTCTTCACATACCACACACTTTTGTTTCGGTTTCTCGTTTATATGCGTATTAAGGCGTCCTTCCTTCTTTTGCTGCTTCTTTTCGTAACTCATATCAAAAACGGGCGCAGTAACTCTACAGGTAGCTTCTGCTAAGGTATGTAGCCAATCGGAGAAATTATTTAAATTGGGCCGTGTTATATCTCTAGAATGCATAGCCCGCTGAAGCACTAAGTCGGGTGACAGCTTATCAACCAATTCCTGTAGAAGTGTAGGATTACCTAAATATTCATCTAACTCTGAAGCTCTGTTTTTGTTGCGAATGCGAATTCAATTAAGGCTTCTAATTTGCCTTTTGGAATTGTTATTTTTCGCACTTCGTCGATCAAATTTTTTATAACGCATTCCGGTCTTCCAAAGTACATCCTCAGCGTTCTTATAATATCCGGCACCATGTCAGGCAGCATAAAACAATTCCTGACGACGTCGAGTGCTTTGTCATGTAGACACTTTTGTAAATGCAAAAGATTTTCTTCGTTATTATAACCAGCAACACATGTACTTCTCTCAAATGCACTAATAAAAAGTGGCCATTCCTTAGGATCACCAGTGAAAGCTGGCAAATCTTTCGAAATACACTGACGAACCATCAATTGCGCCGAAGTTATATTATTCGAACTGTTATAGTGCATTCAGACAGCATTAAAATCTAGTAGATTTGAGTTGAAATCTCGATCGAAATCTTCATCGTTTACACCAACATTTTTTGACATTTATCTAGATTTCAACTTCATAACAAAAGCAGCTGACTCAAATGTAAATAAAAGAAAAAATTAACCGGCAAAAAATTGATACAATGGAAAATACAGCAAATATTTTATTATTTTGTGATTCCAAAGTTAAAAAAATACAAAGAGAGATAGTATTGCTGCGTATAAAGAAACGTAAACATTTGTTAAACATTAGACTTCACAAACTGATGCAAAATTATTATACGCAATCATTAAATAATTAAAATTTTTCAGTTTAAATTTTTTTTCTTTTTTTTTAGATTTACCAACCACCTGTCAATTTTGTTTACACAGTGTTGTAGTTTTTTGTCATTTTTGAAGAAAATCAGGGTTGTGTTGAGAGGTAGTAGCCGAAATCTACTAGATTTTGCCAAAATCTAGTGCCGAAGAAGATTTTGATTTGTATGGGAAATCTCGTCAAAATCTAGTAGATTTGCGATGAAATCTCGTAAGTACGATTTTAAATTGGTGTGAATTGGCTATTAATAGAATTTGTGTTTTGTTTGTTTACATTTGTGTTTTGACAAATGGCAGCTGTTTTGTTTTGATGGCTCATGTCATTGACAGCATCATTATTGTGAATGTATGAACGTTCACACTGAGTTGCTAATTTATTGTAGGTTTTTGTCTGCAATAAACACTCACAATTTCTTGTAGTGTAGTTGTCAACCCTATCATGGTCCATATTGTGATTTACACAATTAGAAGTTTGTTGCGATCTGTTGTTTGACCATTGCTGTCTACTCTGCACACACGTTGATATATTTATTGTAGATAAATCAATTAAACTACTAACCACTGGCCGTACATTTTGTACCTGCGGTTCATCAATAGTTTCCTCATATTCATCATCCACAGACTGCAATAATTCATATTTACGCCGCAAAAATGTTTGTTTCAGTTGCATTTCTTCTTCTAATTGTTGCAGTTGGAGCCGTGTCTTCATGTTTTTGTCTAGACGGACACTTGAATTGTGAGATGTTTTAAGGCTGCTTAAGGTTGACTGATGATGTTCGCCCACATCAATCAAATCGTTGGACAAATCAACAGTTGTTTGTAGATTGAGGTTAGATGTAATACTTTGTTTGCATTTTCTGCAAGTCCAAGTAAATATATCAACATCTGTTCCGATTTTGCAACAAGTTTTGTAGAAACTATTAAGGCACCTAGAACAAGTTACCATGTTGATATATCCCGGATCATTACATAAGCTGCAGCTTGCATTAAAGTTTGCAGATTGCGCCATATCACCATAAGAATTTTAAAGATTTGTTGAATAAAATACCAAGTTTCAAGAGCAATTGACGCTTTAAAATTCTAAAAGCGGACAGTTTATTAAGTTATTATTATTTTTAAATCAGAAAATTTTACCTTAGTATCTTAGCATCAAAATTAATTTTTTATGGAGCGCAATGCCACGATTGTAAATACATTTATAAAATGGTACAAATACAAAGTTTAAGCTTACATACATAATTTGAAGGTATTACATTTAGTACACATATGACAGATGTTAGGGATTTAGACTTTATAATTTTTTTTTTATTTAATTGCCAATTTTTTTCATGAATTTAATTTACTTGTTGACAATTTCATTTACACGAAATTGTTTACACGTAAATTAACTAATCCTGTTCATTTCTCTCAGTGCATGGAAATGACGATCTACAGAAAATTACAACTCTGTAGAGATGAATTCATGCAACATTGCAAAAAAACCTGTTTGACAGATGCCAAATTCTGATTGGCAGATTGCAATATATCATAATTTTGTAACGGGATTTAGGCAGAAAAGAGAAAAAAAAAGTGTAACGGAAAAAAGAACAAAGAAAAAAAGCGAGAATGGCGTGGTTTTTTATGAAGACAAGAAATCGACAGTCATGTTAGTAGGAGTTGTTAGTTATCAGTCAGTAAGAAAACAGCAGTGATGGAGTTAGTTGGTGTATAAATTAGTTACTGGTGAACGAGTGTGAAAATTGTGAAAAAGAAAAAAGATTGTATTGTATTATAAGAAATAAATAAAAACTGAACTGTACTGCAAAGTAGATTTTTATAAAAAGTTAAACAAATTAAAAAGCATAAAATTTAATTATTAAATTGAAAAAGAGGAAACTTATAAAAAAAAAAACAAATATGGCTTAATTTGAAATGAAAATGAACCAGTTGATTAAAATTTTTTTTCAAAAAAAAAAAAAAAAAATCTTAAATTATAAGAAAAGAACACCAACATTTTAAGTAATGTTAAACTATTTTCTAGAAAACAAAAATTAAAATTAAAATAAAAAAATTATTTAAAACAAAAAAAAAAAAAAAAGACTGAAATATATAAAACTAATAATGCAGCAATAGTAAACACCAGCAACCAGAAATACCCATAAACTCAGCAGATGTACCTAAATTTTAGACTGACCAATAAGCCACCAAACACAACCAAAAGACGTTTTAGAAAACCCCTAAGCAGCAGCAAAAAAAACTCAACCATCACCACAACAATTTTATTCACGTAGTTCATCATCAGTGGTTCAACAAAAAGATCCATATGTGTTCACAGAATCAGGGCCAACAACACCACCACTAATTACAACAACAACAAAAACACCGACCGCAAGCACCACCAACTTCATCTTCAACAATAACCACCCAACCAACCACTACCAAGCGTTTCTTCACTGCACAGCACCAGCATCGTCCACAGCAACATAATCCTGAACAGCACCAGCATCGTCCACATCAACATAATACTGCACAGCATCAGCATCGTCCACAGCAACAGCATCCTTCACAACCTCATCATCAACCACCTCATCCACAGCAACAACATCAAATATTTACAACACCCCCCTACAATTTCTGCAACAACATCGGTATTTAAGTAAGGTAACTGTAACAATTTTCTTTTTTTTTCAATAATTTTATTATTATTATTATTTTAATATTATTAATATTTTATTATTATTTTTATTAATAATTATTACTATTATTAATATGATTAATTTTATAAAATAAAATAATGAATTTCATGATGAAATAAATTCATTTCTTTTACAAAACGAAGGTAACGAATTGGTAGGTATGAGTAAACAGTGATGACCCCGTGACGTGACTACGGAGTTGGTATAATTCAGATTAATTTCGTTCCTTTCAATTTATTTTATTAGAAGCTCTATATTTTAAATTTCTTCTTGTGGCAATTTACAATGGCATGATTTTTTCTGTGATTACGCGTCAAAACAATTGGGTCGAGAACCGCGCCACTGACGGCAGAGCTAGCCGAAAATACCTCGTACATGCCATTGATCTGTAATTTTGTTTTTTTTTTGTGCATTTGACAAAGCGCGCGTAACATAGATGGCGCCCAACGAAAAGCTGCCTATAGGGTAGCACAATGTAAGGGAAAAATATAAGTAAATTTCGTATAACGAATTTTGTCATTTAAATTTAAATAGACGATTTTTTTTAATATGTTTGGGTGTAAAATAACAGTGGCTTGAACCAGCTGCACTTAAAATTTTGAATTAAAAATATAAAAACCCAAATACATTTGATTAAAGTCAGGAAAAAGTTATACGAGGTCTACACTAATAGTTTAATTTTTTTTCTCATCAATCTCTTTAAAATTTGTTCTGAATAATAAAAGTCAAATGTCATGAGAACCAATTCTCTAACATTTTTGCGTTATGATTTTGAAAATTTTTTTTAGAGTGGAGGCTTTCTGAAAATTTGAGAGACTTTAATTTTATGGTATCTTACTGAAATTTATCAAATGCATCAACTTTAAAGAAAACCTTGTATATTATTTACACCTATTTCCAAATTAAACAATTTCATGTTTTTTTTTCTTATTACTTGTAAACATTAGACTTTGTTTCATCCTTAATGAAACATATGATCAATGAAGTATCAATTCAAAACAGTAGCGGTAAATTCTGATGTAACAAAATCAGATAATTACAAGACATGTTTTGGAAAAAAAAAAATATTATTCACTGTTTACTCATTCACCAATTCGTTTACTGGAGTTATTGTATTAATATTGTATTAAACCTAAATCAATTTTATTATTATTTTGCAATTTTTTTTTCACATGATTTTTTTTTCTCACTAAACCGATATAATCACACACTGCAACGCCTTACTGCATTATTCGCATTTGTTTTCGAAATAGAGTATTTTTAATTTTTTTTTAATTTTGTCCGTCTGTCGATCTGTTCATTTATTATGAACACTCGTAGTTCAGGAAAGGGATCAAACAGTAATTTAAGTGCAAGTAGAGGTAGAGGCAAAACTGTTTGGAATAATACGCAATCATTAGAAGAATTACCAAGTACACCCACTTCAAGACCACGTGTGGTTCATTCACCCCCACCTAAAGAAAACATCCAGAGCATTCTCAAACCGTTAGAACCAAAAGTTTCTTTTGATACCTGTCAGTCCGATCAAGTTTCTCTCGGAGATATTCCACGTCATTTAGAACCTCAGGATACAATTGACTTAAACATGGCTTCGCAAGAAATTGATATTCAAAGTGAATTCATTGCTGAACCGTCTACAGTTAATAATAATGACAATTTATTATCAGCTGTACAAGAGGCCATACGTTCTTCTCAAGATGAATTTAGGAGGGAACTTAATTCGTTGAAAGCTACTATTACTAACTTGACTTGTGACACAAACTTAAATGCGAATAACCCAACTGTATCTCAGGAGGCCAATTTCAACCCAGGACTATTTGATAAAGTAAAACTGGAGAAATGGAACATCTCTTTTGATGGTACAGGTAATGTAGCAAATTTTCTTTTTAAAATTGAGACCTTAGCTAAACGAACTCGGTGTTCTGATGAGTATTTACTAGAGAACTTTCAAATATTTTTACGCGGCAACGCAAACGAGTGGTATTGGGAATTCATAAAACTGAATCCAAATCTCACATATCAATTCTTAGAATATTCAATATCTCGTGAATTCGGTACTTTGGAATCAGATGATGACATATTATTAAATATGTACAAGCGTAAACAGCTTCAGAAAGAACCTTATGACAGTTTTCATTCAGCCATAGTTAGCATGAATTCTCGTATGAAGGAACCCCTGGGTGAAACAAAATTAATTAGAATTATAATGAAAAATATCCATTCTAACTTTAAAGTTATGCTTTTTAATGCTAATCCTAAATCTTTGTACAGTCTTAGAGACCTAGCACGAAATGCCGAAAAGGTAATTTACGAAAGTAAGACTTCTCTTTTTGAAAATAAACCCTATCGACAAGTTAGTGATGTCGAAGCTGAAAGTGTAGTAGAGAATGAATCTGACTGTGAGTCTGACCCTCAAATAGAAGCCCTGCAATTCTCTAAACGTAACTATAAACCTTACTATTCAAAAATAAAGTGCTGGAATTGTTTATCCTTCGGTCATTCCTATATTTATTGCCCAGAGGAAACTAGAAATGTTTTTTGTTTTAAATGTGGCGAACAAGGGGTAGTTACTCCTAAGTGCAAAAATATGCACATGGGAAACAGGAAGCGGAGCGAGATGGCCACCGGGGACTCTCGTTCCAAAGCTTTCTCCCCGAGTTGCTATTAGATCAATCGAGGAATCTTCCACAGGAGGATGAATCGAGATCTACAATCTCGGCGGAAAATTCTCCAAACAATTTAAATAAATTATCATCAAAAACAAACATTTCCTATAATAATAACTCTGCACTTTATAAACCTTCAGCTAAAACTTTTAATTGTAGACTTCGCTTCAAGAAAAGAAAATCATTTCGTAAAATAATAGAATCTTCATTATTATGCCATGAGAACGACGAGAGACCTTTTGCAAAAATTCAAATTTTTAATGAGCACATTTATGGACTACTAGATTCGGGTGCTAGTGTTTCGGTATTGGGAAAGAATAGTTTAACATTCATTGAAAGAAATAATATCACTTTAAGACCTTTTCGATCATATATATCCACAGCTGATGGATCTAAAAACTCAGTAATGGGTCATTGTAAGCTACCTGTTGTGTATAAAAGTATTACAAGAGATATAGATTTTTACGTTGTACCTTCTTTAAAGCAAGAAGCCTACTTAGGTTTAGACTTCTGGCATAGTTTTGCAATTGCCCCTGATATCGTTCCCATTGTTGAGTCCTTTGATCTTGAGACAGCAGATAAAAGCCACTTATGTTTTCATAATTTAAATTCAGAGCAAAAATTCAAACTTGAAAGTGTTATGTCCAATTTTCCCTCTTTTGAGAAGTCAGGTCTTGGTTGTACGAGTCTTTTGGAGCATCACATCGACACTGGGGACGCAGAGCCGATAAAATGCAAGCATTACCCACTTTCTCCTCCTAGACAGGCTGAAGTTTACCAAGAACTAGACCGGTTGTTGAAAATGGGCGTAATAGAAGAGTCTAACTCACCTTGGTGCTTTCCTATTGTAAATGTGAGAAAACCGGGAAAAGTTCGTTTGTGCCTAGACTCGAGGAAATTGAACACTATTACGAAGAAAGATTCATATCCGCTCCCACACATCAACGGCTTGCTTAGTAGATTAAAGGACACCCATTACATAAGTGGAATAGATTTAAAGGATGCATTTTTTCAAATAAGGCTTACGGAAGTTTCAAAGGAGAAGACAGCATTTGCAGTCCCTGGTAGACCGCTTTACCAATATCGTGTTATGCCCTTTGGGCTTTGCAATGGTCCTCAAGCGATGTCTCGTCTAATGGACAAAGCCATTCCGTCCCGTCTAAGAGAAAATGTGTTCGTGTATTTAGACGACCTTTTGGTCTGTACAGCCACTTTTGAAGAACACATTACTATACTCCAACAGGTTGCAAAATGTCTTAAAGATGCGGGACTTACCATCAACGTCTCAAAAAGCAAATTTTGTCAAAGTGAAATAAAATATTTAGGCTATCGTATTGGTAGGGGATGTTTAAAAGTAGACCCTGACAAGGTTTCAGCAATAGTAGATTTTCCAATTCCTAAAACCCCTCGTCAGATCCGCCGATTCATTGGTATGGCAAACTGGTATCGATCTTTTATAAACAATTTTGCTAATTTATCAGGACCTCTCACAGATTGCTTGCGTAAACATGAAGGTAAATTTTCTTTGACCCCAGACGCTGTTAATAGTTTTGAGAAACTCAAGCTTGCATTATCTAGCGCTCCCGTCCTTGCCCAACCTGACTTTACAAAAGAATTTATTATACAATGCGATGCATCACGTATTGGGGTAGGTGGCGTCTTATACCAACTAGATCAAGAAAATAGGGAAAGACCAATTTCATTTGTTTCTCAAAAACTTAACGGGGCCCAGCGAAATTATACAGTCACCGAGCTGGAGTGTTTAGCTGCTGTAATCTGTGTTAAACGTTTTAGACCTTATGTTGAAGGATCACCTTTTAGAATTATCACCGATCACTCTAGCCTTAAATGGCTTATGGGCCAAAAAGATTTAAGCGGTAGATTAGCACGGTGGAGTTTAATGTTGCAAGGGTTTGATTTCAAGATGGAGCATAGAAAAGGATCCTTAAATGTAGTTCCCGACACATTGTCTCGTTTTGATGTGGATTCTATAGAAATTAAGCGAAGTTTTCCCGAAGTAGATTTTAGTTCAAATTATTTTGAGTCTCCTGAATATAAGCAATTAATTAAAACCATTTCTGAAAACCAAGATAAGTTGCCTGATTTATGTGTAAATGAAGAAGAGAGTCTGTGGAGATTATGGCTTCCAAACCCATTAACTAACAAAGCTATCCAATTAGGTCACGAATCTAGCTGTCACGGTGGCTACTTTAAAACACTAACTAGAGTTCGACATAAATATTACTGGCCATCGATGAGTTCTGATATTAAACAATTTGTAAAAGAATGTGACGACTGTAAAGTTATAAAAGCGCCGACGCAAACCCTTAGACCACCAATGGGAGATTAATTTCAAACCAAACGGCCATTTCAGCGATTGTACTGCGATTTTCTAGGACCATACCCCGCTTCCAAGACTAAGAATACTCACGTTTTTGTAGTTATCGATCACTTTACGAAATTTTTATTTCTTCAGCCTCTTAGATCTGCTACGTCTCTCAATGTAATTAATTTTTTTCAAAATCATATTTTTAACAATTTTGGTAGCCCACAATTTATACATAGCGATAATGAGAAACAATTTATTTCTAAAGAAATGCAAGATTTTTTTTCCTTGTTTGGCATAACTCACATAAAAACTGGGTTATACTCGCCCCAAGCGAATGCCTCCGAGCGAGCCAATCGGGAAATTATATCTAAAATTCGTTTTTATCTTCTAAATGAGTCTAACCATTTGAATTGGGATACCTGTATTTCTAATATTTTGTCAATTTTAAGAAGCGACTACCACACGTCAATTAATTGTTCACCATATTATGCACTGTTCGGGCAAAATATGTGTACGCATGGGTCGTCATACACCTTATTAGAAAAACTTAATATGATGCAAGATGACACCATAGTTAAACATGTGGATAAGCAGGCAAAAATCAAAGAGAAAATTTCCCAGAGCATTGAAAAGGCTCACGAAAAGGCTACAAAAACTTATAACACGCGTACAAAACATGTTAGTTATCGAGTCGGACAAGAAGTTTTTCGTAAGAATCATAGCCTTAGTAATTTTCAAAATGCTATTAATGCAAAATTTTTACCGAAATATATTAAGTGCCGTATCCGGGAGAAAATAGGTAACGTACTATATGACGTGGAAGATCTTCAGGGAAATTTGATTGGAAGATATCATGCAACAGATTTAAGACCTTAAAATTTTATTGTCGTTTTACCCGGCTTATCGTGGGTCGTGCCACACGTTGTTCTTCACGCGCGCTCTAAATCCTTTTCCTGTTCTTTATTCAATTGAAATTTTCATAACGAAGCAGTTTTGTTAGGGATTTAGACTTTATAATTTTTTTTTTTTATTTAATTGCCAATTTTTTTCATGAATTTAATTTACTTGTTGACAATTTCATTTACACGAAATTGTTTACACGTAAATTAACTAATCCTATTCATTTCTCTCAGTGCATGGAAATGATGATCTACAGAAAATTACAACTCTGTAGAGATGAATTCATGCAACATTGCAAAAAAACCTGTTTGACAGATGCCAAATTCTGATTGGCAGATTGCAATATATCATAATTTTGTAACGGGATTTAGGCAGAAAAGAGAAAAAAAAGTGTAACGGAAAAAAGAACAAAGAAAAAAAGCGAGAATGGCGTGGTTTTTTATGAAGACAAGAAATCGACAGTCATGTTAGTAGGAGTTGTTAGTTATCAGTCAGTAAGAAAACAGCAGTGATGGAGTTAGTTGGTGTATAAATTAGTTACTGGTGAACGAGTGTGAAAATTGTGAAAAAGAAAAAAGATTGTATTGTATTATAAGAAATAAATAAAAACTGAACTGTACTGCAAAGTAGATTTTTATAAAAAGTTAAACAAATTAAAAAGCATAAAATTTAATTATTAAATTGAAAAAGAGGAAACTTATAAAAAAAACAAATATGGCTTAATTTGAAATGAAAATGAACCAGTTGATTAAAATTTTTTTTCAAAAAAAAAAAAAAAAAAAAAATCTTAAATTATAAGAAAAGAACACCAACATTTTAAGTAATGTTAAACTATTTTCTAGAAAACAAAAATTAAAATTAAAATAAAAAAATTATTTAAAACAAAAAAAAAAAAAAAAAGACTGAAATATATAAAACTAATAATGCAGCAATAGTAAACACCAGCAACCAGAAATACCCATAAACTCAGCAGATGTACCTAAATTTTAGACTGACCAATAAGCCACCAAACACAACCAAAAGACGTTTTAGAAAACCCCTAAGCAGCAGCAAAAAAAAACTCAACCATCACCACAACAATTTTATTCACGTAGTTCATCATCAGTGGTTCAACAAAAAGATCCATATGTGTTCACAGAATCAGGGCCAACAACACCACCACTAATTACAACAACAACAAAACACCGACCGCAAGCACCACCAACTTCATCTTCAACAATAACCACCCAACCAACCACTACCAAGCGTTTCTTCACTGCACAGCACCAGCATCGTCCACAGCAACATAATCCTGAACAGCACCAGCATCGTCCACATCAACATAATACTGCACAGCATCAGCATCGTCCACAGCAACAGCATCCTTCACAACCTCATCATCAACCACCTCATCCACAGCAACAACATCAAATATTTACAACACCCCCCTACAATTTCTGCAACAACATCGGTATTTAAGTAAGGTAGCTGTAACAATTTTCTTTTTTTTTCAATAATTTTATTATTATTATTTTAATATTATTAATATTTTATTATTATTTTTATTAATAATTATTAATATTTTATTATTATTTTTATTAATAATTATTACTATTATTAATATGATTAATTTTATAAAATAAAATAATGAATTTCATGATGAAATAAATTCATTTCTTTTACAAAACGAAGGTAACGAATTGGTAGGTATGAGTAAACAGTGATGACCCCGTGACGTGACTACGGAGTCCCGTCAAAGTTGGTATAATTCAGATTAATTTCGTTCCTTTCAATTTATTTTATTAGAAGCTCTATATTTTAAATTTTTTCTTGTGGCAATTTACAATGGCATGATTTTTTCTGTGATTACGCGTCAAAACAATTGGGTCGAGAACCGCGCCACTGACGGCAGAGCTAGCCGAAAATACCTCGTACATGCCATTGATCTGTAATTTTGTTTTTTTTTTGTGCATTTGACAAAGCACGCGTAACACAGATAGAAAACGAACATGGTTGTAATTATAATTAATATTAGGGAAGTACAGAATATAATAATTACCGATAAATAAATTATCGGTAACACCTTAATTTTTTTCTTTTCACCCGAATAATTTAAGTCTGAAATATGATAACGCCAATGTTTGAGGTAAAGTTCATTTAGCAGAAACTGTAGAATTAACAATAAACTCTTTTGATTTTATACTTTACTATTGGACAACAATTGGTGAAGGGTATCCAAGATTCGTCATAGTCGAATATACAACTCTTACTTGTTTATTTTAAATTATATTTTCGGTGTGATGGTATCCAATTGATTAGACAGTTGTTGAATATTCACATTATACAGGAATATTGAGGGATAAAAAGTATTTTTTTTATGTTTCTTTTACTGGCTCATTAGAGTTTACATTTGTTCTGCGGAATTTCTAATTCTGCAAGAATAGCAAATTTGTTTATTCTGTTGGGGTTTAGGGAAGATACATCCTCTATAGTTGAAGTATTTTTAATTTCCACTCTTCTTCTTTTGTTACAGTAGTCATCATCTGCGGCTCCAACGATGGATTTATTTATCAATTGGCTACCAGAAGGTAGGTCGTCATCACCATCCATCTTGGGATGATTAAAATATTTCGCGGACAATAAACAATGCTTAAATGCAATTGTGTGTCAAAAAGTTATTAAAATTGAATTTTAATTGTAAAAAAATAAAGAAAATAAAAAATACGGAAAAAAATAAACCGCCACTCTTTACAGTCAATAGCTGTTTTTCCTTAATCGAACAAGAAACCAACAACTGTGTAAAAATGGCAGTGATGGTAATTCAGCTGCTTTTATCCCTTACACGTACAAATAAAAACTCTGCCACGATATCAGTGCAGATGTAAACAACGAGCTGCTGTCGTCGATTACACTAACAGTCCGTCTTACGGATGTTCATGCATATTCCAATACATTCTCACATGATCAAGAACACACTCACTCATACGATGTACAAATGGATTAAATCATTGGTCGCCAGCTCGAACTGAATTCAGCATTCTGAAATCACATGTATTCTTACGCTCTTCACACGCATTCTTACGCTCTTTCATTTAGTCTGCAATCAACCACCGAAAAATGCACATTTTTTCTTGTAAATTCAATACACTCAAAAAATGTTTGTCGTCTCGCTTTTTGAATTGTATTATGACAATAAAAAAAATTAAAGAAGAATGAATAGTATTATGAAATTAATACTTAAATTAAAATAGAAACGATATGTAGAGCTACTTTTAAGAGAGTTTTTAAATTTTATTATATGTTTAGATTTTCATATTCATACAAATAATTTTTTAGTATAATAAAATTCTTTTGTTTAAAGTTTTAACTTACTAGTAAAACAAAAAACTGTTATGGTTTTTTAAAATAATTTAACACGTAAATAAGACTAATAGATCTGATTGAAAATACCATAATTATATAAAAATATTTTTTCGAGTGTGTAAAATATTTCTCACCAATACAATTAACACTTACTAATACAAATGTTTTGGCTACCACTGGATTAAGTTAAGTTAATAGCAACAGAGTCTCTCTCTCTGTTTTCGATAGATAAGGAGCAAAATGTTGATCTGCTCCTTACAGTAAAACATTAGGAGAAACCTCCTAAACAGTACAGACAAAAACAGAACAATAACAACACCAACAGAAACATTCTAGAAAACGAGGGAAAGAATTATAAGCAGTTTGCACAATAGGGCGGATAACTTAAAAATTCGTGACAATATATAGCCACAAAAAATACACATAAAGAAAATACCCGTTTGCAAGATTCTTCTAGTAGGGATGAATTTAATGGTGATATAAAAAATTTAAAAACGTATTAATTTCATTACTTTTTTATTTTTTGTTTGTAGCTAGGTGTGTCCTTTGCCCAATTTTTTTCTAAACACTAAATTTATCTTAATCAACCCATCCAGTACTGGCATACCAATTTTTAATGATCTATGACAACTCCTACTTTTTATTCCCACCGTTATATGGGAACAAAGCAATGTGCGGCTTGTCCTAATGTTCTAAATTTTACTGCTTTAAAGACTCTCTCTATCAAATTAGTTTATAAATTTAAAATATATTTAAATATAAAACATTTCATACTATTCTTTATTTAATTGTATGATAATACACGTTAATTAGAAATTATAAAATACAAAGTGTTTTTGACTAATAAAATTATATATATATATACATATGGGCAAAAATCAAACTGTTTTAATTCCTTTGAAACCAACTTTCAACTCGAATAATTTTTGTACTCTTAAAAGTTCGAAAAATCTAATTAAAAATGTTTAAATCTGAAGACTTCAGGTATATAGATCACAAAATCATAATAGCGCAAGTTTGCACTTCTTAACGTAATTGGCATGCAAATTTAAAAAACGTAAAAATATTGAATGAAGCATTCACGTTTTTCTTCATATTTCGACTTCTTTATTAGTTTTGACATTCGTCGTTTTGACCCAAGTCGTTGTTCTACGAAATAGACACCACACTTGGGGGATGAATTCATTGCCCTCTAAATTAAAATTCCGTAACCTCCAATACTGCTTAATGGCAGCCAAAATTTGAAGCATGTTTTCACCACTTTTTATTATTTTTTTGTATATATTTTTCGGCCGCCTTAAGGAATTCCAAAAAAAAGGTTGATCTTTCAGTTTCGCAACGTTTGATATATATGTCGTTAATGTGTATAGTACCTGGTTGACCGAGCGTTGCTCGGAGCTTTATGATAAGAATTTTGAGGCAAATTTTAAAGTTTTTATATATTTTATTTTATAAAGTGCTAAAATAAATTTAGAGGAAAGACATTGTACAAATATTCAGTTAATTTTGAATTATTTTATTTATTTTGTCCGACCAACACATAGTTTGCATAGTTTACAGTTTAACTCATTTTAATAATTTTGGAAATTGGTCATACCAACAGAAACCTCTGTCGACTCATGCGCAACAACTTTGCTAAAGACTATAGTCTGATCAAATGCACAGTTTACGATTTAATTAATTTTGAGAGTTTTCAGTGGAGCCACCTGAAGTTGTTCATACCAACTAAGAAACCTTTGTCTACTTATGTAACAACTTTGCTTATGATTATAACATGATCAAATGCACACTTTACGATTTAATTCACTTTGAGTAATTTTCTGTGGCGCCACCTGTCGGACTTTGCTCATTCCAATTCATAAACCTTCTTCGAATTATCCGTAACAACTTTGCTGAAGATTATAGCATGATTAAATGTTCCGCTTACGATTAAATTGACTCTGAGTAAATTTCAGTAGCGCCACCTGTCGAAATTTCTTCATACTAACTAAGAAACCTTCGTCGGCTCATGTGCAACAGCTTTGCTAAAGATTGTAGTATGATTAAATGTACAGCTTACGATTAAATTGACTTTGAAAAAGTTTCAGTAGCGCCACCTGTCGGAACTTTTTCATACCAACTAAAAAGCCTTCGCCGGCTTATGCGCTACAACTTTGCTTAAGATCATAGCATAATAAAATGTACAGTTTACGATTTAATTAATTTTTAGTACTTTTCAGTGGCGCCATCTGTCGGAAATTAGTCTTATCAACTTATCCGCAACATCTTCGCTTAAGAGCATAACATGATCAAATTCACAGTTTACTATTCTATAAAGAACATACATACATACAAACATTCATTTGTTTAAAAGGTATAACAATACTAATTTCTCCCCTTTTTATCCTCTAATTTCAAAAAGTTCCATATGCATATTTGGTTCTTTTTTGCTACCAATTGAATTCGGTACATTTTATTAAAAGGCAGTTAACATAATGTTCCTATTCATATTACTTTTTGAGATGTTAAGTTATCATTTTATCGCTTTTTTACCCATTTTGGCCCCAAAATCAAAAAAGTACCAAATACGTGTTTAATGTTTTTTTCACATCTATTGATTGCAGTACAAAGTTTCTTTCTATATTCTTTAGTTTAAAATATAATTTTCACCTTTTTTTACCCCCTATCGGACATAGTTTCAAAAAAGTACCAAGCACCTGTCCGTTTATTGTTATTTCTGTTTAAAACGTAATTTTAATTTTGTTTCATACCTATTACTTATATATATATATATATATATATATATATATATATATATATATATATATATATATATATATATACATATAAAGCTTGTAAAAAATTTATTTATTAGCTGAGAACGCAAAGGTTTTGTTTAAAGCCATTTCATTGAAGCACATCGCGAATTAAGCACAAAATTGATCAGAGATTGTTTTAAAACTATTCTTTTAAAAAGTCTGAAGCGCTCCATAATATTATAAGGATTTACGATTTGATGGACCAAATAAGAATATATCTTAAAAAATATTAACCTATTAAAACTTATATTTTTATTAAAAATAGTTTTAAATTATAATTGTACATAAGTTAAGCCTGCAAAATTTCACTAAGACTCACATTTCGAGAAAATCGGGATTAAAAGAATATATGTTGTTTTTGTTCACTTGCATAATTGCATTATTTCTTTGTTTTAAGGTATGTATAAATTACGATAGTAACATATAATGACAAAACCCTGTCCAAATTAACATAAAACTAAATAAAATGGTTTTTAAATTATTTTTAGAAATGTTTATTTAACAGTCATAAATTCTGCAAGCATCACGTAAATAATTAACGAGAATGGATTTTACATTCCCTAAGTTCCATTAATCAAACCCCAAAAAATATTTAGTGTCCGATCAAAAATTTTTTTGATATTTTTTTTAACTCCGAAATTAAAACTATTTGATTTTTGCCCATATGTATATATAACTATAATTTTTGTGATATTTCTTATATAAAAATTATAAATGATTTATACAGATGGCTTTATGACATTAAAGTTGTTTCCGTTCTTCTGGTTTTAACAATTTCGGAATATTCCTTAATAAGGGCTGCTATTTGAAATGCCTGTAAGTATAAGAAAAATATGTATTAATAATAAAAAAATCTTTTCAATTAAATTAAGTTTAATTATTTGGGTAAAGTGGTTAAAAGGATAATTGTAATTGTTTAGTGATAAGTCTGTGGTATTTTGGTTCTTAAGTTTAGGTTTTTTTTCTAAAGTTTTAATAAAACACTTTTTTGTTAATTTAGTTTTAATTTATTTTTTTTTTATTTAATTTAAGAAAATTAAAATTTGTATGTTATGTTTAGTCACTTAGTTTTGTTCACAATATTTGTTTAATGTTTTTGATAAATTCAACAGAGTCAAGTGAAAATAAAAATCTTTACGACAAAGAGTTGAAAGAGCACGGTCCCTTTATCCCTCGATCAACTCAATTGATATTACATTTGTGCCAAATTAATCAACAACAAATTCTTGTGCGATACATAAGTTTACATTTGCGCCATGTCAAACAAAAACAATTACTTGTGCAAACGACAAAGAAAAAGAAAATATAAAAAATCAAAACATTGTAAATACCAAAAAAAGGCGCATCCAAGCCGTCTGTGAGTGAATGTTTTAATTTGCCCAATATTGATGTTAGTGGTACTAGTTCAAATAACAAAGTTGCTAAACAGATACCTACAGGTATTGACCGGTACTTTTCCATACTTAAACATAAGTCGAGAACAAACAAATAACTCCATTGTTAAAAATTTTTCCAAATTATAGGTAAGGATAACTTAAATCTTGTGCAGAAACTGTAAACAAAATCACACTGCTAACTACCGTGGTTGCCCTATATTTTTGCTCTAAGACAACGAGCACCCTCTTCGCGAAGACCTACTACTGCTCAATACCAGGGCTCTTATTTCCCGTCGCTCCCTACAGTTCCAGATCGTTCAAACAAAGGTTTACAGCAAGGTAATCCCCCACCTCAAAATGGCTTTTATGCTCATATTCAAACTACAGAATCTCAAAGCTCCATTGAGAAACTGATTGAAACCACGAATAACTTCATGTCTAATATGCAAAATATGTTGCAGGAAATGATGAGAAATCAAAGAATGCTTATGCAGATTTCTTGAAAAGAAAATGAACCTGTTGAAAATATGTTTTTGGAACTCAAACGGCCTTAGTCAACACAAAGAAGAAGTTGAGCATTTCCTGCATGAACAGGAAATTGACGTATTACTGGTATCTGAAAAAAATGTTTTAGAGTAAATGGGTATTTTACATATGATACAAAACATCCAAGTGAAAGAGCATGCGGTGGTACAGCTATTATAATACAAAATAAAATAAGGCATTTTCAATTGCCTCATTACGAAAAAGAATATATTTAGGCAACATCTGTTAAACTTTTGGATTATAAAATGATTTTATCTTCTACATATTGTCCGCCAAGATATAACATTAAAAAGATCAAGTCCTTGACTTTTTAGATACGCTTGGCTCTAAATTTATAGTGGCTGGTGATTTTAACGTGAAGCGCACGTTTTGGGACTCACGCCTTATTACACCAAGGGGTACACAGCTATTGGGTGCAATCTCTTCACACAAGTTGGACGCTCTTTCAGGAGGTCACTCAATGCCTTGGCCATCAGACTTAAATAATAATCCCGATCTGATAGATTTTTCCGTTACAAGAGGTATAAAAAGAACCAACTTATCCATCTCCTCATCACTAGACTTATCATCCGATCTTCTTCTTTTATCCTTGACTCCCAGTGGAGCATCCTTTTATATCGGAGTCTATTGCGAGATGTTAGGCATACATCATTCCATGAATAGTTTGCTGCTTGTAACTCCGCATCAATTGATCTTGTGGATTCCAACGAAGCGCTTGTCGAGCAATGTTGGTATTTGGCCTTCGAAGTGTGTGGCCTATTCACTGCCATTTCCGTTGACATACCTCTCTGTGGAAGCAGGATTTTGGTTTTAGGTAGATCTTCATTTCTTATGCGATTTGGCCACCACATATTAAGAATTTGCCTTAAGCATTTGTTTGTAAAGGTTTGCAGTCGTTTATCAATGGCATTTGTGTGTTTCCATGTTTTGCAGCCGTAATACAGGATGGACTTGACATTCGAGTTGTATATTCGTAACTTAGTTGTTGTTGATATTTGCCGAGATTTCCAAATAGATTGAAGAATGCCGAATGCAGATTTTGCCTTATTTTGTCATTTATAACATTATATATAAAGCTTGTCAAAAATTTATTTATTAGCTGAGAACGCAAAGGTTTTGTTTAAAACCATTTCATTGAAGCACATCGCGAATTAAGCACAAAATTGATCAGGGATGGTTTTAAAACTATTCTTTTAAAAAGTCTGAAGCGCTCCATAATATTATAAGGATTGACGATTTGATGGACCAAATAAGAATATATCTTAAAAAATATTAACCTATTAAAACTTATATTTTTATTAAAAATAGTTTTAAATTATAATTGTACATAAGTTAAGCCTGCAAAATTTCACTAAGACTCACATTTCGAGAAAATCGGGATTAAAAGAATATATGTTGTTTTTGTTCACTTGCATAATTGCATTATTTCTTTGTTTTAAGGTATGTATAAATTACGATAGTAACATATAATGACAAAACCCCCCTACAAGAACATGACCAGTCATTTGACCGATCAAGTGACTGGTAGTGCTGACTGATATATCAGTCAGCAGTTTCTATCATTTTATTAAGGCAAATATGAAAAAGCTGACCGAAACTTTTGTATACATGTGATTTTGCTTCTCTTTCTTATGCATGTATTATTCTGGCTCTATATATGTATATCCGAACCGCTCACTCTAATAGTTTTTACTTATCAACGGTGATGTATATATCGGTCACAGGTGAGTAGTCAGTCTTAATGTATATATCGATCACAGGTGACCAAAATATCTTTTGTAGTAAAACAATATTATTAAACAGTTTAAGTTGTAAAAAAATTATTTAATAATTTCATATTCAGATAAAAATTAAAATATTAGGTCTGCAACTTTCCTTCCGGCGTTTTCATCCGATTGAAAGGGCTGTTTGAACTGGGTACACGTCACTAAAAGCTGGTTGACATAGAGCCTTCTGGAAAATTAAAAATTTTGTTAAAAATAAATTTAATGTACTCCTTTAAAAATTATTCTTTACCTATTCCTGAATAACTGCTTCAAACGTTGTACTACCGACAATTGTAAGGTCTGATCATATTGTGGACTTAACAGGATATTTTCTAAAGAAAAAATTTAAGTTAATACAAAATTTTAGTTATAAAAACTTTGCTTTAGAAAAATTTTTGTTAGCTAATTTTTTCAGAAAAAAATTTGCATAAAACTAAATAAAAAACTTACCTGCTTTTAAAATGACAGTTAGTTATAAAAACTTTGCTTTAGAAAAATTTTTGTTAGCTAATTTTTTCAGAAAAAAAATTGCATAAAACTAAATAAAAAACTTACCTGCTTTTAAAATGACAGTTTTATTTATTTATAAGTTTTTTACAATTTCCATTAAATTTTGATTTGATTTTAAAAAGTATTTAATATATTTTTGCAATTTTTTATTTTTCGACAGTTTACAACGACGCTTGGTAAAATTGTGAAAATTATAATTTTGACAAATCATGTTGAAATGTATGCAAGAATGAAACAGCTGCAAAATTTGATGTTGTTTCACTCTTACATTCACAATTTTGTAAAAATGTATTAGTAAAAAAATTGTGTATGTGTTAGTTTCGGTCATTAATTTCTTGTAGGGCCCTGTCCAAATTAACATAAAACTAAATAAAATGGTTTTTAAATTATGTTTAGAAATGTTTATTTAACAGTCATAAATTCTGCAAGCATCACGTAAATTATTAACGAGAATGGATTTTACATTCCTTAAGTTCCCTTAATCAAACCCCAAAAAATATTTAGTGTCCGATCAAAAATTTTTTTGATTTTTTTTTAACTCCGAAATTAAAACTATTTGATTTTTGCCCATATGTATATATAACTATAATTTTTGTGATATTTCTTATACACAAGTTATAAATGATTTATACAGATGGCTTTATGACATTAAAGTTGTTTCCGTTCTTCGGGTTTTAACAATTTCGGAATATTCCTTAATAAGGGTTGCTATTTGAAATGCCTGTAAGTATAAGAAAAATATATATTAATAATAAAAAAATCTTTTCAATTAAATTAAGTTTAATTATTTAGGTAAAGTGGTTAAAAGGATAATTGTAATTGTTTAATGATAAGTCTGTGGTATTTTGGTTCTTAAGTTTAGGTTTTTTTTTCTAAAGTTTTAATAAAACACTTTTTTGTTAATTTAGTTTTAATTTATTTTTATATCCTTCACCAATAGGTGAAAGGGTATTATAAGTTTGTGATTCCGTTTGTAATTTAGTTATCGTAGACCCCATAAAAATTATACCGATCGACTCAGAATCGGGAGGAGAATCGATTAAGCGATATCAGTCTGTCTGTCGGTCTGTCTGTCCGTCCGTCTATCTGTTGAAATCAAGTTTCTGAAGCCGCTGGAGGATGGACTTACATAAATTATATATCAGATTTTAGGAAATTCTCCCGCAATGAACGCTATTAAATTTCATTAAAATCGGTTTATAAACACCGAAAATATCGAAAAAATACCAAAAATTAGATGAAAATTTTAAAATTTTTTATTGAAACACATTTAAATAACAAGAGAAAAAAGATACTCTTGGTGTACATGTGATAATATGTTATATATCAGATTGTAGGAAATAGTTTCCCAAAACACTCTGTAAAATTTTATCAAAATCGGTCCATAAACAACTGAGATATCGCCAAAACACTGAATTTGATGTATCGCAAATTGCCCAAAGTTCGCATTAGAGAATGTTTGTTGAAAAAATGAAATGCAGAAATAGGAAAAACCATCCTCCTTTAGCACGGACCTACATAAATTTTATATCAGATTTTAGGAAATTCCTCCGCCAAGCTCGTTATTAAATTTTATCAAAAGCGGACCATAAACACACGGTCCATAACTACATTTGATGTACAGCAAATTGCCCAAAGTACGTGTCTAAGAAATTTTGTTTACATTTTGTAAGTATTGTTTCAGCGATATCTCAGGTGTTTATGGACCAATTGTGATAAAATTTGACATCGTTCTTTGTGTGAGGATTTTCTAAATCTGATATATAAACTCCACAAATCTGATTACGAATACCATTCAAATTGTACCGATCAACTCAGAATCGTCAGGAGTATCGATTTCGCAACCTCAGTCCGTTCGTCCGTCTGTTTGTTTGTCCGTCCGTCCGTCTGTTTTTTTGTCCGTCCGTCTACCTGTCTTTAATTTTTTCTGTTGTAGTCAAGTTTTTGGAGCTCCTGTTTTGTCGATATCTCAGGTGTTTATTTCGATGAAATTTAATAGCGTCCTTCGCAGGGGATTACTTAAATCCTGATGCATTCGGTAATTTGTGGTAAATATAATTTAGCGTTCAAGCGATGGTGTTTTGATCGACAATGATAAAATTCAGGGTGGGACAATATCCTAAAATTTTGTGTAAAATCCAGGAGCTCCACAAATCTGATTTTAGCAGACACTCTGTATTAATCTTAATTTTGTGTCTGACTTTTGAACATTATGATAACATTTGAGAATGTATTATATATCAAATTATAGGTAATCTTCCTAGGAAGTAAAAAAATTCAGCTAACTACATGATATCCGTTCAAAACCTACATATGTATGTAAGTATCTCACATATCAGTGAAAATTTAAATTTTTTAATTGCAATTGGGAGAAATCCGTTCACGTTTGACAATTGATCCCGTATAACTTCGCCTAAGATACGATGATGACATTGAGTATAAAGACGTTGTACAATATTGATATTCAGGGCGATAGCGCCTAAAATAAACTTTCTAGAGGGACAATATTTGACAAAAGTATTTCTGATCTTTTGAAAAGTTCGATATTGAAAATGGGCGAGCTCTATTCACATTTAGTGGAATCTCCCATATAACCCCGACCGGGAATCGATTTAATGCTGATAAATTAAATCACATTAAAATTGCACAAGGAACTAGAGCAAAACTTTCCAAACATCCATCGGACAGATCGAAAGAACAATACATCCCAAATATTATTGATGAAGTGTTCATTTTAATTAATTAACTAACTTCAGATTAATAAGTAAATCTTTAATAACTTTTCCGACAAAGCTGATATCCATCCATTCAAAAGATATATATTTCACGTACTCGTATGTATCTAAAACTAAGAGTGTATACCCTATAATTTGAGGGCTTATCATTGTTAAAGCTTTAACCTAAATCAGTCCGCTAACTTCAGAGTTTTACATAACTAATCAAGAACTTTTACTAGTTGGATAATTCGTACGAATTAAAGTGCACAACCCCCACTGGGCACTGTGGGTTGCATGCCAGAATACTTAAACTTCATCAAATCGATGTGCTATTGCAAGTGTAAGGGCATCTACATTTTGAAGCATCTTTTCTGCATGGTTTATCTGGTCTACCGAACTTTATTAAATGTTCGTAAAATATGTGTCTATTTTATTTCGATGCTACTGGCTGGCTTAAATATGCATTCTCTACTTGTAGTCTAGTAATCATTATCTTTCACAAAGGGACCACTTTAGAACCCAAGTGAAGCTTCCCTAGACATCAGCCACCTGCACAACCTAACCTTTGGGTGCATAACTATTCTAGATGATGACGCCACCGAAAAGCTTTTCTTTTTCCGACTCTTAATTTTAAAGACTCTTTGCATATAATACTAGTATAACCAAATTTTGCTAGGAATTACATTAAGTACTTTTGCAACACCATTGGTGAAGGGTATCCAAGATTCGGCAAAGCCGAATATACCACTCTGACTTGTTTTTTTTATTTAATTAAAGAAAATTAAAATTTGTATGTTATGTTTAGTCAAAAATTCAAATAAAAAAAATAAATTCAACAGAGTCAAGAGAAAATAAAAATCTTTATGACAAAGAGTTGAAAGAGCACGGTCCCTTTATCCCTCGATCAACTCAGGACTTCAAGCGATAATTACAAGTCATTGCATGACAAAACACAAGAGTGTCTGTTAGCATTACAGAATCTTCAAATAGACACAGCCACGTGGGATCCGTTGCTACTACACTTATTATTAAAAACACTTCATCAAACCACCCGCCTTCGCTGCGAGCAATCTCTTACACATCCACGCGAAGTTCCAACAATTAAAGAATTTTTGGAGTTCAATCAATAGAGGCAATTTCCCTTAAAGAAAAAACTCTCCAATTTCGTCCAATTACAACAGCACATGCAGACTTTGCAGTGGCAATAATCATAAACTATACCATTGCAACAAGTTTCTGCAATTATCCGAAGAGGGACGATTACGTTGGGTTCAACGTCAACACTTATGTGTCAACTGCTTTGTAGTGACCACAATTCAAAATTCTGCAATGCTGGGAACTGAAAAAAATGTACTAAAAACACAATACGCTGCTTCATTTAGAAAACAATATTCAAAAACATAAAAGGTCATCAGCAGAAAACTCTCCATAGCAAAATAAAGATTCAAACCATCAGGTCACTTCAGCCACTACATCATCATCCAATGTTGCTGCGGGCCGCTAGGGCACATCAAGTAAAAGGAAATCCACTTCAAATGTCGTAGCAGTCACATCAGCAACAAACAATGTTAGTGCAGGACACCAGGGCTATGTTTTGTTGGCCACAGCGAAAGTCGTCATGACAGCATCAAATGGCATATCTGAGAAGTTTAGAGCTGTATTAGATTCAGGCTCACAAGTAAACGTAGTCTCCAAACGCCTCTGCCAAAAGTTGTTTATCACACCATCGGGAGCACCACTTTGCCTTGACGGCATTGGTGAAATTCAACGAAAATCAAAATATCGCATAAATGTTGAGTTGAAATCCAGAAATCGCAAGTTCTTAACAAACGTGGAAGCTTATGTACTTAAAAGTATTATCCCAGCGCAACCAAATCAGTACATTGATATCTCAAATTGGAATATTCTTGACAATATCGATCTAACTGATCCTCATTTTGATCAACAAGAAAGAATAGATGTGCTCCTTGGGGCCGAATTCTACTATAGATTGACTCAAAGTGGAACAATACATCTACTAATACTCCAAAACACGCAATTGGGCTGGATTGTGGGCGGCGCAGTTGGAAAAAATCTATTGTCTAAACCGCTAGAAGCGCTAACATGTGCAATATTGGAAGACACCTCACTCGAAAAAGCCATTGAACATCTTTGGAAATTGGACGAGATTGAAAACAACGAAAAGGTTTTGTCACCGTCGGAAAAATATTGTGAATCACACTTTATCTAACATGTACGCACCAACGCAGATGGTCGCTTTGTAGTCAGTCTCCCTTTTCGAGAAAACCCAACTGCGTTAGGAAAATCTCATGCGATGGCATACAACCTCTTTTTGGCCAATAAGCTAAGTCCTCAGTATTATTCTCAAGGCATTAATAATTGTCTTCAGTTGAGGGTCATTTAGTTGACTGTTTCTTAGTTCACTGGCACTTTTTCTTGGCCTCTCAATGGAAAATGAGCAGATTTGGCAAGGATTGGAATCATCATGGTCATCGTCAATTTTATTTTTAATTACGTTCTGCGTCCGAAAGAAGCCTGCTGGCGTATTCAATAGGATGTTCATCTTGGTCCTCCCCCTGAAGTAAAACTGCACCTAGAGAATAAACACTGGCATCTGTTTTCAGAATAAATGGTTCACAATCAACAGCTTGTGTCAATATGGGTGCTGTTGTCAATAATTTCTTCAAATTTTCAATAGATTGTTGTTGGTCAACGTCCCAACGCCATACTGCATTTTTCTTCGATAGAGCTGACAAAGGCTTAGACACATCTGCAAATGATGGCAATACTTCGTGGGCTTTTTCGATTGTATAGTGCAGACACTTTCTCTGGGTCTGTCATAATTTCTTGCGGGGTAAGCAGGTGACCCAAATACTTCACCTCACTACACACGAAACGACAGTTCTTCAAATTAAACTTAAGACCAAATTCGTTTAATCGTTTAAAAATAAATTGTAAGTCTCTCAAATGATCTTCAAAACTTGGAGAGCAGGAAATGATGTCATCTAGGTATGCAACAATATAGTTTCTCCTAAGAAAGCTTTTAAACGGTCAATTAACCTCTGGAATGAAGCTGGAACGTCCCGCAAACCAAATGGCATGCGATTAAATTTATACATGCCAAAAGGTGTTACAAAAGCGGTTTTATCTTGATCAGCCGGATGAACTCCGATTTGCCAGTATCCACACTGAAGATCAATTGTTGACATATAATTTGTGGCTTTGAAGAATATCGTCCACTCTTGATAACGGATAACGATCAGGTTTGGTAATTGCATTTAATTTCCTATAGTCTATGCATTTGTTGACTTCACATTTTAAATAAACTTTCTTGGCATTAGACAACCGATATGGAGGGATGGTCATCAGTGTGAATACGGTATATAACATAAGGTGTGGCACTGGTATGTTCATCAAATTCATTCATCATTTTGAACCAACAATTTATACAATTCTAATTTATGGGAAATAGTAAGACCAACGCCATGAGATTATTATTTATTATTATTCAAATGAGAATAAGGGAGTAAAACAGTCATCCATATCTTCCACTTGTTGAACTTTTCTAGTTCTTACTGGAAGAGTATATATTTTAGAAGCATTACTGGACATCTCTTCCATAGGCTTTGATTCTCTGAAGATGGCTTGAATACATTGCGGAGAGTAGTATTCACCACAAGATGAGTGCAATGGTGATGAGAAAAACTCCACATGGCAGTGCATGTCCGATTACTACTTAAATTGTAAATACTGTGGGCTATGTTTTTCACTCGCATTACATGCAGCACAGTTTGGCCTGTATACACCAGGTGCACCACATCCGTAGCAGGAGAAACTCTACTCTGTGCTGCATTTCTGCCTCACGACTGGCAGATATAAACTCTTCGAACGTTTTCACGATGAACACGGTCTCTTATTTTTATGTTAAGTAGGCCATATACCATATTCAACTGAATTGACTCACTTGGCTGAAAGGATAAGTCTTTTAAGTTACAACCCATTGCAGCAAGAATCTGCTGAAATTGCTCTGTTGAAAAAGTAGCCATCTCTTCTAAGCAGTCTTCAAACAACACGTTAATTTCGTCTTCATCTTTAATAGCTGTTATGTCGTCTATATCAGCATTGTTGTCTCTTGTATGTGTGGTTGTATCCGAAGCCACTAAGTTGGGCGCCAATGTAGAAATCTTATTTATAAGATTGTAGATTGTAGTTTCTATTCATTTAGAATAGAAATAAAACTAACAAGGAAAACGCAGACTATTTAAGAAGATACTTATTGCTTTAAAAAAACTTCAAAAAAATATTTTAACCCGCCCGGTAACTTAATACTAGACAAAGTTGTTGATTCTTATTCATTAGTTTAGTTTTTATTTATTCTCGAAATTCATTTATAATGTTTTCTTAAAAGCTATTTTAACATTTATATTTCCTTACATACTAATTGTACCCTTCAAGGACATATAGCTGTTATGATTTTGAAATATTTGCAACATGACTGTTAAACAGACATTTATTTATTTATTTTAATTTCTAATTAATACATTTTTAAAAAGGTTTATCAACATTTTGGGACATCAAACATTTAATTAAAAAGTTTTTCTGTAGTGTATTGCACTAAGAATCCCAATTCATTACAATTATTTATTATTGTAATAAATAGTTCATTGATAAAACCTAAAAATGTTGGTGGGGAAACCTTTCGTCGACGCGTTTCGATGGTTGGTTAGGCCATCTCATCAGGAGGATTATCCCTAATTCTAGACAGAGCGAAATCCACACATTATGTATAATTTGAGGGACTGAATAAATACGAATTATTATTATTGTGTCCAACAAATATCAACATAAAGCGAAGATTATCATCCGAACAGAAACACACAGACATTTTTCAGTTTTATCATTTCTTTATTTCCTACACTTTTGTTGTTGCTTTGTTGGCGACTAAGACAAAGGTTGTTATGGTGTTGAGTATTTAAGAATTAACGTATCATTTGTAATAAAGAACACAAGTTTATTTATTTTAATTATTCTTTATTTACTACTTCTTGATTGCTATAAGTCAACTGCTTCTTTCTATGTTGCAGCCAGCTACTTTATAGTTGAATTGCTGCTGCTAGTTACTGCATGGTTGTTGTAGTAGTTGTTGCTTCTGCCGAATCAGCATATGTTGCAAAGTGGGTGCAGTAGCTGTTTTAGCTCTGCGGTACTGCATATTGCCGTCTCAGCAAGTGTTACAATTTGTTGTCATCATTCTTGGCTATTTGGTGACCCAGTAGTTTATTTTGATTCATTTCCGCATTGTTGTTTGAATGTTGGTATCGTTAGCAAAGTAACTCACAACATCCCTCCCCCCTTTTTTAAAAGGAGAAGCATCCTAATCTTGGATGCTTCGACTCATTGTTTGAGTGGGAAAGGCCAAGTCAATTTTTTGGCGGAAAATGAATTCAATTTAACAATTTTACTTGACAATCACTTGCTGTGGTTGTTTGTTGCTGATTTTTCGGCTTTACAACACGTTGAGTACTACAGCAGCAGCATTTTTTTTTTTTTTTTTTTTTTTTTATATTTATTTTTCTTATTTTCACTTATATTTAGCTTGACAAATAATCATTTAATTATAATCTTAAATTTATTACTTAAAAGAAAGAATTTGACAAAATTATTTTTTGAAATATATACATATTCTTAGAATTTATGTAGAAAAAATATTAACACCATTTAGTTTTATTATTTCCTATTTTTGCTATATTAAAATATAATAAATTTTCAAAAATATATAAATTTTTGTTAGTTTTTTTTTTATTTCACATATATATTTTTTATAATTTCAAATGATTAATCTAATAAAATTATTATTACTACTTTCTCTCTTTTTTTATATTTAGTTAGGAAAAAAATTTTTTTTTTTTAAATAAACCTTGTAATTACATTTAAGGAAATTATTTCTTATTATTACATTATTATAAATTAAAATTTTCTAATATAGACGATAATAATAGGTCTAGTAATAAACATACAAATATATAAATGGAAAAAATACCGGAGAAAGTTAAATTTTTTTTATTATACATTAATTTATGTTTACGAATGATTGAAAAGAAGAAATAAATAAAAATTGGTTTATTAACTTTCAATAAAGCAATAAATTTTCTGATTACTAAAGCCAATTACTTTTAATTACTCTTCTATATTTGAGTTGAACTTGAAAAATAAGAACTGCTGTCATTTCCAAAAACAATGGTTTGTATTGTTTGTGCAAATGACCGCTTTTCATCATATTAATTAATTTTTATTTTTCAAGGTCTTTACAAATGAAATTTTGCATTATATGCAAAAAATAAAACTGTTCGCAACTGCGCTAAATTATGTCATAAAATGTATATATGTATAAACATATATATTTTTAAATACTTGACATACATATTTATACATACATATTTTTTGTTTTAATAATTTGATACCTGGCGCTTAGCGACAAATTTAATATGTCTTAACACATGAAAACGTAAGACATTTAAAACTGTCGTGCGCCAGTGACGTATTATACGGTAACTTGTAAGAAAAAAAAAAAATACCGAAAGAAAAAAAATATATTTTTAAGTTTTCGATATGGTCATCAACAATCCGATTATGCCTAAAAATATGAACTAAAAAGGTGGTTAAATCAGCGTTGCTGCTGAACCTCAGGATCCCGTGCGCAGAATATTTCGTGGCTAGTGATGGCTGTTTTATTGGGGTGGTTAAAATTATACTTCTTCCGAACAGAGTGCGTCGCCTAATCAAATCTTATCTCGTCTATTTTTCACCGTACCTTTACGTGTATACTTCCTCTTAACTATATCTCGGCATGTTCGTATCTAGATATGTCGTCAAAGCTATTTCCCCCACTACGCAGCAGGAATTGTCTCAATCGCTTGCACTAATTCCGGCTAGTGTTGGCGAAACAACCTTAAACTAGAAATCCGTCTACCTGAACATCCATCTACAAAAAAAAAAAACATTTCCCTCTGTCCATCCGCTGCCCCCTTGTACATTTGGTTTCGAGCCAAAGTAACTAGGTTTGGAGCGGAGTCACGTGTCTCCCTATCTTCCTGCTATCCTGCTATCACGCCACTGTCTCCGAAGTGCGTTTCCGTTCACTATCTCCGTAGTGTTTTTCTTTTCCTTATTTATTTACGCCACTATCTCCGTAGTGCGTTTCTGTTTATTTCTATCACTATCTCCGTAGTGTTTTTCTTTTCTTGTCTTTACTTACGCCACTATCTCTGTAGTGCGTTTCTGTGTATTCCTATCACTATCTCCTTTTTTTTTATTTATTCTAACCTATCGCTTCCTCTTTTTCCGATGCAATTCTTTTTTACGAAAGTACCTCCTCCTCCTACCGCAACTCTGTTTCTTTTTATCCCCGTAACTACCTACTTAACCAGCCAGTTTCACCAGGTTATTGTGGTAAACCCTCTCCGAGTTCCCACATTTTATCCTTACGTTTACGGGTGTGGGTACTCCCGTAATTCTATAAGGTCCTAGCCATATGGGTGAGAACTTATTCTTCCTCGCCTGGTTCTTTAGCCATACCATCTGTCCCACCTTGAAACACCTTACCTCTGTCCCCCGGTCGTAGTAGGTCTTAGATCTTGCCTTAGCTTTGTCTTGGTTTGCTCTCACTTTTTCGTAGCTTCGTTGGATTTGGTACCGTAAAATTTTGTCGTAATCGTCCGTATTGTAAAGAGGAGCCGGCTGTTTCCTTAACCTGCAGGGCACCTCGAACTCGAACCCATACAGTACTCTGTTTGGAGTCTGCTTCGTGGACGTGTGCCTCGTGTTATTATGCACGTGCATCGCGTGATGCAGCCATTCGTCCCAGTTGGCACCGTCCATTTTGACGAAATTTCTTAAATACTCGGCCAGTGGCCTGTGTGTTCTTTCCAATGAACCATTAGACTGTGGGTGATATGGGGAGGTGTATATATTCTTTACCCCCAGTAGCTTGCAGACTTCCTTGAACAGCTTAGAGGTGAAGTTGCTCCCGTTATCTGTTACCAGGACCTTGGGAATAAAAAACCGGGCAATAATCTCTCTAAAGAACTCCTTTGCTACTGTGGCGGCTTCCATGTCTGGTATAGCCGCACATGAAAAATATTTAGAGAAATCATCCAGGAAGGTCACTATGTATTTATTCCCATTTGATGATACTGGTAACGGTCCCACTATATCCATAAATACACGTTCGAATGGTAGGTGGGGTGTGGAAGTGAGGTTCATGGGCATTCTGCTGACTTTCGAACACTTGTTTTGCTGGCAGAGCTTGCAGGCGGCAACATAGTCCTTAATCTGCCTTTGCATTCCCTGCCACTTGTACTGAGCCCTAATCCGGAAATATGTTTTGAGTGCTCCCTGGTGTCCACCTAACGGCGAGTCGTGGAACGTCTTCAGCACCTTCCTGATATCCTCCGGGTTTGTCAGGTATGTAGCTATATCCCCTTTTCCCGGTTCCTCATTCGCCGCATTCTCCGTTATGATCCTCTCACCCGCCTTCTCTTTTTTCATGTCCTTGGCCTTCGCCCGGGTTACAACGAATATGTTAGTCCCCTCTGTTGGCAGACGGCTGAGGGCATCAGCATTCTGGTTCAATTTCCCAGGCTTGTAGCGTACCTCAAAATCATACTCCAAAAGTTTCAACCTCAGACGTCCCAGTCTGCCCTCCTGATCCCTTAGATTGGCTATACCCTTCAGTGGTTTATGATCGGTAACTACTGTGAAGTACCTGCCTAGCAAGTATGGTCTGAAGGTTTTAGTAGCCCACACGACGGCCAGTAGTTCCCTCTCTATTGTGGAGTAGCGTTTCTCGGTGTCACTCAACACCCTACTCGCGAAATAGATGGGCAAGTCGCTCCCGAGCTCTCCTTGGGACAACACGGCCCCCAAGGCTCCGTTGCTCGCATCTGTAGTCAGGATGAACGGTTTACTGAAATCTGGGTACTGCAGGAGGGGAGGGTTGGTAATGGCCTCTTTTAAATTGTCCATGGCTTCCTGGCACTCGGTTGTCCATACCCACTTCGTGTCTTTTCTCAATAATTTACTCAGCGGCAAAGACGTCTTCGCGCAGTGCGGTATGAACTTCCTGTAGTAGTTGACTAGTCCCAGGAAAGCTTGTAGCCCCTTGACGTTTCTTGGAGGAGGTATGTCCTTTACTGCCCTAATTCTGCCTTGGTCCGGAAGAACGCCTTCTTCCGAGCATCTATGACCCAAGTACACTACTTCCCTCTGCAGGAAAAGACACTTCCCTGGCTGAAGTTTGAGGTTTTAGCGCCGCAGGGCGTTAAATACCCGCTCTAGCCGCAACTGGTGGTCACTCAAGTTCCTTCCGTATATAACAATGTCGTCCAGGTAAACGAAACAGTCAACTCCCTGCAGACCCGACAGCACAGAGTTCATAATCCTGGAACGTTGCTGGGGCTCCTGTTAACCCGAAAGGCATTCGATTGAACTCGAAATGTCCCAGATTCGTGCTGAAGGCTGTCTTCTGTTTGTCGCTGGGGTCCATTAATACCTGATGGTATCCGCTCGCTAGATCCAGTGTAGTGAAATACCTGCTGCATCCCAGCTGGTCTAATATCTCGTCAATCCTGGGTATCAGAAAAACCTGCTTGACTGTCGCATCGTTAACCTTCCTGAAATCCACCACCAGTCTCCACTTCTTCTCGCCATCCTGCCCTGCTTTCTTGGGCACCAGAAGGATCGGCGAATTCCAGGGAGAAACGCTGGGTGATATTAGTTTCTCCTCCAGCATTTGATTCACCTGCTTGTTAATCTCACTTCTGTGGACTTCGGGCAATCTGTACTGCTTAGTATTGATGGGAGGTTGACAAGGGTCCATCGGTATCTGGTGTGTTAACACCGTGGTGTGGGATAAATCGTCCCCGGGCAGTTGGAATAGATCATTATATGATAACAGGAGGCTTACAATCGAATCTTTTTCCTCAGGGTTCAGGTCTGGCCTCAGATTCAAGTTTTCCATGAGTAGCCTCTCACGGCTCGCCTTCCCCTGTGTATTCACTGTATTAATTGTTGCTGCCTCCGCTATGGCGTAATTCGCGTAGTCTTCATAGCTCAGCCCTACACCTCCCTTAATGCTCACTGCTTCAGTATTGGTGTTTAGTATCGGTACCCATGCTTTTCCTTCTGTTACTGTCATCAAAACTTCCCCTACGAACACACCAGGCGAAATCTCTACCTTCTTTACCACTATTTCACCTTCAGCCCCTGCCACTTCCACCGAAGCGATGATTCGGGTCCGGCCCTTTATACACGATTGCTCCGTCAACCATACCCGAGGTGGGGTCTTCCTCTGCACCAGAGGTAGTGCAATCAATTCTTGGCCATTGTCGTAGAATCGGAGGTCCTTGTTCACCGCGTCCGTTACCGTCCTGCCCCACATCATATCTCGTCCCAGCAAGCCGTCAGCCGGAAGCTGGCTTCCTTCGGGTATGACATGCATCCGAAGTGCAAATTCACTTACCTCGGCATGCCGTGCTGTCACCGTTCCCCGGGATGTCATGCTACCCCCGAATGCGCCAGACAAACTCCTCTGCTCGTCCGCATTTATTCGTACGTGTGGTCTCAGCGCTTCTGCTTTCACCAATGAGGTGTCCGCCCCTGTATCCACCAACAGGGTGAGGGTCTCGTCCTGGGCCTCTAAACATGGAAACTCGATGAACGCATCATCTTCTCCAGCCCTCTTCTTTCGCAACTCCTGTTCCTTTTTTGACTCCGACTTGTAAACGTGGCCGTTGGCCCCCGGAATGTATGTGCAGATGTTGGGACTCCAATGTACCTTCTTGCTCGTTGGATGTGGGTGATTCGTAAGTGGGCTTCCTATAGTTGTTTTTGATGAATTTTCGGCATCCCAACCAACTATTGTTGGCTGGGCCGCCCCGAGTTTCCCGGATGCCTCCAGGGCCAATTCGCTTTTATGTGACCTTCTCTATCACACTGGTAGCATCTTACTGGTCCACCCCTGAACCTTTCCCGCCGGAACTGGTTTCCGTTAGGTTCTGGGTGGCGTGCCCCCGTAGGCTGTCTGTCGCCCTGTGATTGGTTTTGCTGATTCCTGGGTGTGTTGTTGTGGCTGTGGGGCGTGTTTTCTCCCCTATTGGGTCCCCCACCAGGTGGCCCTGGATTGTTCACGGCCCGTCCCCCATTCCACTGACTTCGGTTTGGTGCATTATAGCCCCGGGACTTCTGGTTGCAGAACGGGTTCTCCGCGTGTCCGTTAATACCGCAAATCTCGCAATACAATGTGCCCATTCTCGATCTGCAGACTTCGGATGTATGTCCCCTTTTTCCGCAGTAGCTGCAATTTTCTTGTCTCCTTGCATTGCTTCCACAGGTGGGTCCAATTTCATGACCATATTCTCCGCAATTAACGCAATACGGTGTGTTAAGCCTTTTACTACAGTTAAATCTTTCATGCCCCAATACATTACAAAAACTGCATGGCGTTGTGGAAGTTACAGTATTTATCGGATGTGATGGTTCAGCAAACAATTCCTCCGCCTTTTCTACCACATCTATCAGATGGGCTAATTCTATACCCTCCTCACCAATAAACCGCGATTTGAGACCATTGTCCCTCAATCCCTTTATAAAACTTCTTACTGCCAAACGTTTGAAGTCCTTGCTCATTATTACCTGGCTAGTCTCCTCTGTGAATTCCGACTTAATTGCTGTAAGCGCCTCGTTTAGCAAATTATCCATCCGCTCTCCAAACTTACTTGCTGACTCCCTTAAGCTTTGTTTACAGTTGGTAATCAGCTCTCTGATCTGGTCCAACGTCTTACGTTTTAAGAAATATTTTTTAATGGCGTCACACAAAGCGTCCACTGAACCGAAATTCATTTGGGATATTTTCGAGTATGCCGCTCCCAACAATCTCAACTTTAGGCACTCGATTATATCCTGTGTCACCGCGTTATTCGCAGACGTAAGGAGTTCTCTCTCTACCATTTTGCATCCTTGTATGTATCTAAATACTTCCGATGATGCATCGGGTCCATCGGTGCCGAAAAAGGATGGCACTGTGTTATTCACAATTTTTATTATTTCAGACAATGGTGGCATTCTGAATACTTGATTTTTCTTAAGGATTCTGTCTGTAAGTTGTAATGGGTTAACGGGTACAGAGCTTTGCTGTGGTGATGGTGACCGTTGTCCTAATATCTTATGTGCTGCCGGAACTAAATTTCCGAATTCTTCAATAATGTTATCGCTTAATACAGATTTGTTTAAACCTTCAAATTCACTTGTAAACTGTTCCAGTTCCTTCACTTTTCTCGCCTTTGTTTCCTCGGTATAACCTCTGCTCCCTGCTTTTCTTGCGTTAGACACTATACTTTTTACTTTCCCTATTAGTTCTAACGCTAGTTCTTCTTCTGTTAATATAGCTTCAAGGTTATCTCCTGCTTGAACATCAGCAGCTACGGGACTGTCTTTTACCTGACTTATTACTACAGTAGGGATTTTTGGAGTTACTGCTTCAAATTCTTCGCGTAAGGATGGAGTGGGTGATCTAGATTTATGGATTATGTCCAGTTCCCGCTTGGCGTTTTCCAGAGCGGTTTGTAATCTTTGTACGGTGTCGTCTTCTACGTTAATTCTTTGTTCCTTCTTCAACTGCTTCCTCAATTCTTTTTCACTCACACCTTTCTGTCGTAGCTTTTCCACAAGCTCCGAGTTTTCCACCACTGCTTGTTCCAATAACCCGTCTGTATACTTAATCTGTTCCCTTAGTTTCCGACTCTGCTTCTCTAAAAGGCCCTTTGACACTTCCAACTCTTCTATCCTTTCTCTCAGTCCCGTTGACTGGTCCTTGTTCAAGTCGCCTATCAGTTGCAGCACATAGCCAACTTCCTCAAGCTTTGTCAGTCTCTTGTATCGAATAATGTCCTTTTGCTTTTCTATAAATTCCCTTCCCCGTTTTAAGTTATTTAATTCTGTCCACGCGAGTACTTGCAAACTGTCCACCGAGTAATTATATTTGTGTAGTACTTCCAGTACTTCCTCTGTCCTCGTCTGCGGATTGTCCATTAATCGCTAAAATACTTAATTCTTACCATTTCCCAATTTCTCGTCCGATTTCCCTCGTAGATTCGATTTCCGGTTCTATAAAACTATCTTCTTTCCGTGGTCGAGACCCGTGGAAATTACTACTACCTCTACCACCTTTTTATTTCAACCCAGATATCAAAAGGTGTACCGGAATGCGGCTGCTTTAAGACCCTTGATATCCTGTTTCAACAGTTGTGGTTTCCTTAGTTTCTCTTTCCACTTAACCTATCCCACTTTCAGAATCTAATCTTACCAAAAACCGAATACCGGCTGCGCCAATTTGTTATGATTTGAGTATTTAAGAATTAACGTATCATTTGTAATAAAGAACACAAGTTTATTTATTTTAATTATTCTTTATTTACTACTTCTTGATTGCTATAAGTGTAGGATTCTTTTTTTAGGAATCCTGTCTTCTTTAAATAAAATGACACAATACGGCACAATTTATTTCATTTAAGTTATTTTATTAAATTATATTTATATTATATTTTTCTTATGTCTAGGGTTTTTTTTAACTTAACTTAACGTAACTTAGTTTAATTTTTCTCTTAACTAATACCCTTAAACAACTTTAAAGATCATCTGATCGTCTCAACAGCTACTTTACAACTAACTTTCTTGTGAAGTATGAAGTATTTTCCTCCTCTATTCTTTGTTCATACTTCTTTCCCTTTCTGTAAATTATACTGTCATCTCTGTCTGTCTTAGTAATTATTTGTCATTAACCCTAGTAGAACTTCGTGTTGTCCTCCTAGACTCAGATCCCACATTCGGCCCTCCTGACGTCGGATTCGTCCCGAATACGGATGACCAACGTTTTAGATATTCAGCCACAGTATATGTCTTTTTAGGACCCTCACCTTCACCAAGATTTTCAACTTCATATCTGCCATGTTTCAACTTACGGACAATTTTATACGGACCAAGATATTTATCTTTTAACTTTAACCCAACCCCATACTGAGTACGCTTTATGGCAACAAGTTCATTAACTTTATAATCGGTCTCTTCTCTACGATTCTTATTAAATGATTTCCGATTTTCGTTCTGAATCTTCAAAATGTTCTCCTTAGCCATTTCTCTAACTTTATCTCTTTCTGCTTGCAAATCCTCTAAAGCTTGCAACTCTACGGCCTCCTTAATATCACTAAAATCTGGCAACCTCATATCGCACCCTGTCAAAATTTTAAATGGCGAATAACATGTAGACCTAGGGTTGCCAGACACAAACCCGGAAAAACCTGGACATAAGGTAAAAAAAAGCTTGACAACCCAAAAATTAGCTGGACATTAATAAATTTTGCAAATTGTAAGTACCAAATGAAAGTAGATAAGATGGCATGCCCGAACAAATCAAAATGAGGTTAAAATTACAATAACTGAAAAGTAATAAATCTGCGGGTGCCGACAGAGCTTTTAAGGCAGGAGGAGCAGAGCAGAGCTTTTTAAGGCAGGGTGTGGGAGTTGATAATTATTTATGTCCCAGCTTATAAAAACCATGTAGTTAGAAGAACGTATGCCGGACGATTGGAGTCTAAGTGTTCCTTGTTCAGTCCACAAACAAATTAAATAAAACTGTATGTGCCAATTATAGAGATAGTACCTGGTAGACCGAGCCTTGCTCGGAGCTTTATGATAAGCATTTTGAGGAAAATTTTAAAGTTTTTATATATTTTATATTATAAAGTGCTAAAATAAATTTAGAGGAAAGACATTGTAGAAATATTCAGTTAATTTTGAATTATTTGATTTATTTTGTCCGACCAACACATAGTTTGCATAGTTTACAGTTTAACTCATTTTGAATAATTTTGGAAATTATTCATATCAACAGAAACCTCTGTCGACTCATGCGCAACAACTTTGCTAAAGATTATAGTCTGATCAAATGCACAGTTTACGATTTAATTCATTTTGAGTAGTTTTCTGTGGCGCCACCTGTCGGACTTTGCTTATTCCAATTCATAAACCTTCTTCGGCTTATCCGTAACAACTTTGCTGAAGATTATAGCATGATTAAATGTACAGCATACGATTAAATTGACTTTGAGTAAATTTCAGTAGCGCCACCTGTCGAAATTTCTTCATACCAACTAAGAAACCTTCGTCGGCTCATGTGCAACAACTTTGCTAAAGATTGTAGAATGATTAAATGTACAGATTACGATTAAATTGACTTTGAGTAAGTTTCTGTAGCGCCACCTGTCGGAAATTATTCATACCAACTAAAAAGCCTTCGTCGGCTCATGCGCTACAACTTTGCTAAAGATCATATCATGATCAAATGTACAGTTTACGATTTAATTAATTTTTAGTAATTTTCAGTGGCGCCATCTGTCGGAAATTAGTCTTATCAACTTTAAAACCTTCGCCGGCTTATCCGCAACATCTTCGCTAAAGCGCATAACACAATCAAATTCACAGTTTACTATTCTATAAAGAACATACATACAGACAAACATTCATTTGTTTAAAATAATACTAATTTTTCCCCCTTTTTATTCCCTAATTTCTAAAAATTCCATATGTATATTTGGTACTTTTTTGGTGCCAATTGACTTCGGTACATTTTTTTAAAACGCATTTAACATAATGTATAATGTTCCTATTCATATTACTTTGAAGATGTTAAGTTATCATTTTATCCCTTTTTTACCCATTTTGGCTCCAAAATCAAAAAAGTACTAAATACGTGTTTCATGTTTTTTTTTACATTTATTGATTGCAGTACCAAGTTTATTTCTATATTATTTAGTTTAAAATATAAGAGTGGGCTAAAAAGGTGCCAAAAAAACTATTTTCACCCTTTTTTACCCCCTATCGGACATAGTTTCAAAAAAGTACCAAACACCTGTCCGCTTATTTTCAATGCTGTTTAAAACGTAATTTTAATTTTGTTTCTATACCTATTACTTTAGGAGACATAGCGTTTTCGATTTTTTCCCCTTTTTACCCGTTTTTACCCTCTTAGAGGTAAAAGTTCCAAAAGTCCCTTCTTCTTCGACCTATACATCAAAAAAGATACCCACTGTCCAAATTTTATCAAAATCGTTAGAGCCGTTTTCGAGATAGCCATTCTATATATATATATATATATATATATATATATATATATATATATATATACAATTATTGCTCGTTTAAGAATATAAGATAAGTCTTCTTTCAATTGCATATAAGATAATATCGACCTTATTGTGGGAAAGGTAAAAGGCCAAAGTTAACGAAATAATTGGTACCTAATAACGTGGCTTTAGACCGGGTAAATATACCACTGACCAGATCTTCACGCTACATCAAACCCTGGAGAAAACACAAGAGAAACAAATTGATACATATCATCTCTTTGTTTACTACAAATGCTTTTGACAGCCCGATACGAACGAAGGTGTTTAATGCAATGTCTGAGTTTGGCAACCCTAGGAAGTTAATGAGACTATGCAGGATGACATAAACGGATACAACCTCAACAGTTAAAATAAATAAGAGCCTCTCGGAGTCCTTCATAACTAAACGGGGATTCAGACAAGGCGATAGTTTGTCATGCGATCTCATCAATATTGTGTTACCTATAATCGTACCTCGCACAGTGCACGAGGTTGCTGCCGCCTTTTCACGTATCGAGAAGAAATCTAATAAAATGGGTCAATGAATCAAAAATAGAACTGATGGTTTCTACAAACAGATAGTTCACAAGAGTGATCGTGAGAACTAAAACTTCGAAGTTGCAAAAGAATTTGTTTACCTTTGTACAGCCGTCAACATAAATAACGATATAAGTTTCTAAATCAAACGTAGAATCATGCTTGCCAACAGATGTTATTTTGGCTTAAGCAGGCAGCTAAGAAATAAAGCTCTTTCTGTTTGAACTAAATACACGCTCTATAAAACGCTTTTACTACCTGTGTTATTATATGGTGCTAAATGATAGGCACTTGCACAAGAAGTTGAAGCTATTCTTTGAGTTTTTGAGTGAAATGAATATCGACATCGAATAAACCATGAATATAGATATAGTAAAACGCATCAAACCGCAGCGGCGGCGTTGGCTAGAGCATATTGTGCGAATGGATAAAAATACTTCTGCAAGAAAAGTATTCAAAAACGATCCAGAATGAACTCATAAAAAATGACGTACGAAAATTCGATGCAAAGGCCAAGTAGAAGTAGAGGAAAATCTTTTAAAGCTTGACTTACAAAATTGAAGAATTAGAATTCTAAAATAGGTTGTAAATATAGGCCATTTAAGTGAAGTAAATACAATGGGAAAATTTGATAGAGGGTAGTTTTATTACAAAATTAACTTGATCAAGTAATCAACGCATAAATCACTTAGTAAAAAAGACAAAAATACACTTTTGCGTTCATTATCATAAAGATAGTTTTTTTTAAATATAAAAAAAATTTAATTCTTTACCTTTTAGCTGGACAAATTTAATTTTAGCTTGACACTGGACAAGCACTAAAAAAGCTGGACAATCCAGTCGAATCCAGCCTGACTGGCAACCCTATGTAGACCGCGGAGGAGTACTGTTGATATATTGCTGTACTCTGTCAACATATTTGTACCAATGATTTGGATTTTCTCTTGTTAATTTTGCCAACATAGGTACTAATATACGGTGCATACGCTCAACCTGCCCGTTTCCTCTTGGAACTCCTGTCGCAATTAGAAGGTGCTGAATTCCTTGGCTCTCGCAGTATTCTTGGAAAGCTTTACTCTATCCGAAATAATCCTCTTCGGATTTCCGAATGCTGCCGCTTGCTTTTCTAGTCTATTGACTACGGCTTCTGTGCCCGTATCCTTAGTGGGATATAACCACACAAACTTAGAAAACCCATCTACCACTACAAGTATGTGATTATACTGTTTACCAGTCAACGTCATTGGCCCTACATGGTCTATATGATAAGTATTCAACGGTTCATCTTCTTTACCTATTGAAGAAAGCAAACCTTCTTTTTTCCCTGCTTTAGCATTGATTACTAAACATTCCACACAACTTGCTATAACTCTTGGGACCTTCCCGCTAAGATCTGGAATATAAAAATACTTTTCAACATATTCCTGTGTCTTTTTTGCGCCAAAGTGACCTTTTCTATGAGCTATCATTATCATTTCATCCTCCATTTGAATTGGTACTACTATTAATTCCTTAGCCGAATCCTTAAATAAAATATCATGATGGATATAATAATCTTCAAACCCGCTAACCTCAACTAGTTTCCGAAGAGCTTTTACGTAACTATCGCTTAATTGAGCCTCTTTCAGCCGATGACATAGGGAATCTTCAATGAGTAAACAAGATACTCTGCTCAATGCGTCAACATGTCGCATCTTGTTACCAGACCGATGCTCGATCTCATAGTTGAAATCCTGCAACATCATTGCCCACCTCGAAGCTCGTAATGGCACCTCTTCTTTCCTCATCGTCATGGCAAAAGCATTACAGTCAGTGATAATTTTAAATTTTAAACCCATTAAGTACACCCTCCACTTTTTAAGAGCTTCTATAATAGCCAGAACTTCTAATTCGTATGAGTGATATTTTTCTTCAGCCGGTGTGGTCTTTCTACTCATGTATTGTACTGGATGCAGACATTGATCTTCTGAGTCCTTCTGCAGGAGTACTGCTCCATAACCGTACTTACTCGCGTCAGTGTGAACTTCGGTTATGGCGTTAACGTTAAACAATTTCAATACAGGATCTTTGGTTAATGCCAATTTCAACTGCTGAAATGAACTAACGACCTCATCGTTTAATTTAAACTCATTTCCCTTTCGAAGCAAATCACTTAAAGGCTTCGCTAAGATTGCATATCCATCTACAAATCTCCTAAAATAGGATGTCAAACCTAAAAATCTTTGCAATGACTTTTTGTCATGAGGCATCGGAAAATTCTCTATTGCTACTGTCTTTTCTTTAGACGGACAAATGGTACCCCTCTCAATAATGTACCCTAAAAAATTAACTTTTCTTTGAAGAAATTGACATTTCTTCCATCTTACATGAAGACCATTATCTTCGGCAACTTTTAATACCAACTTTAATTTGTCAATACCCTCGGTCTCATCTTTTGACGGTATTATTACATCGTCCATATACACTACCGCAATATTCTTACTAATTAGGTCCCTAAATATAGCATTTATAAATCTACAAAAAACTGCTGGGGAATTAGAAATTCCAAATGGAACGAAAAGAAATTCGTACTGGCCATTCTGTGTTACAAAAGATGTATACTTAGACGATTCAGGATCTACTGGGACATGAAAGAATCCGTCTTTCAAGTCGAGAGTTGTGTATACATTAGCACCCTGTAACCTTTCTAACACATCGTCCATTAAAACCATAGGAAAGTTATCCCGAACTATCTTTTCATTCAATTTTCTGTAGTCACAACACAAACGCTTATTTCCATCCTTTTTTGGGACCAATACAACTGGCGATGAATATTCTGAATGGCTTTGTCTAATGATACCTTTATCCAACCATTCTAAGATTTGATTATCTATAAATTGTTGGTCCTGGTATGGTACTCTTCTTGGTCTTTGTGCTACAGGTATGTCATCTTTTAATACAATTTTCATCGAAACTTTCGTGTCAACTTTTTTATCTGGTTTGTAGCCCTTAATCAGCTTTAATACTTCATTCTGTTTATCTTTTCCAAGATGTTCTAGCTCTACTACAGGTACTACTTCTTCTTCAAAATTCATACACAGGCATTGAAATTCTATTAATGAATAATCATTATTCTTACAACCTACTATGTTAAGATTTTTATCTTCGGTAAACTTCGGAACACATTTTACACCCTCTTCGCTAACGATCAGATCTACAAAATTTAAAAGACTCAGCCCTAAAATTGCCGGATATTCAATATCTTTACCACGGACAACGTAAAATTTTATTCTTTCTATTTTAATGTTATCAATTGTAATTGTAGCCTCAAAATAACCCTGGGTGTAAAAAATACCCGACCCTGCACCTCTAAGACGTATTTCTTCTAATTTTAAGTCAAACTTATCTACGAATTTGTCGAAAACATCATGTCGTATGGTACAAATATTACACCCTGTATCTATCAATGCATACAATTCAATACCCCCTAATGCAATTTTCTTAAATTTCATGTCAGGCTCAAACGGTTCCTTATCGTACGCTATCATATTAACATTACTATACTCCTGTTTGACTTCAGGTTTCTTCTCTTTACACTCTGATGCACGATGACCAAAACCGTTACATTTAAAACATTTGAATTGTTTTTCTGTGCAATCTTTAGCTAAATGGTCAGGTTTACCACACTTAAAACAGTTTTTCTTCCTTTGGATAACCTTTTTGTCGTCGACCTTATCAACGCTATCACCCTTATCAATTTTAGTATTGGTCTGACTTCTACGATTGTCATAATTTCCTCTAGGACGAGTTTTTTCATAAATTTGAATATTTTCCTTCATTTCACTCACGGTTTTTGCCTGATAGAGTATACTTTTATTTATTTGAGAATCCGGAATCCCTTCTATAAAATATTCTAACAAGCTGGGAACATCAAGGTCAATTTGTTTTCCGATTTCCATCAGAATATATAGATATTCCCTAAAAGTTTCACCTTCTTTCTTTCTACGATTTCGTAAAAGTTTGTGGACTTCTACTGATGAAAGACTTTTCCCGAACTCTGCCAAAAGAGCATGCTTTAAAGAATTCCAATCTTTAAGACCTGTCTGACTACGCACAAATAACTTTGCAGCACCTTTTAACAACTGTTTTCCGTAAATAAACTTTTGAATTGAATGCCAGCCCACGGTCTCTGCATTCTCTTCAAATTCATCTACCCACTGTTTAATATCTAAACTGTCTGTTCCGCAAAAAACTGACAAACTGTCGGCTATATCTCTCAACGTAAATACTGGAACATTAGAACGAAATACTGGCATTTCAACATCCTCATATTCAGAACGTTCTGACGCATTATCACCAACAGCTTGAAGGCCGAAGTGTTCAATGAGCCTGTCCTGTAACACTTTTTTCAGTCCTGTACTGTCTAGTCCTAACTCTGTCAACTTATTTCGTAAGTCATTCACATTCATACCCATTATGCTATCTAAATCCATCTTTAAAAAATTAAAGTAGCTGCCTTACAATATTATATTTAAAATGAATATGAAATTATTGAATTAGAACAAATAAAAATTACAAATAATAATTAATTCCAAACTTCTTTTAATACCTTACAAAACTTAAAATTTTAAATCAACGTTATCTTTTAAATTTTAAAAATTTTAATTGCCAATTTTAATTTTATTTATCTACTTTCATTGCCAACTTTTAATTTTATTTATCAACTTTAATTATCAACTTTAATTTTAAAATTAATTTCCATTTCATTCTCAACATGGATTCAACTTTACAACTTTAATTTGCAACTTTTACTTCCAATTTTAACAACTTTTATTTCTCAACTTTAATTTCCAACATTGACAACTTTAATTTCCAACATTGACAACTTTAATTTCTCAATTTTGACATCTTTTATTTTTCAATCTACAAAATTTAATTTTTCAACTTATATTTTAAAATTCATTTTAGTTTTCTATCTTATTATAATTATCAGCTTTTCTCTTTAAAAATAATATTACGGTTTTATTTTTTTTTTTTATAAATAATGATCATTCATTATTTAACACATATCAATTTCTATTTCTGCCTACCAACAAAACCATGTAAAATTTATTGACTGTACTTATCTTATTGGGAAACAAAAATAAACTTCATTATTAAGTCTGCATGCAACTGCTTGTCTGCGTTTGATGATCTGCTGCATACCAACTCTTCAAATTATAACTAGCTTCTCTCGCACACGTTAACTTAATTATCATCTCCGACGAACAAGCTTATTGGATTCTTGCTAGCACTTGTTGTCGCGTCGTTTTCTTTTCATAAACTGTTTTTTTTTTTTTTTTATTGTTCCTGCACTCTTTTTCAACTTTTTTTTTTTATTATTTTTTATTTTTTTTACTTGACAACTTATTGTTGTCACACATACAAATTTAATATTTGCTGCGTAGTTTTAATTTCACTTTGTTTCTCTGAAGTTACTTTGGTTTGTTTTTTCTTTTTGTTTTTTAACACCGTTGTTGCTGAGTTAAAGGTTTTTATAGTTGTTGCTATACATTCAAGAGTTTTTTTTTTATAACGAATTTATGTGTGTCTCTTTTCAACTTTGTCTCCGTTTTTCTTGTTTCAATAATTTTATACTCTCTGAGTTTGTTTCACTTTTGCTTTAGTTCAATTAAGAATTTCTCTCAATATTGCATCATGATCGTTTCTGTTTTTTATTGCGTCATACTAAACCGTTTTTTTTTTATAAAAATTTGTGGCGTCTTTACAAATAGTTTTTTTTTTTCTCACTTTTTATTGCGTCGTTAATAATTGTTTTCATGGATTTTAATGTTTTACATTAAAATTTACTTTCTTTGGTTTTATATTATTTTTCACAGTATTTTTAAATCTGTTAATTATTTTAAACAACGTCTTTAAACACTTTTTTTTTTTTTTTTTTTTTTTTTTTTTTTTTTTTTTTTTTTTTTTTTTTTGCACTGTTCACATCTCGGACGAGTCCCCAATTTGTAGGATTCTTTTTTTAGGAATCCTGTCTTCTTTAAATAAAATGACACAATACGGCACAATTTATTTCATTTAAGTTATTTTATTAAATTATATTTATTTTATATTTTTCTTATGTCTAGGGTTTTTTTAACTTAACTTAACGTAACTTAGTTTAATCTTTTCTCTTAACTAATACCCTTAAACAACTTTAAAGATCATCTGATCGTCTCAACAGCTACTTTACAACTAACTTTCTTGTGAAGTATGAAGTATTTTCCTCCTCTATTCTTTGTTCATACTTCTTTCCCTTTCTGTAAATTATACTGTCATCTCTGTCTGTCTTAGTAATTATTTGTCATTAACCCTAGTAGAACTTCGTGTTGTCCTCCTAGACTCAGATCCCACATAAGTCAACTGCTTCTTTCTATGTTGCAGCCAGCTACTTTATAGTTGAATTGCTGCTGCTAGTTACTGCATGGTTGTTGTAGTAGTTGTTGCTTCTGCCGAATCAGCATATGTTGCAAAGTGGGTGCAGTAGCTGTTTTAGCTCTGCGGTACTGCATATTGCCGTCTCAGCAAGTGTTACAATTTGTTGTCATCATTCTTGGCTATTTGGTGACCCAGTAGTTTATTTTGATTCATTTCCGCATTGTTGTTTGAATGTTGGTATCGTTAGCAAAGTAACTCACAACAAGGTGTTATAAAGTGGGTTCAAAGAAAGATTTAAATAAACAAAAGTTTATCTTAAAGCTTGGCACATGTGCAGCCGTATATTTTTTAAAAAGGTTTATCAAAATTTTGGGACATCAAACATTTAATTAAAAAGTTTTTCTGTAGTGTATTGCACTAAGCTTTAAAATAAACTTTTGTTTATTTAAATCTTTCTTTGAACCCCCTTTATAGCACTTTTGTCTTAGTCGCCAACAAAGCAACAACAAAAGGCACTTTAATTTTTTGTTTTTTCTTAAATCTAAAGTTAATAACTACTTAAACTAATATTTACAAGATAGGGAAAAATAGAGAAATATTTTATACAAAAGTTTGGCCTCTGGCCTATTCTGTTGTATTATATACTAAATTATTAATATATAATGTGTTGATCCGCCTATGATAAAAAAGGATGTCTGCACCAAAGAAGATTTGACCTATTAAGTGTTAAAAGGTCTACCGGTGATAAATATCTTTGGAATGCCTCAAGATCGCTCGAACTTTCAAAGCATCCGCGGGCAAGACCGTTCTCAAGAGAACTGGCCTTTTCCAAAATGCAATTCCAGATCTGACCATAAATGCATCTATCCTCTCGAAGTCTATCGCAGAATAAACCGACCTGTTTGACGGCCTACGATAGATGCCATCAGGTCCAAGACGATGCCTTAGACCCAGGCATGCTACCAGTATTAGTCTTTCCTATATCCTAAGCCTCTCAATCTGGTCAGATGATAATCTGGACCAGACTGGAAAGGCACAAGACATGAGAGGTCGAATTACTTGGTGATAGAGCAAGAGTCCGACTTTTTTACCAAGACCCCTCTATATATAGGCTGCATATGCACGCTTAGTACGCTCTAGAATGTAGTCAATGTGTCGGTAGAATTCATATCATCAGAGATGGAATGAAGCCCCTACTGTTTGGAATGATATATTTTCTGTGCCCTTTAACTATTACCGCTTCTGTTTTTCTCATATTCAATTGATTATGCCATTTTCGGAAATATGGATCAAGAATATTAAGATATTCGTTAATGCGACAATTGATATTTCTAGCACGAGGATATCATCTGCGTGCATTAATAGTAGTTTGCCATCAGGTGGCTTGGGGATGTCACACACAAGAACATTGTATAAGACTGGTCCCAACAATGAACCCTGAGGAACGTCAGCTTCACCCACCCTTACTCTAAAGTTACGGTTATTAAAAAAAACTGTTGATCATCATGCAAAGGTTTCTGTCAAAGCCCATATTCGTCATTTTGTACATCATACCCTCTTGCCATGCTGTATCAAAAGCCTTGGCAAAATCAAGACTTACTGCGATAGTTGGATAACGTTTATTTAGACGTGCAACGTTGAGTGCCCACTCTTAAAGCCGAATTGTGAGTCTAAGAGGATGCCCTTTTCGGAAATTGTGTCATTTATTTTGGCTAGCAAAAGTGTTCCAAAAGTTTACCAAAAGGAGACAGAAGAGAGATCGGTCGATAATTTTTTCTCTGCCTTGGATTTGTTTTAGGTCTTTGGCACTATCAGAGAGCTTTTCCGCACTTTCGGAAAGTAACCAATATTATGGCAGTGGTTAAATAATATGTTAAGAAATCTTCAGGTATCATTCCTTGTTCTTTTAAGAACAATATCCGGAATGCCATCTACACCACAGGACTTTTTATTGGCCTCCTTTTCAAAGCATCTCCGATAGCTCCTTCCCGAATAAATCCATTTGTGTTTGACAAAGTACCATCAGCCTTAACTTGGTTGTCAAACGTAACTTGTGGAACACTATTTTGCAGCGTAGAAATACAATTAAATACAGTTTCTTCAAAAGGAATCCAATGTTAGGACCGCGATTCTTCGATGGACTGTTGAGAAATGGTTTGCCAGCAAACTAGCTTTCGCAACGTCATCAGAAATTAGTGAGCCATTAACATCTAACAAATCTTGAGCATTACAACGTCTGTTCAGACCTGCTGCAGCTTTAACAGTCCAATATGTCCTATCATTAAGTTTTATGTTACTCAAAAACGTTATCCAACGATCACGCTCATATACAGCAGTGATGCCCTGTATTATCTTGTCGAGGTTTTTAATGTCGGATTTTAAGATTAAATTCGTCCATGGTCTCCAGATCGGTTCGTCTAAGTCTTTTCTTTTTTGCTATGAAACGCAAAATATGAGGCGGTAGATCTGTCAATCCCTTATTCATCAGTGGGATTTCCGGGATTGATAAGTCCATCGCTTTTTAAAGGCAAGTGTCATGGATTCGATACAGTTATCAATTTCAAATTTATGAACATTTGAATCAACAGGCAGGGAGTGGCCTGTAAGCTCTCTACTAAGAACAGAATTTAATTTGTCTATCCATTTTTTTAAATCAAAAATTGTAGAATGTACACGTTCTAAGCAGTCCCCGATACCAAATACAATTTCTAGTGCTTTATGGTCTGACTCGAAATCCAGTGTCCGCAGTCCGTTTGCTGTCAATAGTGGCGTCATGTCAACAGAGGTCATCATGATATCAAGATACGAAGAAGATCGCAAAGTTACTCTAGTTGGTCCATCGGTGGGATGGATCTCCAATCCTGGATTTGCAAACAAGAAATCGTGGAGGTTTCGAACGCTTGTGTTCCTAAATAAATCATGTCTAGCATTTAAGTCTGCTCCAATAATAGCGGTTTCATTGTTAGCAAGATCCAAGATTTTTCTTAGATCACCAACCAATAAAGTTCCTTGAGGCCTTCGGTATAAAGAAACAACGACAATAGATTCACCGTACACACGATGAATGCGAACTGCCGTGCTCTCGATACTTTCCGTATCTATCATGATTCGCTCACAGGAAAAACTGTCTCTAATAAGAACAGCAGTCCCACCCCCTTATCCGTTATGTCGATTTTGTCTAAATGTCAAATACCCCCTTAAATCCAGCTTGTGGCGTGGATTAAGTTTATGCTCAGCCAAAAGCAAAATGTCCGGTTTGTGACTGTCCAAGAAAAGTCTTAAGTAATGTCTTTATGTCTAGATATTACAGAATTTGCGTTTAGAAATATGCATTTCAGTCTTCTAGCAATGTTTAAGTTGCATTATCATCCAAAGCAAAGCCCTGGATCTACATTCGTTGGTTGAGAGCGTTCGATATTCACGAGCAATGCCCCCCATTTTGGTAAAGAAATTCATGAGGCCATCTCCAAGGAGACGCTGACAATCCTTATTTATCAGCTCGAATTCAGCCATTGCTCCTTTGAGCGTAAGACTGTTGGCCGACATTTGTGGTGACGAAGGAGCAGCCTCTGCAGCTGCGGATGCATATGAAATTCCGGGTTTAACAGTAGTAATGTTAAAGCGACGTGGGTTTTGGGGTTCAACGTAAAAAGCCTTTTTGACTTGAATTTATTCATCAGTTCTAGGCGACGGGGGCGTTCCTTTGAACTGGCACCATGGCCATCTGTGTTACAGCTAACACATCTTACAGGCAGACCTACCTTTCGTGTAACCTTCCCTGTTTTGGAATCTGTTACAAAACATTGGGTAACTTCCCTCTCTTAAAATTTCTAATACTGACTTTGCAGCGAAGAATATAGCGAATCTCATGACACGCTTTAATGTCTGACTCTCTAGAGAGTCGAAGGAGCCATTTATCTCCACCCAACTGACTAAGCCCTAAGATATTTATATTGATCTTGAGACTGTCCAAATAGCTTCTGACTTCATCCAAGCTATAAGTCCCCGATAGACCCTCGATCACTGGGGTGAAAGGTCTTTGTCCCTTTGGTGTAAAGGTATAAAAATGTACTTTTTGCTTAAGCAGCAAACCTTTAATTTATAAAAATCTACAATGGTGCTAACTCCAATATTTGTAGCATTTTTTCCCATAATTTTTAGGATATAATTTTTGTGACCTAAGGTCTTATCAATTAATACCGTCATATTTTTATACCCTTCACCAATAGGTGAAAGGGTATTATAAGTTTGTGATTCCGTTTATAATTTTTTATTAGTGATCGTAGACCCCATAAAAATTATACCGATCGACTCAGAATCGGGATGAGAATCGATTAAGCGATGTCCGTCTGTCTGTCTGTCCGTCCGTCTGTCTGTTGAAATCAAGTTTCTGAAGCCCCTGGAGGATGGACTTACATAAATTATATATCAGATTTTATTTATTTATTTATTTCGTCTATGGATACAATATTATCTTTACAGACTAGTAGTAAAGCTAAGTTACAATTATTATGTTAATAAATAAATTATTTAAACTAATTTTAAAGACAGGGTTAGGTACACTAATGTCTAAAAAGTTACTATAGCTATTAAATAATCTCATTGCTCTAGAGAGAGGTTCATTTAATGCATAATCAGTATTATGAAGATCAATAAAAAACAATTTTCCTCTCGATCTGAGGGATCTAGAGGGAACATATAACTTTATAGATTCAAGCAAATCCGGACAATCAATTACACCACAAACAATATTATTAAGGAAATTTAAAGAAGAAATTTTCCTTCTAGACGCTAATGTTTTTATCGAAAGTAGCGCACATTTATCGCTATAAGATGGAAGACAATTGATAGGGTCTGAGTTAGAAAAATGTAAGAAATTTTAAGTATATTTAATAAATTTTTTTTGAATTTTTTCAATACGATCACTATGTGTAGTAGCGCTGGGATTCCATAACAATGATGCATATTCAAGTCTTGATCGCACAAATGAATTAAAAGGGCTTTTTTAGTGTAATGATCAAAGTATTTATGAGAATTTCTTCTAATAAAACTGAACATTGACCATGCCTTAGGGATGATGTAGTCCAAGTGACTACTAAAAGAAAGTTTAGAGTCAAATAAAACTCCCAAATCTAGAATTTCCTCAACAGTTGATAAACTATTATTATTTAAAGTATAGTTAGAAGACAAAATATGTCTGCTTCTATGGTAAGTCATAACATAACATTTTTTAATATTATCCATTTAATGAAGACCACTGCTCAACTCTAAATAAGTCTTCCTGAAGTTCACAGATATCATTAGTATTTGATACAGATTTAAAAATCTTTAAATCATCAGCATAAAGCAACGACTTTGAAAATTTGAAACAATTTTTAATATCATTAATAAACAATATAAAAAGAAGAGGGCCAAGGATACTACCTTGAGGTATTCCCGAGGTAGGAATAAATGGTTCAGAACTTGCTCCATCAATGGATACTACTGAGAATCTTCCAGTAAGGTAGGAGTGAAACCAACTTAGCATATGTGAGTGAAATCCAATTTTATAAAGTTTTAATAACAGTAAGTTATGAGGAACACTATCAAAAGCTTTTGCGAAATCAGTATAAATTGTATCGACTTGAAAACCATTTTTAAAAGATGAAATACAGAACTTATTGAAAATTGTCAAATTCGTAGTAGTAGATCTACCAGGGATAAAGACATGTTGTTCGATTATTATAAATCTCTTAATTTGGAAGAAAATTTTTTCATATACAATATGTTCGAAAATTTTTGAGATATTTGTTAATTTAGAAATTGGTCTATAATTGATGACTTCATTTTTGTTACCAGACTAATGAACAGGAATAACAGAAGTGTATTTCCATTTCTGAATAAAATAACCATATTGAATGGATTTATTAAAAATAATTTTTAGAGGTTCAAGTAATGGAACACAACACTTTTTTAATAAAAAGGATGAAATTCCATCAATATCGGATTTGAAAGAGTTAGATATTTTATTAATAGCTTTAGAGATGTCCTCTTCAGAAATTGACATACCAGAAAAATCAGTGCAAGTATTGATATGGCTTAGATCAAAACCACTTAAATTTAAAGAGTCATTATTACAATTTGTTTGAAAATATTGCGCAAAAAAGTTAACGGAATCTTTTAAAGTTTGTGATGATATGTTATTGTAAGACATTAAAACTGGGATGGAAGAGTTATTTTTTTTAGAATTAATAAAATTCCAGAAACGCTTTGGATTATGCTTGATAGAATTATTTATGCTTAATAAATATTGATTGTATAAAAACTTATTTAAGTAATTGAATTCACGTTCATAATGTCGATATTTTTGATAATCTTCATTAATGTTAGAAAATTTAAACTTTTTATAAAATTTATTTCTTAAATTTTTTAGTTTTTTTAGACCATTAGTATACGAAGGGATTTTATAAACTTTCGATTGTATAAAAACTTATTTAAGTAATTGAATTCACGTTCATAATGTCGATATTTTTGATAATCTTCATTAATGTTAGAAAATTTAAACTTTTTATAAAATTTATTTCTTAAATTTTTTAGTTTTTTTAGACCATTAGTATACGAAGGGATTTTATAAACTTTCGGATTTGATAAGCTAATACTTTCAAGAAACAATTTTAAGAAATAAGACAAAAATACATCGTAGTCGATTGAGACAATTTCAGAAGTTAACAAATTAGGCCAATTAACATTAACAAGTAAAGAATTTAGTAAGTTAAAGTCACAACTGGAATAATTGTAACGTGTATTCTGTGTATTATGATTATTGCAGAAATACTCATAGAATTCTATTTCTACTTCCATACCAAAGTGATGAGTTGTGGGAGGAGAAATAGGGAAGGCAGAAATTGAAAAATTTAAATCAGGGCTAATAAAAATCAAATCCAGAAGTTTAAGCAACTTATTTAAAATATTATTAATTTAAATCATGTCAAGGCTAAAAATTGCATCTAATAAACATATTTCATAGGTTTTATTAACGTTACATGGAAGGAACAAATTAGAATTATGTATTTCTGACCAGATTACGTCCGATAAATTAAAGTCTCCCAAAACACAAAAACGATCTTCAGGCTTACAGAGTTCGGAAAGGTACGAAATATTAAGCGCATGAGCGGCATACACATCTTCAGAGCTTTTAGGAGGAATATACGACCCACAGAAAATAAGATCATATGATCTACTTTTTACAGAAACACACAGTTGATCAAGAATTGTATCATTATTATGAAGTGGAATGAATCTAAAACACAGTGATTTTCTAACAGCAATTAATACACCACCACCTTTAGACATACCAGTTCTTACTGCATCTCTGTCTTTACGATATACCACATAATTCTGGGCTTTAAAAAATTCTTAACTATAGAAATCAGCATTTAACCAGGATTCGGTGATTATTATTACATCGTAATCATGTTGATCAATAAAAAATTCTCCCGCAATGAACGCTATTAAATTTCATTAAAATCGGTTTATAAACACCCAAAATATCGAAAAAATACCAAAAATTAGACGAAAATTTTAAAATTTTTGATTTAAACACACTTAAAAACACTTTAAATAATAAGAGAAAAAAGATACTCCTGGTGTACATGTGATAATATGTTATATATCAGATTGTAGGAAATAGTTTCCCAAAGCACTCTGTAAAATTTTATCAAAATCGGTCCATAAACAACTGAGATATCGCCAAAACACTGAATTTGATGTATCGCAAATTGCCCAAAGTTCGCATTAGAGAATGTTTGTTGAAAAAATGAAATGCGGAAATAAAAAAAAAATAAAAAAAACCATCCTCCTTTAGCACGGACCTACATAAATTTTATATCATATTTTAGGAAATTCCCCCGCCAAGCACGTTATTAAATTTTATCAAAAGCGGTCCATAAACAATTGAGATATCGCCATAACACTACATTTGATGTATAGCAAATTGCCCAAAGTACGTGTCTAAGAAATTTTGTTTACATTTTGTAAGTATTGTTTTAGCGATATCTCAAGTGTTTATGGACCGATTGTGATGAAATTTGACATCGTTCTTTGTGTGAGGATTTTCTAAAATCTATACTCCACAAATCTGATTACGAATACCATTCAAATTGTACCGATCAACTTAGAATCGGCAGGAGAATCGATTTCGCGACCTCCGTCCGTCAGTTTGTCTGTCTGTTTGTCCGTCCGTCCGTCTGTTTTTTTGTCTGTCCGTCTACCTGTCCGTAATTTTGTCTGTTGTAGTCAAGTTTCTGTTTTGTCGATATCTCAGGTGTTTATTTTGATGAAATTTAATAGCGTCCTTCGCAGGGGATTACCTAAATCCTGATGCATTCGGTAATTTGTGGTTGTTCACACGGTGAACAAAAGTAAACTGTCACCCACACAACACTGGTCTATGACAGTTTGCAAAATAACTGCAACTAACTTCAGTTGCGAACGCAGTGGCAAATAAAGAAAATAGAAGAAGTAAAAGGCTCAGTCGATTTGAGAACCTAAACCCGATTGGTGAATCCGAAGTAAAAAATCCGAAAAGTGAAGAAAAAGTTTCCTATAATTTAAAAATATAAATACTTCAAATTTATATATTAAAAATTTTTGCCTTAAAACTATATATACATATAAAATTAAAAATTTGAATTAAAGTTAAGTGTAATTAATTTTTCTAAATAACTAAAACAATTTTCTTTAAAATTAAAAACCAATAAAACTTATAACCTAAAATTATATTATATAAAATCCTATTTAAATTCTAATAATTTACTAAATATAAATTAAAACTAACAGTTTAAAACCTAAATCTATTGCCTAAAAGTTTAAGACCTAAAGCTATTGCCTAAATATAAACTGTTAAAAGAAATAAAATACTTACCTTAAAATTTTGCCTTAATAGTGTGAATAAAATTATTCTAATTAATTAATTAATTGTGCTAAACTAAACCTAAATTTAAAACCCTAAATCTAATTCTTAAAACCCTAATTATTGCACAGAAATTGTTCAATCTAACCCTAACCTAAAATCCTTTAAATATATATAAAAAATACATAACTATGTACTTAAATTAAAGGTTCAATAAACATATAAATACTTTTAAAACGTTTTAAAATTTATATGTTTTCTTATTTATTTCGGACCCTATTGCTATTTCCCTCTAACCCGTTTTTACAGTGGTAGATACAATTTAGCGTTTAAGCGATGGTGTTTTGATCGACAATGATAAAATTCAGGGTGGGACAATATCCTAAAATTTTGTGTAAAATCCAGGAGCTCCACAAATCTGATTTTAGCAGACAGACACTCTGCATTAATCTTAACTTTGTGTCTGACTTTTGAACATTATGATAACATTTGAGAATGTATTATATATCAAATTATAGGTAATCTTCCTAGGAAGTACAAAAATGCAGCTAACTACATGATATCCGTTCAAAACCTACATATGTATATAAGTATCTCACATATTAACGAAAATTTAAATTTTTTAATTGCAATTGGGAGAAATCCGTTCACGTTTGACAATTGATCCCGTATAACTTCGCATAAGATACAATGATGACATTTAGTATAAAGACGTTGTACAATATTGATATTCAGGGCGATAGCGCCTAAAATAAACTTTCTAGAGGGACAATATTTGACAAAAGTATTTCTGATCTTTTGAAAAGTTCGATATTGAAAATGGGCGAGCTCTATTCACATTTAGTGGAATCTCCCATATAACCCCGACCGGGAATCGATTTAATGCTGATAAATTAAATCAAATACAAATTGCACAAGGAACTAGAGCAAAACTTTCCAAACATCCATTGGACAGATCGAAAGAACAATACATCCCAAATATTATTGATGAAGTGTTCATTTTAATTAATTAACTAACTTCAGATTAAGTAAATCTTTAATAACTTTTTCGACAAAACTGATATCCATCCATTCAGAAGCTATATATTTCACGTATGTATCTAAAACTAAGAGTGTATACCCTATAATTTTAAGGCTTACCATTGTTAAAGCTTTGACCTAAATCAGTCCGCTAACTTCAGAGTTTTACATAACTAATCAAGAACTTTTACTAGTTGGATAATTCGTACGAATTAAAGTGCACAACCATCACTGGGCACTGTGTTTTTGGGTTGCATGCCAGAATACTTAAACTTCATCAAATCGATGTGCTATTGCAAATGTAAGGGCATCTACATTTTTAAGCATCTTTTCTGCATGGTTTATCTGGTCTATCGAACTTTATTAAATGTTCGTAAAATATGTGTCTGTTTTATTTCGAAGCTACTGGCTCGCTTAAATATGCATTCTCTACTTGTAGTCTAGTAATCATTATCTTTCACAAAGGGACCACTTTAGAACCCAAGTGAAGCTTCCCTAGACATCAGCCACCTGCCCAACCTAACCTTTGGTGCATAACTATTCTAGATGAGGACGCCACCGAAAAGCTTTTCTTTTTCCGACTCTTAATTTTAAAGACTCTTTGCATATAATACTAGTATAACCAAATTTTGCTAGGAATTACATTAAGTACTTTTGCAACACCATTGGTGAAGGGTATCCAAGATTCGGCAAAGCCGAATATGCCACTCTTACTTGTTAACATTAATGTTATAGCAAGTTATAAAAGGTGCATTCTTACTTACATTCTTACTATTATTAATACCATCTTGTTGGTCTTCTTTATCGGCAGCGAGCACTGTATCAGCAGTTGATTTTTCAGCTTGACCTGTTGCGCAACAATTTTTGTTTGGTCCCTATCTTCGGGATCTTTGGAATCGCTCCATATTTTGCACCATCTGTGTGCTTATATGTGAAGTGTCTTGTCACTTTGTATTTATTTTTTTTTTCACTTTTTAAATTTTTCCTTCTCAAAAATTCAAATTCTTTATAATATTGACATTTTATTTGTCAAAAATGACTAGTGTCCTATCACTTATGTCACTTTATCACTTTTTACTTATTTGTTTTTTAACTTTTTCCGCTTTAACATCACTTGTTCAGTTCAATATTTTTACATTTGTTTTTAATCTAGTTTTTTTTTATAATAATTGTTCCTTACATACTAAGGATTTTTAACGGACTATTCAGCTTAACCTAATTATTTATAAATTACCATTTATATATAAGTTAAAAATATTTTTATTTGACATTTTTGTTGTTTATTCCCCAAAAAATTTTACATAAAAAGGGAGGCAATTTTGTTTTATTTTTAATCTTAAAAACTACGACTCTAAAACTATGGAGAAAATATTTACAGATAGATAGAAATGTTATTTACAAAAGTAATAGAAAAAGAAAATATTCATAAAAGAAACAGCCTAAGGCCATTTGCGCAGTGCTATATACTACGTCGCTTATTTCAAAAGCGTTAATTCTCCTGTGACAAAATAAGAGGTTTGTACCATCGCTTAGAAGATCCGCCCACTCAAGTTCTAGAAGGTCTATCGGAGACAAATAGTATAAAGACCTGACGCCTTCCAGATTGTTTGCCGTTTGGAAGCATTCCCTAACAAGGCTGTTCTCCAGAGAAGACATGAAAAACATGTCTTCATAATGAAGACGTCTATTCGCTCAAAACCGATCGCATCATAAATCGACCTATTGGGTGGCCTACGATATATGCCGTCAGGCCAGAGACGTGGCCTCAACCCTAGACACGCTGTCAACATCCTCCTTTCCCGCTTCTAAGCCTCTCCATCTGGGCAGAAGATATCCTGGACCAGACAGGAAAGGCGTAGGACATGAGAGGTCGAATTATTTGGCGATACAATAATAAGCTATTTTTTTATCGAGGCCTTCCTGACGTCTTGTTTGTTGCAAAACTTTATCAATATGACGATAGTATTCGAAGTTTTCATGGAATGTGATTCCAAGATACTTTATACGATCTGATATAGGGATAATGTCATTACCTATTTTTATACCTGGGTAAAGATATTTTCTTTTGCCTTTAATAATTATACTCTCAGACTTCGAAAAGTTCAAGTCGCCATTTTGAAAGATAGGGTTCCAGTATACACTATTCGGGATAATTATTTTGACATACCAGTTGTTTTTCTTCTTTTTCATTTCCGGTCCTATGCAATTAAAAAAATAAATTAAAAATATTGAAAATAATATAAAATATTGTAATTTATTAGAAAACAAAAGACCTTTCACATTTTAAATGTTTTGTACATTTTTTTTTAAATTGAAACTAAAAAAGGAAATTTCAGGATGTGGCATAAGTATTTTGACATGTTTTTAGAGAGTGTATTTTAAAAAATTGGGAACTTCAAGGTCAACAAAAATTAATAATAATTATTTAAATTAATCAAAAATGTATCCTCCTTTAGCATTTTAAACTTTTTGGTGGTGGATCGGAACAGAATCCGCCAAGAACTGTAGAAACTCCATTGAAGTCTCTTTCCAAGCATTTGCGACCTCAATAACCGTTTTATATTTTGTTATTTTTAAATCCGCAGATCTGTTTTGCTTTCTGTATGACTAAAAATTTTCTATAACATAAAAAACTGGACTTTGGGGAAGCCATTCCAGAGTTTTGAACACCAGCCTCTATTACAAGTTTTGTGATCAATTTGCTGTTATGACATGGAGCGTTATTCTGTTGGAAAATGAATGCGTCTCCGATCAATTTATCGCAGGAGAGAAATGCATATTCATTCTTTACTCTTAAATATTGGTGATGGCTTATGGAACCGTCAACAGGAACCATGTTCCCTACTCAACTACATGAATATATCTCCAGAACATAACACTTCCATCTCCATGGTTTACTTTCTGGCATACAGGTGCAACATTTTAATGGATTTTTTTATTTAATTTGACAAAAACTATTTTATATGTTGAGAGTGAACCTGTAGGCCAGAAAGTATAATATGGAGGTGATAACCTGAAATTTCCTTTTTAGTTTCAATTAAAAAAAATATATACAAAACATTTAAAAAGTGAATGGTATATTGTTTTCTAATAAATTACAATATTTTATACAGTTTTCAATATTTTTAATTAATTTTTTTAATTGCATAGGACCGGAAATAAAACAAGTAAGAGTGGTATATTCGGCTTTGCCGAATCTTGGATACCCTTTACCAATGGTGTTCCAAAAGTAAAGTACAAAATCGTAAGAATTTTTTGATAATTATATAGTTTCCGATTACTGACTTAGTTAAGCCCCACACAAATGCTTTTTGGTGGCATCATCATGTAGAATAGTTATGGACCCAATGGTTAGGTTTGGCAGGGGCTAATGTCGAAATGTAAAAGATAATGATTACTAGGCTGCAAGTAGAGAATGCTTATTAAAGCCAGCCAGTAGCTTCGACATATGTGTCTTTTTTACGAACATTTAATAAAGTTCGATAGATCAGATAAACCATGCAGAAAAAATGCTTTCAAATGTAGATGCCCTTAGATTTGCAAGAGCACATCGATTTGATGAAGGTTTGATGCCCAGTGAGGGTTGTGTACTTTAATTCGTAAGTATCATCCAACTAGTTAAAGTTCTTGATTAGTTATGTAAAACTCTGAAGTTAGCGGACCGATTTAGATCAAAGCTTTAATAATGATTGTTTTGTCAATGTATACAAGCCATAGAATTATAGGGTATACACTCTTAGTTTTAGATACATACGTGAAATATATAGCTTTTGAATAAATGGACTTACTTATCTGTTAGTTAGTTAACTAATTAAGATGAATACTTCATCAATAATATTTGGGATGCATTGTTCTTCCGATCTGTCTGATGGATGTGTGGAAAGTTTTGCTCTAGTTCTTTGTGGAATTATGTGATTTAATTTATCAGCATTAAAGTGATTCCCGGTGGAAGTTATATGGGAGATTTCACTAAATGTGAACCGAGCTCGCCCATTTTCAATACCGAACTTTTCAAGAGATCCGAAATACTTTTGTCAAATGTTGTCCCTCTAGAAAGTTTATATTAGGCGCTATCACCCTGAACAACGATATTGTAAAACGTCTTTATATTAAATGTTATCATCGTATCTATTATAATAGATACGATGATGACATTTAGTATAAAGATAATTATAATTTGTCATTTATTAGCTAGCCTTAGGCGAAGTTATACGGAAGCAATTGTCAAAAGTGAACGGATTTCTCCCAATTGCAATTAAAAAAATTAAATTTTCTTTGATATGTGAGATACATATATACATATGTAGGTTTTTAACAGATATCATGTACTTAGCTGTATTTTTGTACTTCCTAGGAAGATTACCTATAATTTGATATATAAAACATATTCAAATGTTATCATAATGTTCAAAAGTCAGACACAAAGTTAAGATAAATGCAGTGTGTCTGTCTGTTAAAATCAGATTTGTGGAGCTCCTGCATTTTACACAAAATTTTAGGATATCGTCTCACCCTGAATTTCATCATTGTCGATGAAAACACCTGAAATATCGCTTAAACACTAAATTATATCTACCACAAATTACCTAATAACCTGCGAAGAACGCTATTAAATTTCAAAATAAACATCTGAGATATCGACAAAACAGGAGCTCCAAAAACTTGACTACAACATTTAATAGCGTTCATTGCGGGAGAATTTCCTAAAATCTGATATATAATTTATGTAGGTCCATCCTCCTGGGGCTTCAGAAACTTGATTTCAACAGACAGACGGACAGACAGACGGACGGACAGACAGACAAACGGACATCGCTTAATCGATTCTCCTCCCGATTCTGATTCGATCGGTATAATTTTTATGGGGTCTTCGATTACTAATAAATTATTTTATTATTAATAAAATTGCAAACGGAATCACAAACTTATAATACCCTTTCACCTATTGGTGAAGGGTATAAAAAGAAGAAAAACAACTGGTATGTCAAAATAATTATGCCGAGTAGTGTAGATAAGTAGTCATTTATCCGGCCATTTATATTCCTAGGTCTAGGACCTGTGAACGCTAATAACACTGTGAGACACCAAAATTATTCAGGGGTTCTCATATACCAATTTTGTTTTGCTGGAGTCTATTGAAAACGAAAATACCTTTGGTTTTTTTAGATCACTTCGAAAAGTGGTTTTATAACGGTAAATGTAGAGCAAACCGCGTATTCTTATATTTTCAGATTTAAGCAGGCATAACTTCTTCGTTTTACAAGAGATTTCTATTATTTCAGTCTATTATTTCAGTCTTTAGAAAGTAATAAGTAATAAGTGAACTAATACAAAGTGTTATTATTAAAGTTTACATAAAAATGTATAGTAAAAGGAACAACTTTTGTCTTATATGTGGATTGTTTGTGGATAAACGGCATAAAATAGATGTGTCGGTAAATAAGCATATAATTCCCCTTTATGAAGAATATTTTAGTCGTCCCTTAGAACAGGGAAAATGGTATATACCATCGGTTTGTTTTTCGTCTTTTTACGCAACACTAAGATCCTGGAAAAATTGTCCAGCTGTTATTTCTGTTTAACGAAAACAAGAGGATATTATTTTAAAATAAGACAGCATTTGAAATACGCAAATGTTGATAGTGTAATTAAGACTGTATCGCGTCAGAAAAACGGCGTTGTTCCAGAAGGGATATCACCAGATTTAACTGAGTTTCAGTCATCTCCAAGCCATGTTGTAAGCCCCCAATCAGAATATGCTAGTTCCGAAAGGGAATTTTAAAGCCAACACTTTATGTCCCAAGGCGAATTCCATGATCTAGTTCGGGATTTAGAATTGTCGAAAAGACAAACCGAACTTTTAGGTTCAAGACTTAAACAGTGGAACTATTTGGAAGAAAATGTAAACATTACATTTCGCATGACCGAGGAAATCAGATTCTTTGGATCATTATTCAACGAAAGCAATGAAACTAGTGATTTGGGTTACTGCAATGATGTGAATAAACTTGGATATAGTCATGTTCCTCAAGATTGGAGATTATTTATTGATGGTTCAACAAAAAGTAATATAAGTATTTTTTATATAGTTCCTTCTATTTTACTTATATGTATATGTTTATCTTCTATTTCAAAGTTTAAAGGCAGTGCTTTTGCATAACGATGGATCGCTCCCTTCAGTATCGTTGGCTTACGCTACAAACATCAAAGAAACGTATGATAGTGTGTCTCTAATACTAAATGCCATAGGTTATACTACGCACAAGTGGCTAATTGTGGCTGATTTGAAAGTACTAACAATTTTGAATGGCTTGCAAGGTGGAAACACAAAGTATCCCTGCTATTTTTGTGAATGGGACAGCCGAGATTCTTCTAAGCATTATATACAGAGAGACTGGAAACCACGTACAACAGCTATTATTGGTGAAAAAATTGTATAAATATCCCGTTAGTAAATCCAACAGATATTATTTTACCTCCGTTGCACATAAAGTTGGGCTTAATAAAGCCATTCGTGAAAGCCCTTGATAAAAATGGACCTGCATTTAAATACCTTGAACAGATTTTTCCCCGAATTACTAGCGGAAAATTAAAAGAAGGTAAAAAATAGATTATGAACGCATGTATAATAAAAAGTAATTTGTGTGTAATCAACAGGTATCTTTATTGGCCCCCAAATACGAAAATTGGTAAAAGATGACAACTTTATACAACAAATGAATCTTGAAGAAAAAAATGCATGGAATGGTTTTGTCTCAGTGTGCGAAAATTTTCTTGGAAACACAAAAAGTGAAAATTATGAGCAAATAGTAAATAATATGCTTTCTGCCTACCATGCAATGGGTTGCAAAATGTCAATAAAACTACACTATCTACATGCTCATTTGAAAAGATTTCCATTAAACTTAGGACGGATGAGTGATGAGCAAGGTGAAATATTTCACCAGGAAATATCTAAAATTGAACAGCGTTATATAGGAAAAAAATAAAATCAGCATGCTTTCTAACTACTGCTGGTCTTTAAAGCGTGATACTGACAGCGAAGTTTATAAAAAGCACAGAAATACATGTTATTTTTAAATAAAAAACCCAAAAGTTTAAACACAAAAAATTGCATAAGTCATCCATTTTTTAACCGATTTTATTGTTATTACTCATTTCTGAAAGCTAATTAATTGTTCTTTCTCATAGTAATAAATAAATACATTGTTTGGTATCTCATAAGCAGCCTAGAACCCGGTGGACCAAACTTTCTTTGTGTTTGATGCGTTTTTTTATATTTCAATCACAGTTACTTAGCCATTTCTTACTTGATTTCAAAAAGGTATATGCTGTTTGAAAGAGAATATTTGAACCTTCAAAAAGTAGAAAAAATAATAGAAATCCGTTGTAAAAAAAGAAGTTATGCCCATTTAAAACAGAAAATCTAAGAAAACACGTTTTTCTCCACATCTACCGTTATAAAATCACTTTTCGAAGTGACTTAAAAAAACCAAACCTATTTTCGTTTTCCATGGACTCCAACAAAACAGAATTGGTGTATGAGAACCCCTGAATATATTTTTTTAACATTTGTATCATAGTGTAATATGTCGTCAGCGTACATAAGCAACAGATTGCCTTCGGGTGGAGTTGGTATATCCGAAACAAATATATTGTATAATACGAGCCCGAGCAGTGACCCCTGAGGAACACCTGCACTTACCGCGTTTTGGTTTGACTTACTTTCACCTACCCTTACTCTTAAGGAGTGGTTATTTAAAAAGTTTGTCAATAACCTGCCATCTTGCGAGGTAATACAACAATTGTCGGATATCTTTTATTGAGTACTTTAGATTCGTAGTCCGAAAAGACCGTCAAGGCGTGGGTGGTCGAATGTCCACTTTTAAAACCAAATTGGAAGTTCTTTAAAATATTTTTTTCGGATATTCTTTCCTTGATTTTGTCAATTATATAATTCTCAAACAGTTTACTAATCGGCGACAAGAGTGAAATTGGCCTATAGTTACTCTTTTGTTTTGGATCGGATCTTGGCTTTAGAATAGGAGCGATTAGTGCCTTTTTCCAGAGATCCGGAAAATACCCATATTATAGCAATGGTTGAAAAGTACTGCAAAAAATGTCCAAGTTTCTTTTCAAAACAATATCGGGAATTCCATCTATTCCACATGATTTTTTACTAGACCTCTTTTTTAAGGCTTCACCAATCATTCCCTCTTTTATAAACCCGAGATTATTAGGCAAAGATCCATCTGCTTTAACTGTGTTTCCAAATGTCACTAGTGGTGTATGGTTTTCTAGTTTAGACACTCTCTGGCGTGCTGTTTTCGAAAAGGGATCTGTGTTGGGTCCTTGACTACTTTGATATATGTTGAAAAAGTGATCTGCAAGCAGTTTGAATTTCTCAATATCAGCAGACACAAGTTGACAACCTGCGTCTATTAAGTCATGAACTGCAGCTTTTTTATTTAGTACAGCTGCCGATTTTATAGTTCTGTAAGTCCTGTCATTAAGTTTTATATTGCTTAGAAGTTTGGTCCAGTGTTCACACTCGTAGGCGGCAATGACCCTTGTCAAATTTCTTATATCAGCTTTGAAAATATTAATACCTTGGTCGTCGCATCTTTGTGCCACTCGACGCAAAAGTTTATTTTCTTCGATAAAGTTCAATATTCTAGGGGGAAGTTCGATAAGTCCCTTTCTTCCAAATTTGTAGCTTTGAAGAATATCGTCCACTCTTGATAACGGATAACGATCAGGTTTGGTAATTGCATTTAATTCCCTATAGTCTATGCATACACGAATTTCTCCAGATTTGTTTGGAACAATAACGACTGGAGCTGCCCATGGAGATTGGTAGTCAATGATAACACCAGAATCGAGCATTTTGTTGACTTCACATTTTAAATAAACTTTCTTGGCATAAGACAACCGATATGGAGGGATTGCTATCGGATCGTGGTCATCAGTGTGAATACGGTATATAACATAAGGTGTGGCACTGGTAGGTTCATCAAATTCATTCATCATTTTGAACCAACAATTTATCCAATTCTAATTTATGGGAAATAGTAAGAACAACGCCATGAGATTATAATTTATTATTATTCAAATGAGAATAAGGGAGTAAAACAGTCATCCATATCTTCCACTTATTGAACTTTTCTGGTTTTTACTGGAAGAGTATATATTTTAGAAGCATTACTGGACATCTCTTCCATAGGCTTTGATTCTCTGAAGATGGCTTGAATATATTGCGGAGAGTAGTATTCACCACAAGATGAGTGCAATGGTGATGAGAAAAACTCCACATGGCAGTGCATGTCCGATTACTACTTAAATTGTAAATACTGTGGGCTATGTTTTTCACTCGCATTACATGCAGTACAGTTTGGCCTGTATACACCAGGTGCACCACATCCGTAGCAGAAGAAACTCTACTCTGTGCTACATTTCTGCCTCACGACTGGCAGATATCAACTCTTCGAACGTTTTTACATTTTCACGATGAACACGGTCTCTAATTTTTATGTTAAGTAGGCCGTATACCATATTCAACTGAATTGACTCACTTGGCTGAAAGGATAAGTCTTTTAAGTTACCACCCATTGCAGCAAGAATCTGCTGAAATTGCTCTGTTGAAAAAGTAGCCATCTCTTCTAAGCAGTCTTCAAACAACACGTTAATTTCGTCTTCATCTTTAATAGCTGTTATGTCTTCTATATCAGCTTTGTTGTCTCTTGTATGTGTGGTTGTATCCGAAGCCACTAAGTTGGGCGCCAATGTAGAAATCTTATTTATAAGATTGTAGATTGTAGTTTCTATTCATTTAGAATAGAAATAAAACTAACAAGGAAAACGCAGACTATTTAAGAAGATACTTATTGCTTTAAAAAAACTTCAAAAAAATATTTTAACCCGCCCGGTAACTTAATACTAGACAAAGTTGTTGATTCTTATTCATTAGTTTAGTTTTTATTTATTCTCGAAATTCATTTATAATGTTTTCTTAAAAGCTATTTTAACATTTATATTTCTTTACATACTAATTGTACCCTTCAAGGACATATAGCTGTTATGATTTTGAAATATTTGCAACATGACTGTTAAACAGACATTTATTTATTTATTTTAATTTCTAATTAATACATTTTTAAAAAGGTTTATCAACATTTTGGGACATCAAACATTTAATTAAAAAGTTTTTCTGTAGTGTATTGCACTAAGAATCCCAATTCATTACAATTATTTATTATTGTAATAAATAGTTCATTGATAAAACCTAAAAATGTTGGTGGGGAAACCTTTCGTCGACGCGTTTCGATGGTTGGTTAGGCCATCTCATCAGGAGGATTATCCCTAATTCTAGACAGAGCGAAATCCACACATTATGTATAATTTGAGGGACTGAATAAATACGAATTATTATTATTGTGTCCAACAAATATCAACATAAAGCGAAGATTATCATCCCAACAGAAACACACAGACATTTTTCAGTTTTATCATTTCTTTATTTCCCACACTTTTGTTGTTGCTTTGTTGGCGACTAAGACAAAGGTGCTATAAAGTGGGTTCAAAGAAAGATTTAAATAAGCAAAAGTTTATTTTAAAACTTGGCACATGTGCAGCCGTATATTTTTTAAAAAGGTTTATCAAAATTTTGGGACATCAAACATTTAATTAAAAAGTTTTTCTGTAGTGTATTGCACTAAGCTTTAAAATAAACTTTTGTTTATTTAAATCTTTCTTTGAACCCCCTTTATAGCACTTTTGTCTTAGTCGCCAACAAAGCAACAACAAAAGGCACTTTAATTTTTTGTTTTTTCTTAAATCTAAAGTTAATAACTACTTAAACTAATATTTACAAGATAGGGAAAAATAGAGAAATATTTTATACAAAAGTTTGGCCTCTGGCCTATTCTGTTGTATTATATACTAAATTATTAATATATAATGTGTTGATCCGCCTATGATAAAAAAGGATGTCTGCACCAAAGAAGATTTGACCTATTAAGTGATAAAAGGTCTACCGGTGATAAATATCTTTGGAATGCCTCAAGATCGCTCGAACTTTCAAAGCATCCGCGGACAAGACCGTTCTCAAGAGAATTGGTCTTTTCCAAAATGCAATTCCAGATCTGACCATAAATGCGTCTATCCTCTCGAAGTCTATCGCGGAATAAATCGACCTGTTTGACGGCCTACGGTAGATGCCATCAGGTCCAAGACGATGCCTTAGAACCAGGCATGCTACCAGTATTAGTCTTTCCTATATCCTAAGCCTCTCAATCTGGTCAGATGATAATCTGGACCAGACTGGAAAGGCACAAGACATGAGAGGTCGAATTACTTGGCGATAGAGCAAGAGTCCGACTTTTTTACCAAGACCCCTTTGATATAGGCTGCATATGCACGTTTAGTACGCTCTAGAATGTAGTCAATGTGTCGGTAGAATTCATATCATCAGAAAGGGAATGAAGCCCCTACTGTCTGGAAAGAGATATTTTCTGTGCCCTTTAATTATTACCGCTTCTGTTTTTCTCATATTCAATTGATTATGCCATTTTCGGAAATATGAATCAAGATTATTAAGATATTCGTTAATGCGACTATTGATATTTCTAGCACGAGGACCGGAAAATGCTATCAGTATATCATCTGCGTGCATTAATAGTAGTTTGCCATCAGGTGGCTTGGGGATGTCACACACAAGAACATTGTATAAGACTGGTCCCAACAATGAACCCTGAGGAACGCCAGCTTCACCCACCCTTACTCTAAAGTTACGGTTATTAAAAAAAAACTGTTGATCATCATGCAAAGGTTCCTGTCAAAGCCCATATTCGTCATTTTGTACATCATACCCTCTTGCCATGCTGTATCAAAAGCCTTGGCAAAATCAAGACTTACTGCGATAGTTGGATAACGTTTATTTAGACCCCTAGAGACATAATCTGAGAAGACCGTCAATGCGTGCCCACTCTTAAAGCCGAATTGTGAGTCTAAGAGGATGCCCTTTTCGGAAATTGTGTCATTTATTTTGGCTAGCAAAAAGTGTTCCAAAAGTTTACCAAAAGGAGACAGAAGAGAGATCGGTCGATAATTTTTTCTCTGCCTTGGATTTGTTTTAGGTTTCTGGCACTATCAGAGAGCTTTTCCGCACTTTCGGAAAGTAACCAATATTATGGCAGTGGTTAAATAATATGTTAAGAAATCTTCAGGTATCATTCCTTGTTCTTTTAAGAACAATATCCGGAATGCCATCTACACCACAGGACTTTTTATTGGCCTCCTTTTCAAAGCATCTCCGATAGCCCCTTCCCGAATAAATCCATTTGTGTTTGACAAGGTACCATCAGCCTTAACTTGGTTGTCAAACGTAACTTGTGGAACACTATTTTGCAGCGTAGAAATACAATTAAATACAGTTTCTTCAAAAGGAATGCAATGTTAGTACCGTGATTCTTCGATGGCCTGTTGAGAAATGGTTTGCCAGCAAACTAGCTTTCGCAACGTCATCAGAAATTAGTGAGCCATTAACATCTAACAAATCTTGAACATTACAACGTCTGTTCAGACCTGCTGCAGCTTTAACAGTCCAATATGTCCTATCATTAAGTTTTATGTTACTCAAAAACGTTATCCAACGATCACGCTCATATACAGCAATGGTGCCCTGTATTATCTCGTCGAGGTTTTTGATGTCGGATTTTAAGATTAAATTCGTCCATGGTCTCCAGATCGGTTCGTCTAAGTCTTTTCTTTTTTGCTATGAAACGCAAAATATGAGGCGGTAGATCTGTCAATCCCATATTCATCAGTGGGATTTCCGGGATTGATAAGTCCATCGCTTTTTAAAGGCAAGTGTCATGGATTCGACACAGTTATCAATTTCAAATTTATGAACATTTGAATCAACAGGCAGGGAGTGGCCTGTAAGCTCTCTACTAAGAACAGAATTTAATTTGTCTATCCATTTTTTTAAATCAAAAATTGTAGAATGTACACGTTCTAAGCAGTCCCCGATACCAAATACAATTTCTACTGCTTTATGGTCTGACTCGAAATCCAGTGTCCGCAGTCCGTTTGCTGTCAATAGTGGCGTCATGTCAACAGAGGTCATCATGATATCAAGATACGAAGAAGATCGCGAAGTTACTCTAGTTGGTCCATCGGTGGGATGGATCTCCAATCCTGGATTTGCAAACAAGAAATCGTGGAGGTTTCGAACGCTTGTGTTCCTAAATAAATCATGTCTAGCATTTAAGTCTGCTCCAATAATAGCGGTTTCATTGTTAGCAAGATCCAAGATTTTTCTTAGATCACCAACCAATAAAGTTCCTTGAGGCCTTCGGTATAAAGAAACAACGACAATAGATTCACCGTTCACACGATGAATGCGAACTGCCGTGCTCTCGATACTTTCCGTATCTACCATGATTCGCTCACAGGAAAAACTGTCTTTAATGAGAACAGCAGTTCCACCCCCTTATCCGTTATGTCGATTTTGTCTAAATGTCAAATACCCCCTTAAATTCAGCTTGTAGCGTGGATTAAGTTTATGCTCAGCCAAAAGCAAAATGTCCGGTTTGTGACTGTCCAAGAAAAGTCTTAAGTAATGTCTTTATGTCTAGATATTACAGAATTTGCGTTTAGAACTATGCATTTCAGTCTTTTAGCATTTATGTTTAAGTTGCATTATCATCCAAAGCAAAGCCCTGGATCTACATTCGTTGGTTGAGAGCTTTCGATATTCACGAGCAATGCCCCCTATTTTATTAAAGAAATTCATGAGGCCATCTCCAAGGAGACGCTGACAATCCTTATTTATCAGCTCGAATTCAGCCATTGCTTCTTTGAGCGTAAGACTGTTGACCGACATTTGTGGTGACGAAGGTGCAGCCTCTGCAGCTGCGGATGCATATGAAATTCCTGGTTTAACAGTAGAAATGTTAAAGCGACGTGGCTTTTGGGGTTTAACGCGAGAAGCCTTTTTGACTTGAAATTTTTCATCAGTTCTAGGCGACGGGGGCATTCCTTTGAACTGGCAACATGGCCATGTGTGTTACAGTTAACAGACCTACTTTTCGTGTAACCTTCCCTGTTTTGGAATCTGTTACAAAACATTGGGTAACTTCCCTCTCTTAAAATTTCTTATACTGACTTTGCAGCGAAGAATATAGCGAATCTCATGACACGCTTTAATGTCTGACTCTCTAGAGAGTCGAAGGAGCCATTTATCTCCACCCAACTGACTAAGCCCTAAGCTATTTATATTGATCTTGAGACTGTCCAAATAGCTTCTGACTTCATCCAAGCTATAAGTCCCCGATAGACCCTCGATCACTGGGGTGAAAGGTCTTTGTCCCTTTGGTGTAAAGGTATAAAAATTTACTTTTTGCTCAAGGAGCAAACATTTAATTTTTAAAAATCTACAATGGTGCTAACTCCAATATTTGTAGCATTTTTTTCCATAAAATTTTTGATTGAAACAGACTTTTAAATAACAAGAGAAAAAATATACTCCTGGTGTACATGTGATAATATGTTATATATCAGATTGTAGGAAATAGTTTCCCAAAGCACTCTGTAAAATTTTATCAAAATCGGTCCATAAACAACTGAGATACCGCCAAAACACTAAATTTGATGTATCGCAAATTGCCCAAAGTAAGCGTTTATATCAGATTTTAGGAAATTCACCCGCCAAGCACGTTATTAAATTTTATCAAAAGCGGTCCATAACCAACTGAGATATTGCCAAAACACTACTTGTGATGTACAGCAAATTGCCCAAAGTACGTGTCTAAGAAATTTTGTTTACATTTTGTAAGTATTGTTTCAGCGATATCTCAGGTGTTTATGGACCGATTGTAATGAATTTGACAGCGTTTTTTGTGGGAGGATTTCCTAAAATCTGATATAAAAACTCCACAAATCTGATTATGAATACCATTCAAATTGTACCGATCGACTCAAAATCGGCAGGAGAATCGATTTCGCGACGTCCGTCCGTCCGTCTAACTGTTTGTCCGTCCGTCTGCCTGTCTGTCCTTTCTTCTGTTGTAGTCAAGTTTTTGGAGCTCCTGTTTTGTCGATATTTTAGATGTTTATTTTGATCAAATTAAATAGCGTTCTTAGCAGCGGATTACCTAAAGTCTGATGCACTCGGTAATTTGTGGTGGATATAATTTAGTGTTTAAGCGATATTTCAGGTGTTTTGATCGACAATGATAAAATTCAAGGTGGGACAATATCCTAAAATTTTGTGTAAAATCCAGGAGCTCCACAAATCTGATTTCAGCAGACAGACACACTGCATTTATCTTAATTTTGTGTCTGACTTTTGAACATTATGATAACATTTGAGAATGTATTATATATCAAATTATAGGTAATCTTCCTAGGAAGTACAAAAATGCAGCTAAGTATATGATATCCGTTCAAAACCTACATATGTATGTAAGTATCTGACATATCAACGAAAATTTAAATTTTTTAAATGCAATTGGCAGAAATCCGTTCACGTTTGACAATTGCTTCCGTGTAACTTCGCCTGAGGCAATCACTTAGTAGCTAATAAATGACAAATTATAATTATCTTTATACTAAATGTCACCATCATATCTATTATAATAGGTACGATGATGACATTTAGTATAAAGACGTTGTACAATATCATTATTCAGGGCGATAGCGCCTAAAAGAAGCTTTCTAGAGGGACAACATTTTACAAAAGTATTTCTGATCTCTTGAAAAGTTCGGTATTGAAAATGGGCGAGCTCGGTTCACATTTACTGTTATCTCCCATATAACCCCGACCAGGAATCACTTTAATGCTGATAAATTAAATCACATTGTAATTTCACAAAGAACTAGAGCAAAGCTTTCCACACATCCATCGGACAGATCAAAAGAACAATACATCCCAAATATTATTGTTGAAGTATTCATCTTAATTAGTTAACTAACATCAGATTAATAAGTAAATCTTTAATAAATTTTCCGACAAAGCCGATATCCATTCATTTAAAAGCTATATATTTCACGTACTCGTATGTATTTAAAACTAAGATTGTATACCTTATAATTCTAAGCCTTGTATACATTGACAATCATTGTTAAAGCTTTGACCTAAATCAGTCCGCTAACTTCAGAGTTTTACATAACTAATCATGAACTTTTAATAGTTGATTAATTCGTATGAATTAAAGTACACAACCCTCACTGGGCACTGTGTTTTTGGGTTGCATGCCAGAATACTTAATCTTCATCAAATCGATGTGCTCTTGCAAATCTAAGGGCATCTACATTTTGAAGCATATTTTTGAAGCATCACGCCACCGAAAAGCTTTTCGTTTTCCGACTCTTAATTTTAAAGATTCTTTGAATACAATACTAGCATAACCAAATATTGCTAGGAATTATATTTAGTATGAACAAAAGAAAATTAATATACATATGAAGCATTTGTGTGGGGCTCAACTAAGTCAGTAATCAGAAACTATATAATTATCAATATATTCTTACGATTTTGTACTTTACTTTTGGAACACCATTGGTGAAGGGTATCCAAGATTCGGTAAAGCCGAATATACCACTCTTACTTGTTAACATTAATGTTAAAGCAAGTTATAATAGGTGCATTCTTACTTACATTCTTACTATTATTAATACCATCTTGTTGGTCTTCATTATCGGCAGGGAGCGCTGTATCAGCAGTTGATTTTTCAGCTTGACCTGTTGCGCAACAATTTTTGTTTGGTGTCCCTATCTTCGGGATCACTTTGTATTTATTTTTCCTTCTCAAAATTTCAAATTCTTTATAATATTGACATTTTATTTGTCAAAAATGACTAGTATCCTATCACTTATGTCACTTTATCACTTTTTATTTGTTTGTTTTTTAATTTCTTCCGCTTTAACTTCACTTGTTCACTGTTCAATTCACGAATCAATATTTATTCATTTTCAATTTCAATTTTATTATAAAGATTTTATTTTTACAATTGTTTTTAAACTAGTTTTTTTATAATAAATTTTTCCTTACATACTAAGTATTTTTAACGGACTATTCAGCTTAACCTAATTATTTTTATTTTAAAAGTGTTTATCCTCCTCTGATAAAATAAGAGGTTTGTACCATCGCTTAGAAGACCCGCCCACTCAAGTTCTAGAAGGTCTATCGGAGACAAATAGTATAAAGACCTTGGTAGTCAATGATAACACCAGAATCGAGCATTTTGTTGACTTCACATTTTAAATAAACTTTCTTGGCATTAGACAACCGATATGGAGGGATTGCTATCGGATCGTGGTCATAAGTGTGAATACGGTATATAACATAAGGTGTGGCACTGGTAGGTTCATCAAATTCATTCATCATTTTGAACCAACAATTTATCCAATTCTAATTTATGGGAAATAGTAAGAACCACGCCATGAGATTATAATTTATTATTATTCAAATGAGAATAAGGGAGTAAAACAGTCATCCATATCTTCCACTTATTGAACTTTTCTGGTTTTTACTGGAAGAGTATATATTATAGAAGCATTACTGGACATCTCTTCCATAGGCTTTGATTCTCTGAAGATGGCTTGAATATATTGCGGAGAGTAGTATTCACCACAAGATGAGTGCAATGGTGATGAGAAAAACTCCACATGGCAGTGCATGTCCGATTACTACTTAAATTGTAAATACTGTGGGCTATGTTTTTCACTCGCATTACATGCAGTACAGTTTGGCCTGTATACACCAGGTGCACCACATCCGTAGCAGAAGAAACTCTACTCTGTGCTACATTTCTGCCTCACGACTGGCAGATATCAACTCTTCGAACGTTTTTACATTTTCACGATGAACACGGTCTCTAATTTTTATGTTAAGTAGGCCGTATACCATATTCAACTGAATTGACTCACTTGGCTGAAAGGATAAGTCTTTTAAGTTACCACCCATTGCAGCAAGAATCTGCTGAAATTGCTCTGTTGAAAAAGTAGCCATCTCTTCTAAGCAGTCTTCAAACAACACGTTAATTTCGTCTTCATCTTTAATAGCTGTTATGTCTTCTATATCAGCTTTGTTGTCTCTTGTATGTGTGGTTGTATCCGAAGCCACTAAGTTGGGCGCCAATGTAGAAATCTTATTTATAAGATTGTAGATTGTAGTTTCTATTCATTTAGAATAGAAATAAAACTAACAAGGAAAACGCAGACTATTTAAGAAGATACTTATTGCTTTAAAAAAACTTCAAAAAAATATTTTAACCCGCCCGGTAACTTAATACTAGACAAAGTTGTTGATTCTTATTCATTAGTTTAGTTTTTATTTATTCTCGAAATTCATTTATAATGTTTTCTTAAAAGCTATTTTAACATTTATATTTCCTTACATACTAATTGTACCCTTCAAGGACATATAGCTGTTATGATTTTGAAATATTTGCAACATGACTGTTAAACAGACATTTATTTATTTATTTTAATTTCTAATTAATACATTTTTAAAAAGGTTTATCAACATTTTGGGACATCAAACATTTAATTAAAAAGTTTTTCTGTAGTGTATTGCACTAAGAATCCCAATTCATTACAATTATTTATTATTGTAATAAATAGTTCATTGATAAAACCTAAAAATGTTGGTGGGGAAACCTTTCGTCGACGCGTTTCGATGGTTGGTTAGGCCATCTCATCAGGAGGATTATCCCTAATTCTAGACAGAGCGAAATCCACACATTATGTATAATTTGAGGGACTGAATAAATATGAATTATTATTATTGTGTCCAACAAATATCAACATAAAGCGAAGATTATCATCCCAACAGAAACACACAGACATTTTTCAGTTTTATCATTTCTTTATTTCCCACACTTTTGTTGTTGCTTTGTTGGCGACTAAGACAAAGGTGCTATAAAGTGGGTTCAAAGAAAGATTTAAATAAGCAAAAGTTTATTTTAAAACTTGGCACATGTGCAGCCGTATATTTTTTAAAAAGGTTTATCAAAATTTTGGGACATCAAACATTTAATTAAAAAGTTTTTCTGTAGTGTATTGCACTAAGCTTTAAAATAAACTTTTGTTTATTTAAATCTTTCTTTGAACCCCCTTTATAGCACTTTTGTCTTAGTCGCCAACAAAGCAACAACAAAAGGCACTTTAATTTTTTGTTTTTTCTTAAATCTAAAGTTAATAACTACTTAAACTAATATTTACAAGATAGGGAAAAATAGAGAAATATTTTATACAAAAGTTTGGCCTCTGGCCTATTCTGTTGTATTATATACTAAATTATTAATATATAATGTGTTGATCCGCCTATGATAAAAAAGGATGTCTGCACCAAAGAAGATTTGACCTATTAAGTGATAAAAGGTCTACCGGTGATAAATATCTTTGGAATGCCTCAAGATCGCTCGAACTTTCAAAGCATCCGCGGACAAGACCGTTCTCAAGAGAATTGGTCTTTTCCAAAATGCAATTCCAGATCTGACCATAAATGCGTCTATCCTCTCGAAGTCTATCGCGGAATAAATCGACCTGTTTGACGGCCTACGGTAGATGCCATCAGGTCCAAGACGATGCCTTAGACCCAGGCATGCTACCAGTATTAGTCTTTCCTATATCCTAAGCCTCTCAATCTGGTCAGATGATAATCTGGACCAGACTGGAAAGGCACAAGACATGAGAGGTCGAATTACTTGGCGATAGAGCAAGAGTCCGACTTTTTTACCAAGACCCCTTTGATATAGGCTGCATATGCACGTTTAGTACGCTCTAGAATGTAGTCAATGTGTCGGTAGAATTCATATCATCAGAAAGGGAATGAAGCCCCTACTGTCTGGAAAGAGATATTTTCTGTGCCCTTTAATTATTACCGCTTCTGTTTTTCTCATATTCAATTGATTATGCCATTTTCGGAAATATGAATCAAGATTATTAAGATATTCGTTAATGCGACTATTGATATTTCTAGCACGAGGACCGGAAAATGCTATCAGTATATCATCTGCGTGCATTAATAGTAGTTTGCCATCAGGTGGCTTGGGGATGTCACACACAAGAACATTGTATAAGACTGGTCCCAACAATGAACCCTGAGGAACGCCAGCTTCACCCACCCTTACTCTAAAGTTACGGTTATTAAAAAAAAACTGTTGATCATCATGCAAAGGTTCCTGTCAAAGCCCATATTCGTCATTTTGTACATCATACCCTCTTGCCATGCTGTATCAAAAGCCTTGGCAAAATCAAGACTTACTGCGATAGTTGGATAACGTTTATTTAGACCCCTAGAGACATAATCTGAGAAGACCGTCAATGCGTGCCCACTCTTAAAGCCGAATTGTGAGTCTAAGAGGATGCCCTTTTCGGAAATTGTGTCATTTATTTTGGCTAGCAAAAAGTGTTCCAAAAGTTTACCAAAAGGAGACAGAAGAGAGATCGGTCGATAATTTTTTCTCTGCCTTGGATTTGTTTTAGGTTTCTGGCACTATCAGAGAGCTTTTCCGCACTTTCGGAAAGTAACCAATATTATGGCAGTGGTTAAATAATATGTTAAGAAATCTTCAGGTATCATTCCTTGTTCTTTTAAGAACAATATCCGGAATGCCATCTACACCACAGGACTTTTTATTGGCCTCCTTTTCAAAGCATCTCCGATAGCCCCTTCCCGAATAAATCCATTTGTGTTTGACAAGGTACCATCAGCCTTAACTTGGTTGTCAAACGTAACTTGTGGAACACTATTTTGCAGCGTAGAAATACAATTAAATACAGTTTCTTCAAAAGGAATGCAATGTTAGTACCGTGATTCTTCGATGGCCTGTTGAGAAATGGTTTGCCAGCAAACTAGCTTTCGCAACGTCATCAGAAATTAGTGAGCCATTAACATCTAACAAATCTTGAACATTACAACGTCTGTTCAGACCTGCTGCAGCTTTAACAGTCCAATATGTCCTATCATTAAGTTTTATGTTACTCAAAAACGTTATCCAACGATCACGCTCATATACAGCAATGGTGCCCTGTATTATCTCGTCGAGGTTTTTGATGTCGGATTTTAAGATTAAATTCGTCCATGGTCTCCAGATCGGTTCGTCTAAGTCTTTTCTTTTTTGCTATGAAACGCAAAATATGAGGCGGTAGATCTGTCAATCCCATATTCATCAGTGGGATTTCCGGGATTGATAAGTCCATCGCTTTTTAAAGGCAAGTGTCATGGATTCGACACAGTTATCAATTTCAAATTTATGAACATTTGAATCAACAGGCAGGGAGTGGCCTGTAAGCTCTCTACTAAGAACAGAATTTAATTTGTCTATCCATTTTTTTAAATCAAAAATTGTAGAATGTACACGTTCTAAGCAGTCCCCGATACCAAATACAATTTCTACTGCTTTATGGTCTGACTCGAAATCCAGTGTCCGCAGTCCGTTTGCTGTCAATAGTGGCGTCATGTCAACAGAGGTCATCATGATATCAAGATACGAAGAAGATCGCGAAGTTACTCTAGTTGGTCCATCGGTGGGATGGATCTCCAATCCTGGAGGTTTCGAACGCTTGTGTTCCTAAATAAATCATGTCTAGCATTTAAGTCTGCTCCAATAATAGCGGTTTCATTGTTAGCAAGATCCAAGATTTTTCTTAGATCACCAACCAATAAAGTTCCTTGAGGCCTTCGGTATAAAGAAACAACGACAATAGATTCACCGTTCACACGATGAATGCGAACTGCCGTGCTCTCGATACTTTCCGTATCTACCATGATTCGCTCACAGGAAAAACTGTCTTTAATGAGAACAGCAGTCCCACCCCCTTATCCGTTATGTCGATTTTGTCTAAATGTCAAATACCCCCTTAAATTCAGCTTGTGGCGTGGATTAAGTTTATGCTCAGCCAAAAGCAAAATGTCCGGTTTGTGACTGTCCAAGAAAAGTCTTAAGTAATGTCTTTATGTCTAGATATTACAGAATTTGCGTTTAGAACTATGCATTTCAGTCTTTTAGCATTTATGTTTAAGTTGCATTATCATCCAAAGCAAAGCCCTGGATCTACATTCGTTGGTTGAGAGCTTTCGATATTCACGAGCAATGCCCCCTATTTTATTAAAGAAATTCATGAGGCCATCTCCAAGGAGACGCTGACAATCCTTATTTATCAGCTCGAATTCAGCCATTGCTTCTTTGAGCGTAAGACTGTTGACCGACATTTATGGTGACGAAGGTGCAGCCTCTGCAGCTGCGGATGCATATGAAATTCCTGGTTTAACAGTAGAAATGTTAAAGCGACGTGGCTTTTGGGGTTTAACGCGAGAAGCCTTTTTGACTTGAAATTTTTCATCAGTTCTAGGCGACGGGGGCATTCCTTTGAACTGGCAACATGGCCATGTGTGTTACAGTTAACAGACCTACTTTTCGTGTAACCTTCCCTGTTTTGGAATCTGTTACAAAACATTGGGTAACTTCCCTCTCTTAAAATTTCTTATACTGACTTTGCAGCGAAGAATATAGCGAATCTCATGACACGCTTTAATGTCTGACTCTCTAGAGAGTCGAAGGAGCCATTTATCTCCACCCAACTGACTAAGCCCTAAGCTATTTATATTGATCTTGAGACTGTCCAAATAGCTTCTGACTTCATCCAAGCTATAAGTCCCCGATAGACCCTCGATCACTGGGGTGAAAGGTCTTTGTCCCTTTGGTGTAAAGGTATAAAAATTTACTTTTTGCTCAAGGAGCAAACATTTAATTTTTAAAAATCTACAATGGTGCTAACTCCAATATTTGTAGCATTTTTTTCCATAAAATTTTTGATTGAAACAGACTTTTAAATAACAAGAGAAAAAATATACTCCTGGTGTACATGTGATAATATGTTATATATCAGATTGTAGGAAATAGTTTCCCAAAGCACTCTGTAAAATTTTATCAAAATCGGTCCATAAACAACTGAGATACCGCCAAAACACTAAATTTGATGTATCGCAAATTGCCCAAAGTAAGCGTTTATATCAGATTTTAGGAAATTCACCCGCCAAGCACGTTATTAAATTTTATCAAAAGCGGTCCATAACCAACTGAGATATTGCCAAAACACTACTTGTGATGTACAGCAAATTGCCCAAAGTACGTGTCTAAGAAATTTTGTTTACATTTTGTAAGTATTGTTTCAGCGATATCTCAGGTGTTTATGGACCGATTGTAATGAATTTGACAGCGTTTTTTGTGGGAGGATTTCCTAAAATCTGATATAAAAACTCCACAAATCTGATTATGAATACCATTCAAATTGTACCGATCGACTCAAAATCGGCAGGAGAATCGATTTCGCGACGTCCGTCCGTCCGTCTAACTGTTTGTCCGTCCGTCTGCCTGTCTGTCCTTTCTTCTGTTGTAGTCAAGTTTTTGGAGCTCCTGTTTTGTCGATATTTTAGATGTTTATTTTGATCAAATTAAATAGCGTTCTTAGCAGCGGATTACCTAAAGTCTGATGCACTCGGTAATTTGTGGTGGATATAATTTAGTGTTTAAGCGATATTTCAGGTGTTTTGATCGACAATGATAAAATTCAAGGTGGGACAATATCCTAAAATTTTGTGTAAAATCCAGGAGCTCCACAAATCTGATTTCAGCAGACAGACACACTGCATTTATCTTAATTTTGTGTCTGACTTTTGAACATTATGATAACATTTGAGAATGTATTATATATCAAATTATAGGTAATCTTCCTAGGAAGTACAAAAATGCAGCTAAGTATATGATATCCGTTCAAAACCTACATATGTATGTAAGTATCTGACATATCAACGAAAATTTAAATTTTTTAATTGCAATTGGCAGAAATCCGTTCACGTTTGACAATTGCTTCCGTGTAACTTCGCCTGAGGCAATCACTTAGTAGCTAATAAATGACAAATTATAATTATCTTTATACTAAATGTCATCATCATATCTATTATAATAGGTACGATGATGACATTTAGTATAAAGACGTTGTACAATATCATTATTCAGGGCGATAGCGCCTAAAAGAAGCTTTCTAGAGGGACAACATTTTACAAAAGTATTTCTGATCTCTTGAAAAGTTCGGTATTGAAAATGGGCGAGCTCGGTTCACATTTACTGTTATCTCCCATATAACCCCGACCAGGAATCACTTTAATGCTGATAAATTAAATCACATTGTAATTTCACAAAGAACTAGAGCAAAGCTTTCCACACATCCATCGGACAGATCAAAAGAACAATACATCCCAAATATTATTGTTGAAGTATTCATCTTAATTAGTTAACTAACATCAGATTAATAAGTAAATCTTTAATAAATTTTCCGACAAAGCCGATATCCATTCATTTAAAAGCTATATATTTCACGTACTCGTATGTATTTAAAACTAAGATTGTATACCTTATAATTCTAAGCCTTGTATACATTGACAATCATTGTTAAAGCTTTGACCTAAATCAGTCCGCTAACTTCAGAGTTTTACATAACTAATCATGAACTTTTAATAGTTGATTAATTCGTATGAATTAAAGTACACAACCCTCGCTGGGCACTGTGTTTTTGGGTTGCATGCCAGAATACTTAATCTTCATCAAATCGATGTGCTCTTGCAAATCTAAGGGCATCTACATTTTGAAGCATATTTTTGAAGCATCACGCCACCGAAAAGCTTTTCGTTTTCCGACTCTTAATTTTAAAGATTCTTTGAATACAATACTAGCATAACCAAATATTGCTAGGAATTATATTTAGTATGAACAAAAGAAAATTAATATACATATGAAGCATTTGTGTGGGGCTCAACTAAGTCAGTAATCAGAAACTATATAATTATCAATATATTCTTACGATTTTGTACTTTACTTTTGGAACACCATTGGTGAAGGGTATCCAAGATTCGGTAAAGCCGAATATACCACTCTTACTTGTTAACATTAATGTTAAAGCAAGTTATAATAGGTGCATTCTTACTTACATTCTTACTATTATTAATACCATCTTGTTGGTCTTCATTATCGGCAGGGAGCGCTGTATCAGCAGTTGATTTTTCAGCTTGACCTGTTGCGCAACAATTTTTGTTTGGTGTCCCTATCTTCGGGATCACTTTGTATTTATTTTTCCTTCTCAAAATTTCAAATTCTTTATAATATTGACATTTTATTTGTCAAAAATGACTAGTATCCTATCACTTATGTCACTTTATCACTTTTTATTTGTTTGTTTTTTAATTTCTTCCGCTTTAACTTCACTTGTTCACTGTTCAATTCACGAATCAATATTTATTCATTTTCAATTTCAATTTTATTATAAAGATTTTATTTTTACAATTGTTTTTAAACTAGTTTTTTTATAATAAATTTTTCCTTACATACTAAGTATTTTTAACGGACTATTCAGCTTAACCTAATTATTTTTATTTCAAAAGTGTTTATCCTCCTCTGATAAAATAAGAGGTTTGTACCATCGCTTAGAAGACCCGCCCACTCAAGTTCTAGAAGGTCTATCGGAGACAAATAGTATAAAGACCTGACGCCTTCCAGAATGTTTGCCATTTGGAAGCATTCGCTAACAAGGCTGTTCTCCAGAGAAGACATGAAAAACATGTCTTCATCATGAAGACGTCTATTCGCTCAAAACCGATCGCCTCATAAATCGACCTATTGGGTGGCCTACGATATATGCCGTCAGGCCAGAGACGTGGTCTCAACCCTATACACGCTATTAACATCCTCCTTTTCCGCTTTCTAAGCCTCTCCATCTGGGCAGAAGATATCCTGGACCAGACAGGAAAGGCGTAGGACATGAGAGGTCGAATTACTTGGCGATACAATAATAAGCTATTTTTTTTTATCGAGGCCTTCCTGACGTCTTGTTTGTTGCAAAACTTTATAAATATGACGATAGTATTCGAAGTTTTCATGGAATGTGATTCCAAGATACTTTATACGATCTTATATAGGGATAATGTCATAACCTATTTTTATACCTGGTATGTACTGTCTGTTGTTTGGGTAAAGATATTTTCTTTTGCCTTTAATAATTATACTCTCAGACTTCAAAACGTTCAAGTAAAGTCGCCATTTTGAAAGATAAGGTTCCAGTATACACTACTCGGCATAATTATTTTGACATACCAGTTGTTATTCTTCTTTTTTATTTCCGGTCCTATGCAATTAAAAAAATAAATTAAAAATATTGAAAATAATATAAAATATTGTAATTTATTAGAAAACAAAAGACCTTTCACATTTTAAATGTTTTGTATATATTTTTTTTAAATTGAAACTAAAAAAGGAAATTTCAGGATGTGGCATAAGTATTTTGACATGTTTTTAGAGAGTGTATTTTAAAAAATTGGGAACTTCAAGTTCAACAAAAATTAATAATAATTATTTAAATTAATCAAAAATATATCCTCCTTTAGCACTTTAAACTTTTTGGTGGTGGATCGAAACAGAATCCGCCAAGAACTGTAGAAACTCCATTGAAGTCTCTTTCCAAGCATTTGCAACCTCAATAACCGTTTTATATTTTGTTATTTTTAAATCCGCAGATCTGCTTTGCTTTCTATATGACTAAAAATTTTCTATAACATAAAAAACTGGACTTTGGGGAAGCCATTCCAGAGTTTTGAACACCAGCCTCTATTACAAGTTTTGTGATCATTTTGCTGTTATGACATGGAGCGTTATCCTGTTGGAAAATGAATGCGTCTCCGATCAATTTATCGCAGGAGAGAAATGCATATTCATTCTTTACTCTTAAATATTGGTGATGGCTTATGGAACCGTCAACAGGAACCATGTTCCCTACTCCACTACATGAATATATCTACAGAACATAACACTTCCATCTCCATGGTTTACTTTCTGGCATACAGGTGCAACATTTTAATGGATTTTTTTTTATTTAATTTGACAAAAACTATTTTATATGATGAGAGTGAACCTGTAGGCCAGAAAGTATAATATGGAGGTGATAACCTGAAATTTCCTTTTTAGTTTCAATTAAAAAAAATATATACAAAACATTTAAAATGTGAAGGGTATATTGTTTTCTAATAAATTACAATATTTTATACAATTTTCAATATTTTTAATTAAGTTTTTTAATTGCATAGGACCGGAAATAAAACCAGTAAGAGTGGTATATTCGGCTTTGCCGAATCTTGGATACCCTTTACCAATGGTGTTCCAAAAGTAAAGTACAAAATCGTAAGAATTTTTTGATAATTATATAGTTTCCGATTACTGACTTAGTTAAGCCCCACACAAATGCTTTTTGGTGGCATCATCATGTAGAATAGTTATGGACCCAATGGTTAGGTTTGGCAGGGGCTAATGTCGAAATGTAAAAGATAATGATTACTAGACTGCAAGTAGAGAATGCTTATTAAAGCCAGCCAGTAGCTTCGACATATATGTCTTTTTTACGAACATTTAATAAAGTTCGATAGATCAGATAAACCATGCAGAAAAAATGCTTTCAAATGTAGATGCCCTTAGATTTGCAAGAGCACATCGATTTGATGAAGGTTTGATGCCCAGTGAGGGTTGTGTACTTTAATTCGTAAGTATCATCCAACTAGTTAAAGTTCTTGATTAGTTATGTAAAACTCTGAAGTTAGCGGACCGATTTAGATCAAAGCTTTAATAATGATTGTTTTGTCAATGTATACAAGCCATAGAATTATAGGGTATACACTCTTAGTTTTAGATACATACGTGAAATATATAGCTTTTAAATAAATGGATATCAGCATTTTCGGAAAAGTTATTGAAGATTTACTTATTTATCTGTTAGTTAGTTAACTAATTAAGATGAATACTTCATCAATAATATTTGGGATGCATTGTTCTTCCGATCTGTCTGATGGATGTGTGGAAAGTTTTGCTCTAGTTCTTTGTGGAATTATGTGATTTAATTTATCAGCATTAAAGTGATTCCCGGTAGGGGTTATATGGGAGATTTTACTAAATGTGAACCGAGCTCGCCCATTTTCAATACCGAACTTTTCAAGAGATCAGAAATACTTTTGTCAAATGTTGTCCCTCTAGAAAGTTTATGTTATGCGCTATCACCCTGAACAACGATATTGTAAAACGTCTTTATATTAAATGTCATCATCGTATCTATTATAATAGATACGATGATGACATTTAGTATAAAGATAATTATAATTTGTCATTTATTAGCTAGCCTTAGGCGAAGTTATACGGAAGCAATTGTCAAAAGTGAACGGATTTCTCCCAATTGCAATTAAAAAAATTTAATTTTCGTCGATATGTGAGATACATATATACATATGTAGGTTTTGAACGGATATCATATACTTAGCTGCATTTATGTACTTCCTAGGAAGATTACCTATAATTTGATATATAAAACATATTCAAATGTTATCATAATGTTCAAAAGTCAGACACAAAGTTAAGATAAATGCAGTGTGTCTGTCTGTTAAAATCAGATTTGTGGAGCTCTTGCATTTTACACAAAATTTTAGGATATCGTCTCACCCTGAATTTCATCATTGTCGATGAAAACATGATGCACAGAATCTTTAAAATTAAGAGTCGGAAAACGAAAAGCTTTTTGGTGGCGTCATCATCTAAAATAGTTATGGACCCAAATGTTAGGTTGGGCAGGTGGCTGATGTCGAAGGCAGCGTCACTTCGATTCTAAAGTGATATGTGTCTATTTTACGAACACTTGATAAAGTTCGATAGAGCAGATAAACCATGCAGAAAGGATGCTTCAAAATGTAGATGCCCTTAGATTTGCAAGAGCACATCGATTTGATGAAGATTAAATATTCTGGCATGCAACCCAAAAACACAGTGCCCAGTGAGGGTTGTGTACTTTAATTCATACGAATTGTTCAACTATTGAAAGTTTATGATTAGTTATGTAAAACTCTGAACTGATTTAGGTCAAAGCTTTAACAATGATTGTCAATGTATACAAGCCTGAGTTTTAGATACATACGAGTACGTGAAATATATAGCTTTTAAATGAATGGATATCAGCTTTGGCGGAAAATTTATTGAAGATTTACTTATTAATCTGAAGTTAGTTAACTTATTAAGATGAATACTTCAACAATAATATTTGGGATCTATTGTTCTTTCGATCTGTCCGATGGATGTGTGGAAAGTTTTGCTCTAGTTCTTTGTGCAATTATAATATGATTTAATGTATCAGCATTAAAGTAATTCCCGGTCGGGGTTATGTGGGAGATAACAGTAAATGTGAACCGAGCTCGCCCATTTTCAATGCCGAACTTTTCAAGAGAAATACTTTTGTCAAATGTTGTCCCTCTAGAAAGTTTATTTTAGGCGCTATCGCTCTGAATAACGATATTGTACAACGTCTTTATACTAAATGTCATCATCGTATCTATTATAATAGATATATAATTATAATTAGTTAGCTAATTAGATAATTATAATTTGTCATTTATTAGCTACTAAGAGATTGCCTTAGGCGAAGTTATACGGGAGCAATAGTCAAACGTGAACGGATTTCTCCCAATTGCAATTAAACAATTTAAATTTTCGTTGATATGTGAGATACATACAAACATATGTAGGTTTTGAACGGATATCATGTACTTAGCTGCATTTTTGTACTTTCTAGGAAGATTACCTATAATTTGATATATAATACATTCTCAAATGTTATCATAATGTTTAAAACTCAGACATAAAATTAAGATAAATGCAGTATGTCTGTCTGCTAAAATCAGATTTGTGGAGCTCCTGGAAGGTATACCCATATGCATTTTACACAAAATTTTAGGATATCGTCCCACCCTGAGCTCCAAAAACTCCAATCACTTGACAGGTAGACGGACGGACATGTAGACGGACGGATAAACAAACAGACGGACGGACAAACAAACAGACGGACGGACGGACGTAGCGAAATCGATTCTCCTGCCGATTCTGAGTTGATCGGTACAATTTGAATGGTATTCATAATCAGATTTGTGGAGTATATATATCAGATTTTAGGAAATCCACCCACAAAGAACGACGTCAAATTTCATCACAATCGGTCCATAAACACCTGAAATATCGCTGAAACAATACTCACAAAATGTAAACAAAATTTCTTAGCAACGTACTTTCAGCAATTTGCTGTACATTAAATGTAGTGTTTTGGCGGCATCTCAATTGTTTATAGACCGCTTTTGACAAAATTTTATAACACGCTTGGCGGGGGAATTTCCTAAAATCTGATATAAAATTTATGTAGGTCCTAAAGGAGGATGGTTTTTTTCTATTTCTGCATTTCATTTTTTCATCAAACATTCTCTAATGCGTACTTTGGGCAATTTGCGATACATCAAATTTAGTGTTTTGGCAATATCTCAGTTGCTTATGGACCGATTTTGATAAAATTTTACAGAGTGCTTTGGGAAACTATTTGCTACAATCTGATATATAACATATTATCACATGTATATCAGGATTATCTTTTTTCTCTTGTTATTTAAAAGTGTGTTTCAATCAAAAATTTTAAAATTTTCATCTAATTTTTGGTATTTTTTCGATATTTTCGGTGTTTATAAACCGATTTTAATGAAATTAAATAGCGTTCATTGCGGGAGAATTTCCTAAAATCTGATATATAATTTATGTAGGTTCTTCCTCCAGGGGCTTCAGAAACTTGATTTCAACAGACAGACAGACGGACAGACGTCCGCTTAATCGATTCTCCTCCCGATTCTGAGTCGATCGGTATAATTTTTATGGGGTCTACGATCACCACGAAAATTACAAACGGAATCACAAACTTATAATACCCTTTCACCTATTGGTGAAGGGTATAAAAAGGACAAACAGGTAGACGGACGGACATGTAGACGGACGGACAAACAAACAGACGGACGGACAGACGGACGGAGGTCGCGAAATCGATTCTTGTGCCGATTCTGAGTTGATCGGTACAATTTGAATGGTATTCATAATCAGATTTGTGGAGTATATATATCTGATTTTAGAAAATCCTCCCATAAAGAACGATGTCAAATTTCATCACAATCGGTCCATAAACACCTGAGATATCGCTGAAACAATACTTACAAAATGTAAACAAAATTTCTTAGACACTTACTTTGGGCAATTTGCTGTACATCAAATGTAGTGTTATGGCGATATCTCAATTGTTTATAGACCGCTTTTGATAAAATTTAATAACGTGCTTGGTGGGGGAATTTCCTAAAATCTGATATAAAATTTATGTAGGTCCGTACTAAAGGAGGATAGTTTTAACTATTTCTGCATTTAATTTTTTCAACAAACATTCTCTAATGTGTACTTTGGGCAATTTGCGATACATCAAATTCAGTGTTTTGGCGATATCTCAGTTGTTTATGGACCGATTTTGATAAAATTTTACAGAGTGCTTTGGGAAAATATTTCCTACAATCTGATATATAACATATTATCACATGTACACCAGGAGTATCTTTTTTCTCTTGTTGTTTAAAAGTGTGTTTCAATCAAAAATTTTCAAATTTTCGTCTAATTTTTGGTATTTTTTCGATATTTTCGGTGTTTATAAACCGATTTTAATGAAATTTAATAGCGTTCATTGCGGGAGAATTTCCTAAAATCTGATATATAATTTATGTAAGTCCATCCTCCAGGGGCTTCGGAAACTTGATTTCAACAGACAGACAGACGGACGGACAGACAGACAGACAGACGGACATCGCTTAATCGAATCTCCTCCCGATTCTGAGTCGATCGGTATAATTTTTATGGGGTCTACGATCACTAATAAAAAAATTACAAACGGAATCACAAACTTATAATACCCTTTCACCTATTGGTGAAGGGTATAAAAAGGGAAATTTTGAAAATTTTCCATAAAAAAAGGAAATTTTGAAAATTTTCCATAAAAAAAAGAAATTTTGAAAATTTCCCACAAAAAGGAGAAATTTTGAAAATTTCCCATAAAAAAGGGAAATTTAAAAAATTTCCCATAAAAATGGAAATTTTGCAAATTTCCAAAAAAGGGACATTTTGCAAATTTCCAAAAAAGGGACATTTTTTGAAAATATCCCGTAAAAATGTAAATTTTTGAAAATTTCCCCTTTTTTAAGAGATTTTCAAAAAGTTTTACTTGATTTTAGGATAATTAAAATGTATAAACAAATTACACACTGATACATTTTGAGGAAAAAGAAATACACTTTTAAGGAAACCTATATCAAACGATAGGCCTTATTGAGTGCATCAGTTTGTCATTTTTAGAAATTCCGATATACCCTCAAAATCAAAAGTTATCGATAAAAAACGATTTTTTTGGTCTTCTCGAACAAAAATAGGCCTAGCTAAGTCATTAGTTCATCGATTTGAAATTTTAAGACGGTTTGACACAGACAAGACATCAGGCTTTCTTCTTGTTAAAAAAGGTTTTTTATTTCATCAAATTATCACAAAAATATTTTCAAACAAATTTAAATTTTTATTTTTTTTTTTCGATTTTTTCACATTGGGACGCCCTTTTCCGCAGTATTTTGTTAGGAATGCCAAACTTTTTTATATTTACTTGAAAAGTGCATTAAATATTTTGTGAACCTAGGTTATTTAAATTTAAATTAACAGCGAATTAAAAAAATATATAAGTTTTTTTTGTAAAAGGGCCAGTTTAATTAACGTACTATATAAAGTATAAGTACTTATATTTATACGCACTTATGAATGAAGTTAAAAAAGGATAGAAACAAAGAGTACGACATAATGTCCAAGATCTATTTATGCTCATTTCCAAGCTCATTTCCTGCACGCCCATTTGGATTTTTTCCAGAAAATCTTGGAAAACTCAGTGATGAGCAAGGTGAAAGATTCCACCAAGAAATTTTAACTATTGAAAAACGCTACCAGGGGAAAAGCCCAATAAAAATGCTAGCAAATTACTGCTGGTCACTCAAACGTGAAACGAGTGACAGTGTATATAGCCGTAAAAGAGAAAAGAAGCATTTTTAGTTAACTTCTTAAGTCACTTTTTTCGAATTTCAAGAAGTGCCGGCCAGAAAAATGTGCAAGTTTTCGGTTTTTGCAAATTTTGACCTATAAGCTTAACTTTTTGACAAAATCTGAATGTTAATTTGTAATTTAGACCTAATTTGCTTTCCATCAACAAATATCATAAAATCAAATAGATGTCTTCAAGGAACCAAAATTTCTATGAAAATTTCCTATAACTCAAAAAATCTTTAGCCGATTTATACGCTACTTACGTAGATAAAAAGCTAATTGAGTCTACATTATGAATTAATATTTACACTTTGTTAAAATGTTTACTAAAAAAGTTAAATTTTACAAGAACTAAAAAATTTGCCATATTTTTTCTTATAAACGCAATTTTCAACTTCATGGCCTGGGCGCCACGTGATAACGTAGTCCGATTTGGCTTAAATTTTGTTATTTGTCTCACCGAATGCCATTATAATCCGACCGCCATTTCTCTACTTTCGAAAAAAGTTGAAAAAACACTCTAACGCAGTATTGTATAGAAAATTTTCTAATATACAAATAATACTGAATTCACCTTTTTTACTAAAATTATTATATCTCTGTTAATATGTTTCCGATTTTAATTAAAGTACTCTTGATTTACAAAATGGTAACCATGATTTTTTTTTAAGTCAAAATATATTAGGCTTTCTGATAAATTTTACGAAAAAAAAGCTTCCGAAGTTGAAAAAATTGAAAAAAAAATAAAATTTTAACTTCAGCGGAAAATATTTTTATGATAAATTGGCCATGTTAAAAAAAGGTCTTTACGAAGTGAAAGCCTAGTTTGTTTTCTGTCGAAACACATTTAAAATTTAAAATCGATGTAAAAATGACTCAGTTAAGCCTTCTTTTCTCCGCTAAGTCCAAAAAAATCGTTTTTTATCGATAACTTTCGATTTTGAGGGTATATCAAAAATTTTAAAAATGGTAAAATGATCTTCTAACCGAGTTCTACTGGTTGAGCTTGGTTTCGTTCCGAGTGTATTTTCACTGTATTAGAGTGTTATTATTTGAAATTTCATTAACTTTTTTAAATAAAAAACAAGTAAGTCCCAGTTTACATTGTACAACTTTTGTCGTTGCAATTCTTAGTTTGTGGGAAAATAGGGGGAGTAAAAATACTAGGGGAAGAGAGAAACTAAAAGTAGTACACATATGCATGTACTCTTGAAATTCGTTTATTCCCCAATTCGTAATTTTAATCGTGAAGTTAGCTGCAAGTATATTTTGACACTTGTTTTATTTTCTTATTCATGAGTGCTCACGTTCAAGTGGCTTTATTTTCAATTGAATTAAATATAAAATTAAAAATATTTGTAAAAATATTTGTAAAAATATCAATATTGGTATTGTTCGAAAAACAATTTCTTGTACACGAAAAATACTTGTTTGAGCAAATGTATTGTTTTTGTTTACCACACGAATATACTTAAAAAAGAAAATGTCAAAAATTATGTACCTATGCATACGTCAATAAAAAATATCGGTGACAAAAATCGTACAATTTAAACGCAAATGCAATTTTAGAGAAAGAACGACAAAAATCGCAGCGATAAAGATTGTACAATGTAAACTGGGACTAAGAGTGTTATATGCGGCTGTGCCCACCATCAAGTTGTGTTAAATTTAGAAATATCTTTCATATATCTACGAGGGAGCAGCTAACTCAAAATGTGGACCCAATTCGAAAAAAGTTGTTACGCTAGTTGGTATTGTTAGTAAAATATTTGGACTAAGTTCGGTTGCAGGAGCTTTATAGTTGAACATTTAAAAGTATGTAAGTGGTTTCCCTAGTATTTACTTTGAACAAAATTCGGTATCGTAACCTGTTATGGTTTTACATTAATAAGTTGTTAAATGCTTTTCGTTTAGCTTAATATTAAGTTAGGATAAACATGCTGAAAATAATACGACAGGTCCATATATTTGGTTAAGAGTTCTTATGCATCTACCGTATACAATTTGTTTATGTAGGTTCTTCCTCCAGGGGCTTCAGAAACTTGATTTCAACAGACAGACAGACGGACAGACAGACAGACGTCCGCTTAATCGATTCTCCTCCCGATTCTGAGTCGATCGGTATAATTTTTATGGGGTCTACGATCACCACGAAAATTACAAACGGAATCACAAACTTATAATACCCTTTCACCTATTGGTGAAGGGTATAAAAAGGACAAACAGGTAGACGGACGGACATGTAGACGGACGGACAAACAAACAGACGGACGGACAGACGGACGGAGGTCGCGAAATCAATTCTTGTGCCGATTCTGAGTTGATCGGTACAATTTGAATGGTATTCATAATCAGATTTGTGGAGTATATATATCAGATTTTAGAAAATCCTCCCATTAAGAACGATGTCAAATTTCATCACAATCGGTCCATAAACACCTGAGATATCGCTGAAACAATACTTACAAAATGTAAACAAAATTTCTTAGACACTTACTTTGGGCAATTTGCTGTACATCAAATGTAGTGTTATGGCGATATCTCAATTGTTTATAGACCGCTTTTGATAAAATTTAATAACGTGCTTGGTGGGGGAATTTCCTAAAATCTGATATAAAATTTATGTAGGTCCGTACTAAAGGAGGATAGTTTTAACTATTTCTGCATTTAATTTTTTCAACAAACATTCTCTAATGTGTACTTTGGGCAATTTGCGATACATCAAATTCAGTGTTTTGGCGATATCTCAGTTGTTTATGGACCGATTTTGATAAAACGATAGGCCTTATTGAGTGCATCAGTTTGTCATTTTTAGAAATTCCGATATACCCTCAAAATCAAAAGTTATCGATAAAAAACGATTTTTTTGGTCTTCTCGAACAAAAATAGGCCTAGCTAAGTCATTTGTTCATCGATTTGAAATTTTAAGACGGTTTGACACAGACAAGACATCAGGCTTTCTTCTTGTTAAAAAAGGTTTTTTATTTCATCAAATTATCACAAAAATATTTTCAAACAAATTTAAATTTTTATTTTTTTTTTTTTCGATTTTTTCACATTGGGACGCCCTTTTCCGCAGTATTTTGTTAGGAATGCCAAACTTTTTTATATTTACTTGAAAAGTGCATTAAATATTTTGTGAACCTAGGTTATTTAAATTTAAATTAACAGCGAATTAAAAAAATATATAAGTTTTTTTTGTAAAAGGGCCAGTTTAATTAACGTACTATATAAAGTATAAGTACTTATATTTATACGCACTTATGAATGAAGTTAAAAAAGGATAGAAACAAAGAGTACGACATAATGTCCAAGATCTATTTATGCTCATTTCCAAGCTCATTTCCTGCACGCCCATTTGGATTTTTTCCAGAAAATCTTGGAAAACTCAGTGATGAGCAAGGTGAAAGATTCCACCAAGAAATTTTAACTATTGAAAAACGCTACCAGGGGAAAAGCCCAATAAAAATGCTAGCAAATTACTGCTGGTCACTCAAACGTGAAACGAGTGACAGTGTATATAGCCGTAAAAGAGAAAAGAAGCATTTTTAGTTAACTTCTTAAGTCACTTTTTTCGAATTTCAAGAAGTGCCGGCCAGAAAAATGTGCAAGTTTTCGGTTTTTGCAAATTTTGACCTATAAGCTTAACTTTTTGACAAAATCTGAATGTTAATTTGTAATTTAGACCTAATTTGCTTTCCATCAACAAATATCATAAAATCAAATAGATGTCTTCAAGGAACCAAAATTTCTATGAAAATTTCCTATAACTCAAAAAATCTTTAGCCGATTTATACGCTACTTACGTAGATAAAAAGCTAATTGAGTCTACATTATGAATTAATATTTACACTTTGTTAAAATGTTTACTAAAAAAGTTAAATTTTACAAGAACTAAAAAATTTGCCATATTTTTTCTTATAAACGCAATTTTCAACTTCATGGCCTGGGCGCCACGTGATAACGTAGTCCGATTTGGCTTAAATTTTGTTATTTGTCTCACCGAATGCCATTATAATCCGACCGCCATTTCTCTACTTTCGAAAAAAGTTGAAAAAACACTCTAACGCAGTATTGTATAGAAAATTTTCTAATATACAAATAATACTGAATTCACCTTTTTTACTAAAATTATTATATCTCTGTTAATATGTTTCCGATTTTAATTAAAGTACTCTTGATTTACAAAATGGTAACCATGATTTTTTTTTAAGTCAAAATATATTAGGCTTTCTGATAAATTTTACGAAAAAAAAGCTTCCGAAGTTGAAAAAATTGAAAAAAAAATAAAATTTTAACTTCAGCGGAAAATATTTTTATGATAAATTGGCCATGTTAAAAAAAGGTCTTTACGAAGTGAAAGCCTAGTTTGTTTTCTGTCGAAACACATTTAAAATTTAAAATCGATGTAAAAATGACTCAGTTAAGCCTTCTTTTCTCCGCTAAGTCCAAAAAAATCGTTTTTTATCGATAACTTTCGATTTTGAGGGTATATCAAAAATTTTAAAAATGGTAAAATGATCTTCTAACCGAGTTCTACTGGTTGAGCTTGGTTTCGTTCCGAGTGTATTTTCACTGTATTAGAGTGTTATTATTTGAAATTTCATTAACTTTTTTAAATAAAAAACAAGTAAGTCCCAGTTTACATTGTACAACTTTTGTCGTTGCAATTCTTAGTTTGTGGGAAAATAGGGGGAGTAAAAATACTAGGGGAAGAGAGAAACTAAAAGTAGTACACATATGCATGTACTCTTGAAATTCGTTTATTCCCCAATTCGTAATTTTAATCGTGAAGTTAGCTGCAAGTATATTTTGACACTTGTTTTATTTTCTTATTCATGAGTGCTCACGTTCAAGTGGCTTTATTTTCAATTGAATTAAATATAAAATTAAAAATATTTGTAAAAATATTTGTAAAAATATCAATATTGTTATTGTTCGAAAAACAATTTCTTGTACACGAAAAATACTTGTTTGAGCAAATGTATTGTTTTTGTTTACCACACGAATATACTTAAAAAAGAAAATGTCAAAAATTATGTACCTATGCATACGTCAATAAAAAATATCGGTGACAAAAATCGTACAATTTAAAGGCAAATGCAATTTTAGAGAAAGAACGACAAAAATCGCAGCGATAAAGATTGTACAATGTAAACTGGGACTAAGAGTGTTATATGCGGCTGTGCCCACCATCAAGTTGTGTTAAATTTAGAAATATCTTTCATATATCTACGAGGGAGCAGCTAACTCAAAATGTGGACCCAATTCGAAAAAAGTTGTTACGCTAGTTGGTATTGTTAGTAAAATATTTGGACTAAGTTCGGTTGCAGGAGCTTTATAGTTGAACATTTAAAAGTATGTAAGTGGTTTCCCTAGTATTTACTTTGAACAAAATTCGGTATCGTAACCTGTTATGGTTTTACATTAATAAGTTGTTAAATGCTTTTCGTTTAGCTTAATATTAAGTTAGGATAAACATGCTGAAAATAATACGACAGGTCCATATATTTGGTTAAGAGTTCTTATGCATCTACCGTATACAATTTGTTTATGTAGGTTCTTCCTCCAGGGGCTTCAGAAACTTGATTTCAACAGACAGACAGACGGACAGACAGACAGACGTCCGCTTAATCGATTCTCCTCCCGATTCTGAGTCGATCGGTATAATTTTTATGGGGTCTACGATCACCACGAAAATTACAAACGGAATCACAAACTTATAATACCCTTTCACCTATTGGTGAAGGGTATAAAAAGGACAAACAGGTAGACGGACGGACATGTAGACGGACGGACAAACAAACAGACGGACGGACAGACGGACGGAGGTCGCGAAATCAATTCTTGTGCCGATTCTGAGTTGATCGGTACAATTTGAATGGTATTCATAATCAGATTTGTGGAGTATATATATCAGATTTTAGAAAATCCTCCCATAAAGAACGATGTCAAATTTCATCACAATCGGTCCATAAACACCTGAGATATCGCTGAAACAATACTTACAAAATGTAAACAAAATTTCTTAGACACTTACTTTGGGCAATTTGCTGTACATCAAATGTAGTGTTATGGCGATATCTCAATTGTTTATAGACCGCTTTTGATAAAATTTAATAACGTGCTTGGTGGGGGAATTTCCTAAAATCTGATATAAAATTTATGTAGGTCCGTACTAAAGGAGGATAGTTTTAACTATTTCTGCATTTAATTTTTTCAACAAACATTCTCTAATGTGTACTTTGGGCAATTTGCGATACATCAAATTCAGTGTTTTGGCGATATCTCAGTTGTTTATGGACCGATTTTGATAAAACGATAGGCCTTATTGAGTGCATCAGTTTGTCATTTTTAGAAATTCCGATATACCCTCAAAATCAAAAGTTATCGATAAAAAACGATTTTTTTGGTCTTCTCGAACAAAAATAGGCCTAGCTAAGTCATTTGTTCATCGATTTGAAATTTTAAGACGGTTTGACACAGACAAGACATCAGGCTTTCTTCTTGTTAAAAAAGGTTTTTTATTTCATCAAATTATCACAAAAATATTTTCAAACAAATTTAAATTTTTATTTTTTTTTTTTTCGATTTTTTCACATTGGGACGCCCTTTTCCGCAGTATTTTGTTAGGAATGCCAAACTTTTTTATATTTACTTGAAAAGTGCATTAAATATTTTGTGAACCTAGGTTATTTAAATTTAAATTAACAGCGAATTAAAAAAATATATAAGTTTTTTTTGTAAAAGGGCCAGTTTAATTAACGTACTATATAAAGTATAAGTACTTATATTTATACGCACTTATGAATGAAGTTAAAAAAGGATAGAAACAAAGAGTACGACATAATGTCCAAGATCTATTTATGCTCATTTCCAAGCTCATTTCCTGCACGCCCATTTGGATTTTTTCCAGAAAATCTTGGAAAACTCAGTGATGAGCAAGGTGAAAGATTCCACCAAGAAATTTTAACTATTGAAAAACGCTACCAGGGGAAAAGCCCAATAAAAATGCTAGCAAATTACTGCTGGTCACTCAAACGTGAAACGAGTGACAGTGTATATAGCCGTAAAAGAGAAAAGAAGCATTTTTAGTTAACTTCTTAAGTCACTTTTTTCGAATTTCAAGAAGTGCCGGCCAGAAAAATGTGCAAGTTTTCGGTTTTTGCAAATTTTGACCTATAAGCTTAACTTTTTGACAAAATCTGAATGTTAATTTGTAATTTAGACCTAATTTGCTTTCCATCAACAAATATCATAAAATCAAATAGATGTCTTCAAGGAACCAAAATTTCTATGAAAATTTCCTATAACTCAAAAAATCTTTAGCCGATTTATACGCTACTTACGTAGATAAAAAGCTAATTGAGTCTACATTATGAATTAATATTTACACTTTGTTAAAATGTTTACTAAAAAAGTTAAATTTTACAAGAACTAAAAAATTTGCCATATTTTTTCTTATAAACGCAATTTTCAACTTCATGGCCTGGGCGCCACGTGATAACGTAGTCCGATTTGGCTTAAATTTTGTTATTTGTCTCACCGAATGCCATTATAATCCGACCGCCATTTCTCTACTTTCGAAAAAAGTTGAAAAAACACTCTAACGCAGTATTGTATAGAAAATTTTCTAATATACAAATAATACTGAATTCACCTTTTTTACTAAAATTATTATATCTCTGTTAATATGTTTCCGATTTTAATTAAAGTACTCTTGATTTACAAAATGGTAACCATGATTTTTTTTTAAGTCAAAATATATTAGGCTTTCTGATAAATTTTACGAAAAAAAAGCTTCCGAAGTTGAAAAAATTGAAAAAAAAATAAAATTTTAACTTCAGCGGAAAATATTTTTATGATAAATTGGCCATGTTAAAAAAAGGTCTTTACGAAGTGAAAGCCTAGTTTGTTTTCTGTCGAAACACATTTAAAATTTAAAATCGATGTAAAAATGACTCAGTTAAGCCTTCTTTTCTCCGCTAAGTCCAAAAAAATCGTTTTTTATCGATAACTTTCGATTTTGAGGGTATATCAAAAATTTTAAAAATGGTAAAATGATCTTCTAACCGAGTTCTACTGGTTGAGCTTGGTTTCGTTCCGAGTGTATTTTCACTGTATTAGAGTGTTATTATTTGAAATTTCATTAACTTTTTTAAATAAAAAACAAGTAAGTCCCAGTTTACATTGTACAACTTTTGTCGTTGCAATTCTTAGTTTGTGGGAAAATAGGGGGAGTAAAAATACTAGGGGAAGAGAGAAACTAAAAGTAGTACACATATGCATGTACTCTTGAAATTCGTTTATTCCCCAATTCGTAATTTTAATCGTGAAGTTAGCTGCAAGTATATTTTGACACTTGTTTTATTTTCTTATTCATGAGTGCTCACGTTCAAGTGGCTTTATTTTCAATTGAATTAAATATAAAATTAAAAATATTTGTAAAAATATTTGTAAAAATATCAATATTGGTATTGTTCGAAAAACAATTTCTTGTACACGAAAAATACTTGTTTGAGCAAATGTATTGTTTTTGTTTACCACACGAATATACTTAAAAAAGAAAATGTCAAAAATTATGTACCTATGCATACGTCAATAAAAAATATCGGTGACAAAAATCGTACAATTTAAAGGCAAATGCAATTTTAGAGAAAGAACGACAAAAATCGCAGCGATAAAGATTGTACAATGTAAACTGGGACTAAGAGTGTTATATGCGGCTGTGCCCACCATCAAGTTGTGTTAAATTTAGAAATATCTTTCATATATCTACGAGGGAGCAGCTAACTCAAAATGTGGACCCAATTCGAAAAAAGTTGTTACGCTAGTTGGTATTGTTAGTAAAATATTTGGACTAAGTTCGGTTGCAGGAGCTTTATAGTTGAACATTTAAAAGTATGTAAGTGGTTTCCCTAGTATTTACTTTGAACAAAATTCGGTATCGTAACCTGTTATGGTTTTACATTAATAAGTTGTTAAATGCTTTTCGTTTAGCTTAATATTAAGTTAGGATAAACATGCTGAAAATAATACGACAGGTCCATATATTTGGTTAAGAGTTCTTATGCATCTACCGTATACAATTTGTTTATGTAGGTTCTTCCTCCAGGGGCTTCAGAAACTTGATTTCAACAGACAGACAGACGGACAGACAGACAGACAGACGTCCGCTTAATCGATTCTCCTCCCGATTCTGAGTCGATCGGTATAATTTTTATGGGGTCTACGATCACCACGAAAATTACAAACGGAATCACAAACTTATAATACCCTTTCACCTATTGGTGAAGGGTATAAAAAGGACAAACAGGTAGACGGACGGACATGTAGACGGACGGACAAACAAACAGACGGACGGACAGACGGACGGAGGTCGCGAAATCAATTCTTGTGCCGATTCTGAGTTGATCGGTACAATTTGAATGGTATTCATAATCAGATTTGTGGAGTATATATATCAGATTTTAGAAAATCCTCCCATAAAGAACGATGTCAAATTTCATCACAATCGGTCCATAAACACCTGAGATATCGCTGAAACAATACTTACAAAATGTAAACAAAATTTCTTAGACACTTACTTTGGGCAATTTGCTGTACATCAAATGTAGTGTTATGGCGATATCTCAATTGTTTATAGACCGCTTTTGATAAAATTTAATAACGTGCTTGGTGGGGGAATTTCCTAAAATCTGATATAAAATTTATGTAGGTCCGTACTAAAGGAGGATAGTTTTAACTATTTCTGCATTTAATTTTTTCAACAAACATTCTCTAATGTGTACTTTGGGCAATTTGCGATACATCAAATTCAGTGTTTTGGCGATATCTCAGTTGTTTATGGACCGATTTTGATAAAACGATAGGCCTTATTGAGTGCATCAGTTTGTCATTTTTAGAAATTCCGATATACCCTCAAAATCAAAAGTTATCGATAAAAAACGATTTTTTTGGTCTTCTCGAACAAAAATAGGCCTAGCTAAGTCATTTGTTCATCGATTTGAAATTTTAAGACGGTTTGACACAGACAAGACATCAGGCTTTCTTCTTGTTAAAAAAGGTTTTTTATTTCATCAAATTATCACAAAAATATTTTCAAACAAATTTAAATTTTTATTTTTTTTTTTCGATTTTTTCACATTGGGACGCCCTTTTCCGCAGTATTTTGTTAGGAATGCCAAACTTTTTTATATTTACTTGAAAAGTGCATTAAATATTTTGTGAACCTAGGTTATTTAAATTTAAATTAACAGCGAATTAAAAAAATATATAAGTTTTTTTTGTAAAAGGGCCAGTTTAATTAACGTACTATATAAAGTATAAGTACTTATATTTATACGCACTTATGAATGAAGTTAAAAAAGGATAGAAACAAAGAGTACGACATAATGTCCAAGATCTATTTATGCTCATTTCCAAGCTCATTTCCTGCACGCCCATTTGGATTTTTTCCAGAAAATCTTGGAAAACTCAGTGATGAGCAAGGTGAAAGATTCCACCAAGAAATTTTAACTATTGAAAAACGCTACCAGGGGAAAAGCCCAATAAAAATGCTAGCAAATTACTGCTGGTCACTCAAACGTGAAAGCTAATCGTGAAGTTAGCTGCAAGTATATCTTGACACTTGTTTTATTTTCTTATTCATGAGTGCTCACGTTCAAGTGCCTTTATTTTCAATTGAATTAAATATAAAATTAAAAATATTTGTAAAAATATTTGTAAAAATATCAATATTGGTATTGTTCGAAAAACAATTTCTTGTACACGAAAAATACTTGTTTGAGCAAATGTATTGTTTTTGTTTACCACACGAATATACTTAAAAAAGAAAATGTCAAAAATTATGTACCTATGCATACGTCAATAAAAAATATCGGTGACAAAAATCGTACAATTTAAACGCAAATGCAATTTTAGAGAAAGAACGACAAAAATCGCAGCGATAAAGATTGTACAATGTAAACTGGGACTAAGAGTGTTATATGCGGCTGTGCCCACCATCAAGTTGTGTTAAATTTAGAAATATCTTTCATATATCTACGAGGGAGCAGCTAACTCAAAATGTGGACCCAATTCGAAAAAAGTTGTTACGCTAGTTGGTATTGTTAGTAAAATATTTGGACTAAGTTCGGTTGCAGGAGCTTTATAGTTGAACATTTAAAAGTATGTAAGTGGTTTCCCTAGTATTTACTTTGAACAAAATTCGGTATCGTAACCTGTTATGGTTTTACATTAATAAGTTGTTAAATGCTTTTCGTTTAGCTTAATATTAAGTTAGGATAAACATGCTGAAAATAATACGACAGGTCCATATATTTGGTTAAGAGTTCTTATGCATCTACCGTATACAATTTGTTTATGTAGGTTCTTCCTCCAGGGGCTTCAGAAACTTGATTTCAACAGACAGACAGACGGACAGACAGACAGACGTCCGCTTAATCGATTCTCCTCCCGATTCTGAGTCGATCGGTATAATTTTTATGGGGTCTACGATCACCACGAAAATTACAAACGGAATCACAAACTTATAATACCCTTTCACCTATTGGTGAAGGGTATAAAAAGGACAAACAGGTAGACGGACGGACATGTAGACGGACGGACAAACAAACAGACGGACGGAGGTCGCGAAATCAATTCTTGTGCCGATTCTGAGTTGATCGGTACAATTTGAATGGTATTCATAATCAGATTTGTGGAGTATATATATCAGATTTTAGAAAATCCTCCCATAAAGAACGATGTCAAATTTCATCACAATCGGTCCATAAACACCTGAGATATCGCTGAAACAATACTTACAAAATGTAAACAAAATTTCTTAGACACTTACTTTGGGCAATTTGCTGTACATCAAATGTAGTGTTATGGCGATATCTCAATTGTTTATAGACCGCTTTTGATAAAATTTAATAACGTGCTTGGTGGGGGAATTTCCTAAAATCTGATATAAAATTTATGTAGGTCCGTACTAAAGGAGGATAGTTTTAACTATTTCTGCATTTAATTTTTTCAACAAACATTCTCTAATGTGTACTTTGGGCAATTTGCGATACATCAAATTCAGTGTTTTGGCGATATCTCAGTTGTTTATGGACCGATTTTGATAAAACGATAGGCCTTATTGAGTGCATCAGTTTGTCATTTTTAGAAATTCCGATATACCCTCAAAATCAAAAGTTATCGATAAAAAACGATTTTTTTGGTCTTCTCGAACAAAAATAGGCCTAGCTAAGTCATTTGTTCATCGATTTGAAATTTTAAGACGGTTTGACACAGACAAGACATCAGGCTTTCTTCTTGTTAAAAAAGGTTTTTTATTTCATCAAATTATCACAAAAATATTTTCAAACAAATTTAAATTTTTATTTTTTTTTTTTCGATTTTTTCACATTGGGACGCCCTTTTCCGCAGTATTTTGTTAGGAATGCCAAACTTTTTTATATTTACTTGAAAAGTGCATTAAATATTTTGTGAACCGAGGTTATTTAAATTTAAATTAACAGCGAATTAAAAAAATATATAAGTTTTTTTTGTAAAAGGGCCAGTTTAATTAACGTACTATATAAAGTATAAGTACTTATATTTATACGCACTTATGAATGAAGTTAAAAAAGGATAGAAACAAAGAGTACGACATAATGTCCAAGATCTATTTATGCTCATTTCCAAGCTCATTTCCTGCACGCCCATTTGGATTTTTTCCAGAAAATCTTGGAAAACTCAGTGATGAGCAAGGTGAAAGATTCCACCAAGAAATTTTAACTATTGAAAAACGCTACCAGGGGAAAAGCCCAATAAAAATGCTAGCAAATTACTGCTGGTCACTCAAACGTGAAACGAGTGACAGTGTATATAGCCGTAAAAGAGAAAAGAAGCATTTTTAGTTAACTTCTTAAGTCACTTTTTTCGAATTTCAAGAAGTGCCGGCCAGAAAAATGTGCAAGTTTTCGGTTTTTGCAAATTTTGACCTATAAGCTTAACTTTTTGACAAAATCTGAATGTTAATTTGTAATTTAGACCTAATTTGCTTTCCATCAACAAATATCATAAAATCAAATAGATGTCTTCAAGGAACCAAAATTTCTATGAAAATTTCCTATAACTCAAAAAATCTTTAGCCGATTTATACGCTACTTACGTAGATAAAAAGCTAATTGAGTCTACATTATGAATTAATATTTACACTTTGTTAAAATGTTTACTAAAAAAGTTAAATTTTACAAGAACTAAAAAATTTGCCATATTTTTTCTTATAAACGCAATTTTCAACTTCATGGCCTGGGCGCCACGTGATAACGTAGTCCGATTTGGCTTAAATTTTGTTATTTGTCTCACCGAATGCCATTATAATCCGACCGCCATTTCTCTACTTTCGAAAAAAGTTGAAAAAACACTCTAACGCAGTATTGTATAGAAAATTTTCTAATATACAAATAATACTGAATTCACCTTTTTTACTAAAATTATTATATCTCTGTTAATATGTTTCCGATTTTAATTAAAGTACTCTTGATTTACAAAATGGTAACCATGATTTTTTTTTAAGTCAAAATATATTAGGCTTTCTGATAAATTTTACGAAAAAAAAGCTTCCGAAGTTGAAAAAATTGAAAAAAAAATAAAATTTTAACTTCAGCGGAAAATATTTTTATGATAAATTGGCCATGTTAAAAAAAGGTCTTTACGAAGTGAAAGCCTAGTTTGTTTTCTGTCGAAACACATTTAAAATTTAAAATCGATGTAAAAATGACTCAGTTAAGCCTTCTTTTCTCCGCTAAGTCCAAAAAAATCGTTTTTTATCGATAACTTTCGATTTTGAGGGTATATCAAAAATTTTAAAAATGGTAAAATGATCTTCTAACCGAGTTCTACTGGTTGAGCTTGGTTTCGTTCCGAGTGTATTTTCACTGTATTAGAGTGTTATTATTTGAAATTTCATTAACTTTTTTAAATAAAAAACAAGTAAGTCCCAGTTTACATTGTACAACTTTTGTCGTTGCAATTCTTAGTTTGTGGGAAAATAGGGGGAGTAAAAATACTAGGGGAAGAGAGAAACTAAAAGTAGTACACATATGCATGTACTCTTGAAATTCGTTTATTCCCCAATTCGTAATTTTAATCGTGAAGTTAGCTGCAAGTATATCTTGACACTTGTTTTATTTTATTATTCATGAGTGCTCACGTTCAAGTGCCTTTATTTTCAATTGAATTAAATATAAAATTAAAAATATTTGTAAAAATATTTGTAAAAATATCAATATTGGTATTGTTCGAAAAACAATTTCTTGTACACGAAAAATACTTGTTTGAGCAAATGTATTGTTTTTGTTTACCACACGAATATACTTAAAAAAGAAAATGTCAAAAATTATGTACCTATGCATACGTCAATAAAAAATATCGGTGACAAAAATCGTACAATTTAAACGCAAATGCAATTTTAGAGAAAGAACGACAAAAATCGCAGCGATAAAGATTGTACAATGTAAACTGGGACTAAGAGTGTTATATGCGGCTGTGCCCACCATCAAGTTGTGTTAAATTTAGAAATATCTTTCATATATCTACGAGGGAGCAGCTAACTCAAAATGTGGACCCAATTCGAAAAAAGTTGTTACGCTAGTTGGTATTGTTAGTAAAATATTTGGACTAAGTTCGGTTGCAGGAGCTTTATAGTTGAACATTTAAAAGTATGTAAGTGGTTTCCCTAGTATTTACTTTGAACAAAATTCGGTATCGTAACCTGTTATGGTTTTACATTAATAAGTTGTTAAATGCTTTTCGTTTAGCTTAATATTAAGTTAGGATAAACATGCTGAAAATAATACGACAGGTCCATATATTTGGTTAAGAGTTCTTATGCATCTACCGTATACAAAGTCTGGACATTGGTGCAATCATAATATGGTGCTTGTACCTCAGAATCTTTTTGATTGTAGATATAAAAAGGGGATGTTATATATATATAACAATGTTGACCGATTGTAACAAAATTATATAGAGCTCAATATAGAGCTTATTCTTGCAAAATTTAGTGACCATAGCTGTCATGCTACATTTGCTACACTTTTTTTGGTTTCCGGGAGTGTTTTTTATATGAGAGCTATAGTCAAAAATGGACCGACTCCTATACAATTTGGTATACTGACCAATAGTTGCATAAAACTTATGTATTCTAAATTTAGTCGTCATAGCTATTACAATTGTATTAAATTTATCAGCATTAATGTGTTTCCCGGATCGTGGTTATATGGGAGCTCTAACTAAATGTGAACCGATTTCGTCCATTTTCAATACACAATCTTTTCAAGATATCGAAAATATTTTTGTAAAATTTTGTATTTTTAGCTCTTTTTGTTAAGGTAACGCCTTAACAAAAAGAGCTAAAAATACAAAATTTTTTTATCTGGCAGACGGACATAAACCCCCTTTTCTTTTTGTATTTTTGTGTTTCCGTAAGTTTTTTTATATGGGAGATATGGTCAAGTGGTGACCGATTGTGACAAAATTTTGCACAATGGTTGGCATTGACATTCCTTGTGCTAAATTTAGTGGATAAAGCTATTACAGTTTATCATTTATTGGTATTTAAGTGTATTTTAATACAAACGGAATGACAAACTTAATATACCCCCTATTCTTTTTGATGATGGGTATAAAAATACTAACCCAGCTTTATTTCAAATATCCAAAGACTAAGATCCATGAAGTTGTTTTGGCGTTATTGCAATTTTCCATTATTATTATTTATTTTTGGTCGAAATTTCGCAAAAGCAAAAAAATAACCAATTTTTCCCCGCCCATAAAACATTGTCCGATTTGGCTCAAACTTTCAGAACTGAATCGTTGAAAAGTCAGATAATTTGCAATATATCCAAATATTATACAAAAGTATACCTATTTTATTTTATTATAACTTTAAAAATTAGTAAAGAGTTAATAAATTTTAGTTTTGTATACATTGAATGTGAACCGCCGTGGTATAGCAGGTTAGTCATCCGCCGTGGTATAGCAGGTTAGTCATCCGCCTAGCATACCAGAAGCCCAAGTTCGATCCCTGGCCAGACTCACTTGAAAAAATAAATTTTCAAAAAAAAGCGGCGGTTCACCTCATAACTCAGCTAGCCACTGGGTATTGAGTATTAGGCTATGTAAAACTGCTCTAACTAATGCATTTGCCGTTCGGAGCCGGCGTTAAAACGTAGGTCCCTTTCAATGAGTCTAAAAATAGAATCGGATGCAGCTCATTATCTGAGAGAAGTACCCCTTGTTCCAATTGGAATGTTGTCGGGGAATTATATATATATATATATACATTGAATGTATTCTTATGTTTTTATTATTTAATACATTTCTTAAGAACTTTTAAATTTAATTAAAAATAAGAAAGTAAACATTAATGTTATTCTTTTCATTTCAACGCAAAAATGCTTATAAGCCTACAAATGAATTTGAATGATTAGTATTAATTCGATATTTTACGAAACAAAACTGTGATTGCTGAAATTGTTTGTTGTCGTGTCGAGTTTTTTACTCTTAACAGTTCTCTACACTTCTCTTGTGTGTTTTTTTAATTTTGTGTCTTTTTTGTTTATACACGAATTTGATTCGCGTGAACAAAAACAAATAAAGAGTTGAATCTAAACAAAAGCGAATGTGTTGAAAGGCATTTCAAATGTCTTGATGCAGAACTCTGGTGTTTATAAACCGATTTTAATGAAATAGCGTTCATTGCGGGAGAATTTCTTAAAATCTGATATATAATGTATGTAGGTCCATCCTCCTGGGGCTTCAGGAACTTGATTTCAACAGACAGACAGACGGACATCGCTTAATCGATTCTTTTATGGGGTCTACGATCACTAATAAAAAAATTACAAACGGAATCACAAACTTATAATACCCTTTCATCTATTGGTGAAGGGTATAAAAAGAAGAAAAACAACTGGTATGTCAAAATAATTATGGCGAGTAGTGTAGATAAGTAGTCATTTATCCGGCCATTTATATTCCTAGGTCTAGGCCCTGTGAACGCTAATAACACTGTGAGACACAAAAATTATTCAGGGGTTCTCATATACCAATTTTGTTTTGTTGGAGTCCAAGGAAAACGAAAATACCTTTGTGTTTTTTTAGATCACTTCGAAAAGTGGTTTTATAACGGTAAATGTAGAGAAAAACGCGTATTCTTTTATTTTTAGATTTAAGCAGGCATAACTTCTTCGTTTTACAAGAGATTTCTATTATTTCAGTCTATTATTTCAGTCTTTAGAACGTAATAAGTAATAAGTGAACTAATACAAAGTGTTATTATTAAAGTTTACATAAAAATGTGTAGTAAAAGGAACAACTTTTGTCTTATATGTGGATTGTTTGTGGATAAACGGCATAAAATAGATGTGTCGGTAAACAAGCATATAATTCCCCTTTATGAAGAATATTTTAGTCGTCCCTTAGAACAGGGAAAATGGTATATACCATCGGTTTGTTGTTCGTCTTGTTACGCAACACTAAGATCCTGGAAAAATTGTCCAGCTGGCTCTTTTGTATTGTCATTTCTCGAACCGGTAAACTGGCTTCCACTACGTGTGCATAGACCAAATAATTGCTATTTCTGTTGAGAGACTGGAAACCACGTACAACAGCTATTATTGGTGAAAAAATTGTATAAATATCCCGTTAGTAAATCCAACAGACATTATTTTACCTCCGTTGCACATAAAGTTGGGCTTAATAAAGCAATTCGTGAAAGCCCTTGATAAAAATGGACCTGCATTCAAATACCTTGAACAGATTTTTCCCCGAATTACTAGCGGAAAATTAAAAGACGGTAAAAAATATATTATGAACGCATGTATAATAAAAAGTAATTTGTGTGTAATCAACAGGTATCTTTATTGGCTCCCAAATACGAAAATTGGTAAAAGATGACAATTTCATACAACAAATGAATCTTGAAGAAAAAAAATGCATGGAATGGTTTTGTCTCAGTGTGTGATAATTTTCTTGGAAACACAAAAAGTGAAAATTATGAGCAGATAGTAAATATATGCTTTCTGCCTACCATGCAATGGGTTGCAAAATGTCAATAAAACTACACTATCTACATGCTCATTTGAAAAGATTTCCATTAAATTTAGGACGGATGAGTGATGAGCAAGGTGAAAGATTTCACCAGGAAATATCTAATATTGAACGGCGTTATATAGGAAAAAATAAAATCAGCATGCTTTCTAACTACTGCTGGTCTTTAAAGCGTGATACTGACAGCGAAGTTTATAAAAAGCAAAGAAATACATGTTATTTTTAAATAAAAAACCCAAAAGTGAAAACACAAAAAATTTCATAAGTCATCCATTTTTTAACAGATTTTATTGTTATTACTCATTTCTGAAAGCTAATTAATTTTTTTTTCTCATAGTAATAAATAAATACATTGTTTGGTATCTCATAAGCAGCCTAGAACCCGGTGAACAAAACTTTTTTTGTGTTTGATGTTTTTTTTTATATTTCAATCACTGTTACTTAAGCTACGGTCACATTGATTAAACATTTAATCGAAATTATCAAATACTTGATCCTCGTAGTCTGACCACAAAATATTTTTGAGGTTCAAACAAGAAACATGTTGACAAAACAAAATCATTTGCCAGCAAATAAAAATTTTCCTTATGTGACTACGCAAGAGCAAATATTTTATTAAATTTTGATCAAATAATTATTTAATCTTACAAAATTTTTGTAACATCAAACAGGGGCAAATAACAGCTGAGCATTTCTATTGTTTACTATCAAACAGAAACAACAACATCAAATTTGAGAAACAACAACATCAAATTTGAGAAACAACAACATCAAATTTGAGAAACAACAACATCAAATTTGAGAAACAACAACTCAAATATGAGAAACAAATTGCTAGATACACAATTTTGTTTTGAAAAAATTTGATCAAATATTTTTTGGGAAAATATTTAATCTTCAATGTGACCATAAATCAAACCTGTTTTTATACCCTTCACCAATAGGTGAAAGGGTATTATAAGTTTGTGATTCCGTTTGTAATTTTTATTAGTGATCGTAGACCCCATAAAAATTATACCGATCGACTCAGAATCGGGAGGAGAATCGATTAAGCGATGTCCGTCTGTCTGTCTGTCCGTCCGTCTGTCTGTCTGTTGAAATCAAGTTTCTGAAGCCCCTGAGGATGGACTTACATAAATTATATATCAGATTTTAGGAAATTCTCCCGCAATGAACGCTATTAAATTTCATTAAAATCGGTTTATAAACACCGAAAATTTCGAAAAAATACCAAAAATTAGACGAAAATTTTAAAATTTTTGATTGAAACACACTTTTAAATAACAAGAGAAAAAAGATACTCCTGGTGTACATGTGATAATATGTTATATATCAGATTGTAGGAAATATTTTCCCAAAGCACTCTGTAAAATTTTATCAAAATCGGTCCATAAGCAACTGAGATATCGCCAAAACACTGAATTTGATGTATCGCAAATTGCCCAAAGTACACATTAGAGAATGTTTGTTGAAAAAATTAAATGCAGAAATAGGAAAAACTATCCTCCTTTAGTACGGACCTACATAAATTTTATATCAGATTTTAGGAAATTCCCCCACCAAGCACGTTATTAAATTTTATCAAAATCGATCTATAAACAATTGAGATATCGCCATAACACTACATTTGATGTACAGCAAATTGCCCAAAGTACGTGTCTAAGAAATTTTGTTTACATTTTGTAAGTATTGTTTCAGCGATATCTCAGGTGTTTATGGATCGGTTGTGATGAAATTTGACATCGTTCTTTATGGGAGGATTTTCTAAAATTTGATATATATACTCCACAAATCTGATTATGAATACCATTCAAATTGTACCGATCAACTCAGAATCGGCACAAGAATCGATTTCGCGACCTCCGTCCGTCTGTTTGTTTGCCCGTCCGTCCGTCTGTTTGTTTGTCCGTCCGTCTACATGTCCGTCCGTCTACCTGCCTGTCCTTTTTTCTGTTGTAGTCAAGTTTTTGGAGCTCCTGTTTTGTCGATATCTCAGATGTTTATTTTGATGAAGTTTAATAGCGTCCTTCGCAGGGGATTATCTAAATCCTGATGCATTCTGTAATTTGTGGTAGATATAATTTAGCGTTAAAGTGATGGTGTTTTGATCGACAATGTTGAAATTCAGGGTTGGACAATTCAGGAGGTCCACAAATCTGGTTTTAGCAGACAGACACACTGCATTTATCTTAATTTTGTGTCTGACTTTTGAACATTATGATAACATTTGAGAATGTATTATATATCAAATTATAGGTAATCTTCCTAGGAAGTACAAAAATGCAGCTAATTACATGATATCCGTTCAAAACCTACATATGTATGTAAGTATCTCACATATCAACAAAAATTTAAATTTTTTAATTGCAATTGGGAGAAATCCGTTCACGTTTGACAATTGATCCCGTATAACTTCGCCTAATTCAATCTCTTAGTAGCTAATAAATGACAAATTATGATAGATACGATGATGACATTTAGTATAAAGACGTTGTACAATATTGATATTCAGGACAATAGCGCCTAAAATAAACTTTCTAGAGGGACAACATTTGACAAAAGTATTTCTGATCTCTTGAAAAGTTCGATATTGAAAATGTGCGAGCTCTATTCACATTTAGTGAAATCTCCCATATAAACCCGACCGGGAATCGATTTAATGCTGATAAATTAAATCACATTAAAATTGCACAAAGAACTAGAGCAAAACTTTCCAAACATCCATCGGACAGATCGAAAGAACTATACATCCCAAATATTATTGATGAATAGTTCATTTTAATTAATTAACTAACTTCAAATTAATAAGTAAACTTTTCCGACAAAGCTGATAACCATCCATTCAAAAGCTATATATTTCACGTATGTATCTAAAACTAAGAGTGTATACCCTATAATTTTAAGGCTTGTATACATTGACAATCATTGTTAAAGCTTTGACCTAAATCAGTCCGCTAACTTCAGAGTTTTACATAACTAATCAAGAACTTTTACTAGTTGGATAATTCGTACGAATTAAAGTGCACAACCCTGACTGGGCACAGCGTTTTTGGGTTGCATGTCAGAATACTTAAACTTCATCAAATCGATGTGCTATTGCAAATCTAAGGGCATCTACATTTTGAAGCATCTTTTCTGCATGGTTTATCCGGTCTATCGAACTTTATTAAATGTTCGTAAAATATGTGTCTATTTTATTTCGAAGCTACTGGCTGGCTTAAATATGCATTCTCTACTTGTAGTCTAGTAATCTTTATCTTTCACAAAGGGACCACTTTAGAACCCAAGTGAAGCTTCCCTAGACATCAGCCACCTGTCCAACCTAACCTTTGGGTGCATAACTATTCTAGATGATGACGCCACCGAAAAGGTTTTCGTTTTCCGACTCTTAATTTTAAAGACTCTTTGCATATAATACTAGTATAACCAAATATTGCTACGAATTACATTAAGTACTTTTGGAACACCATTGGTGAAGGGTATCCAAGATTCGGCAAAGCCGAATATACCACTCTTACTTGTTTTGTTTATACTTTGAACGTATTTTTTCTGTATTTTATCAAATAAAAATCGTCAAATAAATGTGGAAGTGTGACCACAAATTTTTATTATATTGTTTTGACAATATTTTACTCAAAATATTTGATTTAAATGTTTGATGAGTCTGACCGTACCTTTAGCCATTTCTTACTTGATTTTAAAAAGGTATATGCTGTTTGAAAGAGAATATTTGAACCTTCAAAAAGTAGAAAAAATAATAGAAATCCGTCGTAAAAAAAGAAGTTATGCCCATTTTAAACAGAAAATCTAAGAAAACGCGTTTTTCTCCACATTTACCGTTATAAAATCACTTTTCGAAGTGACTTAAAAAAACCAAACCTATTTTCGTTTTTCATTCACTCCAACAAAACAGAATTGGTGTATGAGAACCCCTGAATATATTTTTTTAACATTTGTATCATAGTATAATATGTCGTCAGCGTACATAAGCAGCAGATTGACTTCGGGTGGAGTTGGTATATCCGAGACAAATATATTGTATAATACGGGCCCGAGCAGTGACCCCTAAGGGACACCTGCACTTACCGCTTTTTGGTTTGACTTACTTTCACCTACCCCTACTCTTAAGGAGTGGTTATTTAAAAAGTTTGTCAATAACCTACAAAGATGTGTGTCAAAACCCATACCAACAATTTTGAGATTATGCCATCTTGCGAGGTAGTAAAATAATTGTCGGATATCTTTTATTGAGTCCTTTAGATACGTAGTCCGAAAAGACCGTTAAGGCGTGGGTGGTCGAATGTCCACTTTTAAAACCAAATTGAAAGTTCTTTAAAATATTTTCTTCGGATATTCTTTCCTTGATTTTGTCAAGTATATAATACTTAAACAGTTTACTAATCGGCGACAAGAGTGAAATTGGCCTATAGTTACTCTTTTGTTTTGGATCGGATCTTGGCTTTAGAATAGGAGCGATTAGTGCCTTTTCCAGAGATCCGGAAAATACCCATATTATAGCAATGGTTGAAAAGTACTGCAAAAAATTTCCAAGTTTCTTTTCAAAACAATATCGGGAATTCCATCTATTCCACATGATTTTTTACCAGACCTCTTTTTTAAGGCTACACCAATCATTCCCTCTTTTATAAGCCCGAGATTGTTAGGCAAAGATCCATCTGCTTTAACTGTGTTTCCAAATGTCACTAGTGGTGTATGGTTTTCTAGTGTAGACACTCTCTGGCGTGCTGTTTTCGAAAAGGGATCTGTGTTGGGTCCTTGACTACTTTGATATATGTTGAAAAAGTGATCTGCAAGCAGTTCGAATTTCTCAATATCAGCAGACACAAGTTGACAACCTGCGTCTATTAAGTCATGAACTGCAGCTTTTTTATTTAGTACAGCTGCCGATTTTATAGTTCTGTAAGTCCTGTCATTAAGTTTTATATTGCTTAGAAGTTTGGTCCAGTGTTCACACTCGTAGGCGACAATGGCCCTCTGTATGATCCTGGTCAAATTTCTTATATCAGCTTTGAAAATATTAAAACCTTAAGTTTCTTTTCTTCGATAAAGTTCAATATTCTAGGGGGAAGTTCGATAAGTCCCTTTCTTCCAAATTTGTAGCTTTGAAGAATATCGTCCACTCTTGATAACGGATAACGATCAGGTTTGGTAATTGCATTTAATTCCCTATAGTCTATGCATACACGAATTTCTCCAGATTTGTTTGGAACAATAACGACTGGAGCTGCCCATGGAGATTGGTATTCAATGATAACACCAGAATCGAGCATTTTGTTGACTTCACATTTTAAATAAACTTTCTTGGCATTAGACAACCGATATGGAGGGATTGCTATCGGATCGTGGTCATCAGTGTGAATACGGTATATAACATAAGGTGTGGCACTGGTAGGTTCATCAAATTCATTTTTCATTTTGAACCAACAATTTATCCAATTCTAATTTATGGGAAATAGTAAGACCAACGCCATAGATTATTATTTATTATTATTATTATTCAAATGAGAATAAGGGTGTAAAACAGTCATCCACATCTTCCACTTGTTGAACTTTTCTGGTTTTTACTGGAAGAGTATGTATTTTAGAAGCATTACTGGACATCTCTTCCATAGGCTTTGATTCTCTGAAGATGGCTTGAATATATTGCGGAGAGTAGTATTCACCACAAGATGAGTGCAATGGTGATGAGAAAAACTCCACATGGCAGTGCATGTCCGATTACTACTTAAATTGTAAATACTGTGGGCTATGTTTTTCACTCGCATTACTTGCAGCACAATTTGGCCTGTATACACCAGGTGCACCACATCCGTAGCAGGAGAAACTCTACTCTGTGCTACATTTCTGCCTCACGACTGGCAGATATCAACTCTTCGAACGTTTTTACATTTTCACGATGAACACGGTCTCTTATTTTTATGTAGGCCGTATACCATATTCAACTGAATTGACTCACTTGGCTGAAAGGATAAGTCTTTTAAGTTACCACCCATTGCAGCAAGAATCTGCTGAAATTGCTCTGTTGAAAAAGTAGCCATCTCTTCTAAGCAGTCTTCAAACAACACGTTAATTTCGTCTTCATCTTTAATAGCTGTTATGTCTTCTATATCAGCTTTGTTGTCTCTTATATGTGTGGTTGCATCCGAAGCCACTAAGTTGGGCGCCAATGTAGAAATCTTATTTATAAGATTGTAGATTGTAGTTTCTATTCATTTAGAATAGAAATAAAACTAACTAGGAAAACGCAAACTATTTAAGAAGATACTTATTGCTTTAAGAAAATTTCAAAAAAAATATTTTAACCCGCCCGGTAACTTAATGCTAGACAAAGTTGTTGATTCTTATGATATGATATTTATTCAATAGTTTAGTTTTTATTTATTCTCGAAATTTATTTATAATGTTTTCTTAAAAGCTATTTTAACATTTATATTTCCTTACATACTAATTGTGCCCTACAAGGACATATAGCTGTTATGATTTTGAAATATTTGCAACATGACTGTTAAACAGACATTTATTTATTTATTTTAATTTCTAATTAATACATTTTTAAAAAGGTTTATCAACATTTTGGGACATCAAACATTTAATTAAAAAGTTTTTCTGTAGTGTATTGCACAAAGAATCCCAATTCATTACAATTATTGTAATAAATAGTTTTTTGGTAAAACCTAAAAATGTTGGTGGGGAAACCTTTCGTCGACGCGTTTCGATGGTTAAATCTCATCAGGAGGACTATCCCTAATTCTAGACAGAGCGAAAACCACACATTATGTATAATTTGAGGGACTGAATAAATACGAATTATTATTGTGTCCAACAAATATCAACATAAAGCGAAGATTATCATCCGAACAGAAACACACAAACATTTTTCAGTTTTATCATTTCTTTATTTCCCACACTTTTGTTGTTGCTTTGTTGGCGACTAAGACAAAGGTGCTATAAAGTGGGTTCAAAGAAAGATTTAAATAAACAAAAGTTTATTTTTTAAAAAGGTTTATCAAAATTTTGGGACATCAAACATTTAATTAAAAAGTTTTTCTGTAGTGTATTGCACTAAGCTTTAAAATAAACTTTTGTTTATTTAAATCTTTCTTTGAACCCCCTTTATAGCACTTTTGTCTTAGTCGCCAACAAAGCAACAACAAAAAGCACTTTAATTTTTTGTTTTTTCTTAAATCTAAAGTTAATAACTACTTAAACTAATATTTACAAGATAGGGAAAAATAGAGAAATATTTTATACAAAAGTTTGGCCTCTGGCCTATTGTGTAGCATTATATACTAAATTATTAATATATAATGTGTTGATCCGCCTATGATAAAAAATGATGTCTGCACCAAAGAAGATTTGACCTATTAAGTGTTAAAAGGTCTACCGGTGATAAATATCTTTGGAATGCCTCAAGATCGCTCGAACTTTCAAAGCATCCGCGGGCAAGACCGTTCTCAAGAGAACTGACCTTTTCCAAAATGCAATTCCAGATCTGACCATAAATGCATCTATCCTCTCGAAGTCTATCGCAGAATAAACCGACCTGTTTGACGGCCTACGATAGATGCCATCAGGTCCAAGACGATGCCTTAGACCCAGGCATGCTACCAGTATTAGTCTTTCCTATATCCTAAGCCTCTCAATCTGGTCAGATGATAATCTGGACCAGACTGGAAAGGCACAAGACATGAGAGGTCGAATTACTTGGCGATAGAGCAAGAGTCCGACTTTTTTACCAAGACCCCTCTGATATAGGCTGCATATGCACGTTTAGTACGCTCTAGAATGTAGTCAATGTGTCGGTAGAATTTATATCATCAGAGAGGGAATGAAGCCCCTACTGTTTGGGAAGAGATATTTTCTGTGCCCTTTAATTATTACCGCTTCTGTTTTTCTCATATTCAATTGATTATGCCATTTTCGGAAATATGGATCAAGAATATTAAGATATTCGTTAATGCGACTATTGATATTTCTAGCACGAGGACCGGAAAATGCTATCAGTATATCATCTGCGTGCATTAATAGTAGTTTGCCATCAGGTGGCTTGGGGATGTCACACACAAGAACATTGTATAAGACTGGTCCCAACAATGAACCCTGAGGAACGCCAGCTTCCCCCACCCTTACTCTAAAGTTACGGTTATTAAAAAAAAACTGTTGACCATCATGCAAAGGTTTCTGTCAAAGCCCATATTCGTCATTTTGTACATCATACCCTCTTGCCATGCTGTATCAAAAGCCTTGGCAAAATCAAGACTTACTGCGATAGTTGGATAACGTTTATTTAGACCCCTAGAGACATAATCTGAGAAGACCGTCAATGTGTGCGACGTTGAGTGCCCACTCTTAAAGCCGAATTGTGAGTCTAAGAGGATGCCCTTTTCGGAAATTGTATCATTTATTTTGGCTAGCAAAAAGTGTTCCAAAAGTTTACCAAAAGGAGACAGAAGAGAGATCGGTCGATAATTTTCTCTCTGCCTTGGATTTGTAACCAATATTATGGCAGTGGTTAGATAATATGTTAAGAAATCTTCAGGTATCATTAATTGTTCTTTTAAGAACAATATCCGAAATGCCATGGTTTGCCAGCAAACTAGCTTTCGCAACGTCATCAGAAATTAGTGAGCCATTAACATCTAACAAATCTTGAACATTACAACGTCTGTTCAGACCTGCTGCAGCTTTAACAGTCCATTATGTTCTATCATTAAGTTTTATGTTACTCAAAAACGTTATCCAACGATCACGCTCATATACAGCAATGGTGCCCTGTATTATCTTGTCGAGGTTTTTGATGTCGGATTTTAAGATTAAATTCTTCCAGGGTCTCCAGATCGGTTCGTCTAAGTCTTTTCTTTTCTGCTATGAAACGCAAAATATGAGGCGGTAGATCTTTCAATCCCTTATTCATCAGTGGGATTTTCGGGATTGATAAGTCCATCGCTTTTTAAAGGCAAGTGTCATGGATTCGACAAATTATGAACATTTGAATCAACAGGCAGTGACCTGTAAGCCCTCTACTAAGAACAGAATTTAATTTGTCTATCCGTTTTTTTAAATCAAAAATTTTAGAACGTACACGTCCTAAGCAGTCCCCGATACCAAATACAATTTCTACTGCTTTATGGTCTGACTCGAAATCCAGTGTCCGCAGTCCGTTTGCTGTCAATAGTGGCGTCATGTCAACAGAGGTCATCATGATATCAAGATACGAAGAAGATCGCGAAGTTACTCTAGTTGGTCCATCGGTGGGATGGATCTCCAATCCTGGATTTGCAAACAAGAAATCGTGGAGGTTTCGAACGTTTGTGTTCCTAAATAAATCATAAATAAATCATGTCTAGCATTTAAGTCTGCTCCAATAATAGCGGTTTCATTGTTAGCAAGATCCAAGATTTTTCTTAGATCACCAACCAATAAAGTTCCTTGAGGCCTTCGGTATAAAGAAACAACGACAATAGATTCACCGTTCACACGATGAATGCGAACTGCCGTGCTCTCGATACTTTCCGTATCTACCATGATTCGCTCACAGGAAAAACTGTCTCTAATGAGAACAGCAGTCCCACCCCCTTATCCGTTATGTCGATTTTGTCTAAATGTCAAATACCCCCTTAAATTCAGCTTGTGGCGTGGATTAAGTTTATGCTCAGCCAAAAGCAAAATGTCCGGTTTGTGACTGTCCAAGAAAAGTCTTAAGTAATGTCTTTATGTCTAGATATTACAGAATTTGCGTTTAGAACTATGCATTTCAGTCTTTTAGCATTTATGTTTAAGTTGCATTATCATCCAAAGCAAAGCCCTGGATCTACATTCGTTGGTTGAGAGCTTTCGATATTCACGAGCAAAGCCCCCTATTTTATTAAAGAAATTCACGAGGCCATCTCCAAGGAGACGCTGACAATCCTTATTTATCAGCTCGAATTCAGCCATTGCTTCTTTGAGCGTAAGACTGTTGACCGACATTTGTGGTGACGAAGGTGCTGCCTCTGCAGCTGCGGATGCATATGAAATTCCTGGTTTAACAGTAGAAATGTTAAAGCGACGTGGCTTTTGGGGTTTAACGCGAGAAGCCTTTTTGACTTGAAATTTTTCATCAGTTCTAGGCGACGGGGGCATTCCTTTGAACTGGCAACATGGCCATCTGTGTTACAGTTAACAGACCTACCTTTCGTGTAACCTTCCCTGTTTTGGAATCTGTTACAAAACATTGGGTAACTTCCCTCTCTTAAAATTTCTAATACTGACTTTGCAGCGAAGAATATAGCGAATCTCATGACACGCTTTAATGTCTGACTCTCTAGAGAGTCGAAGGAGCCATTTATCTCCACCCAACTGACTAAGCCCTAAGATATTTATATTGATCTTGAGACTGTCAAAATAGCTTCTGACTTCATCCAAGCTATAAGTCCCCGATAGACCCTCGATCACTGGGGCGAAAGGTCTTTGTCCCTTTGGTGTAAAGGTATAAAAATGTACTTTTTGCTTAAGCAGCAAACCTTTAATTTATAAAAATCTACAATGGTGCTAACTCCAATATTTGTAGCATTTTTTCCCATAATTTTTAGGGTATAATTTTTGTGACCTAAGGTCTTATCAATTAATACCGTCATATTTTTATACCCTTCACCAATAGGTGAAAGGGTATTATAAGTTTGTGATTCCGTTTATAATTTTTTATTAGTGATCGTAGACCCCATAAAAATTATACCGATCGACTCAGAATCGGGATGAGAATCGATTAAGCGATGTCCGTCTGTCTGTCTGTCCGTCCGTCTGTCTGTTGAAATCAAGTTTCTGAAGCCCCTGGAGGATGGACTTACATAAATTATATATCAGATTTTATTTATTTATTTCGTCTATGGATACAATATTATCTTTACAGACTAGTAGTAAAGCTAAGTTACAATTATTAACATTAAAATAAATTATTTAAACTAATTTTAAAGACAGGGTTAGGTACACTAATGTCTAAAAAGTTACTATAGCTATTAAATAATCTCATTGCTCTAGAGAGAGGTTCATTTAATGCATAATCAGTATTATGAAGATCAATAAAAAACAATTTTCCTCTCGATCTGAGGGATCTAGAGGGAACATATAACTTTATAGATTCAAGCAAATCCGGACAATCAATTACACCACAAACAATATTATTAAGGAAATTTAAAGAAGAAATTTTCCTTCTAGACGCTAATGTTTTCATCGAAAGTAGCGCACATTTATCGCTATAAGATGGAAGACAATTGATAGGGTCTGAGTTAGAAAAATGTAAGAAATTTTAAGTATATTTAATAAATTTTTTTTGAATTTTTTCAATACGATCACTATATGTAGTAGCGCTGGGATTCCATAACAATGATGCATATTCAAGTCTTGATCGCACAAATGAATTAAAAGGGCTTTTTTAGTGTAATGATCAAAGTATTTATGAGAATTTCTTCTAATAAAACTGAACATTGACCATGCCTTAGGGATGATGTAGTCCAAGTGACTACTAAAAGAAAGTTTAGAGTCAAATAAAACTCCCAAATCTAGAATTTCCTCAACAGTTGATAAACTATTATTATTTAAAGTATAGTTAGAAGACAAAATATGTCTGCTTCTATGGTAAGTCATAACATAACATTTTTTAATATTATCCATTTAATGAAGACCACTGCTCAACTCTAAATAAGTCTTCCTGAAGTTCACAGATATCATTAGTATTTGATACAGATTTAAAAATCTTTAAATCATCAGCATAAAGCAACGACTTTGAAAATTTGAAACAATTTTTAATATCATTAATAAACAATATAAAAAGAAGAGGGCCAAGGATACTACCTTGAGGTATTCCCGAGGTAGGAATAAATGGTTCAGAACTTGCTCCATCAATGGATACTACTGAGAATCTTCCAGTAAGGTAGGAGTGAAACCAACTTAGCATATGTGAGTGAAATCCAATTTTATAAAGTTTTAATAACAGTAAGTTATGAGGAACACTATCAAAAGCTTTTGCGAAATCAGTATAAATTGTATCGACTTGAAAACCATTTTTAAAAGATGAAATACAGAACTTATTGAAAATTGTCAAATTCGTAGTAGTAGATCTACCAGGGATAAAGACATGTTGTTCGATTATTATAAATCTCTTAATTTGGAAGAAAATTTTTTCATATACAATATGTTCGAAAATTTTTGAGATATTTGATAATTTAGAAATTGGTCTATAATTGATGACTTCATTTTTGTTACCAGACTAATGAACAGGAATAACAGAAGTGTATTTCCATTTCTGAATAAAATAACCATATTGAATGGATTTATTAAAAATAATTTTTAGAGGTTCAAGTAATGGAACACAACACTTTTTTAATAAAAAGGATGAAATTCCATCAATATCGGATTTGAAAGAGTTAGATATTTTATTAATAGCTTTAGAGATGTCCTCTTCAGAAATTGACATACCAGAAAAATCAGTGCAAGTATTGATATGGCTTAGATCAAAACCACTTAAATTTAAAGAGTCATTATTACAATTTGTTTGAAAATATTGCGCAAAAAAGTTAACGGAATCTTTTAAAGTTTGTGATGATATGTTATTGTAAGACATTAAAACTGGGATGGAAGAGTTATTTTTTTTAGAATTAATAAAATTCCAGAAACGCTTTGGATTATGCTTGATAGAATTATTTATGCTTAATAAATATTGATTGTATAAAAACTTATTTAAGTAATTGAATTCACGTTCATAATGTCGATATTTTTGATAATCTTCATTAATGTTAGAAAATTTAAACTTTTTATAAAATTTATTTCTTAAATTTTTTAGTTTTTTTAGACCATTAGTATACGAAGGGATTTTATAAACTTTCGATTGTATAAAAACTTATTTAAGTAATTGAATTCACGTTCATAATGTCGATATTTTTGATAATCTTCATTAATGTTAGAAAATTTAAACTTTTTATAAAATTTATTTCTTAAATTTTTTAGTTTTTTTAGACCATTAGTATACGAAGGGATTTTATAAACTTTCGGATTTGATAAGCTAATATTTTCAAGAAACAATTTTAAGAAATAAGACAAAAATACATCGTAGTCGATTGAGACAATTTCAGAAGTTAACAAATTAGGCCAATTAACATTAACAAGTAAAGAATTTAGTAAGTTAAAGTCACAACTGGAATAATTGTAACGTGTATTCTGTGTATTATGATTATTGCAGAAATACTCATAGAATTCTATTTCTACTTCCATACCAAAGTGATGAGTTGTGGGAGGAGAAATAGGGAAGGCAGAAATTGAAAAATTTAAATCAGGGCTAATAAAAATCAAATCCAGAAGTTTAAGCAACTTATTTAAAATATTATTAATTTAAATCATGTCAAGGCTAAAAATTGCATCTAATAAACATATTTCATAGGTTTTATTAACGTTACATGGAAGGAACAAATTAGAATTATGTATTTCTGACCAGATTACGTCCGATAAATTAAAGTCTCCCAAAACACAAAAACGATCTTCAGGCTTACAGAGTTCGGAAAGGTACGAAATATTAAGCGCATGAGCGGCATACACATCTTCAGAGCTTTTAGGAGGACTATACGACCCACAGAAAATAAGATCATATGATCTACTTTTTACAGAAACACACAGTTGATCAAGAATTGTATCATTATTATGAAGTGGAATGAATCTAAAACACAGTGATTTTCTAACAGCAATTAATACACCACCACCTTTAGACATACCAGTTCTTACTGCATCTCTGTCTTTACGATATACCACATAATTCTGGGCTTTAAACAATTCTTAACTATAGAAATCAGCATTTAACCAGGATTCGGTGATTATTATTACATCGTAATCATGTTGATCAATAAAAAATTCTCCCGCAATGAACGCTATTAAATTTCATTAAAATCGGTTTATAAACACCCAAAATATCGAAAAAATACCAAAAATTAGACGAAAATTTTAAAATTTTTGATTTAAACACACTTAAAAACACTTTAAATAATAAGAGAAAAAAGATACTCCTGGTGTACATGTGATAATATGTTATATATCAGATTGTAGGAAATAGTTTCCCAAAGCACTCTGTAAAATTTTATCAAAATCGGTCCATAAACAACTGAGATATCGCCAAAACACTGAATTTGATGTATCGCAAATTGCCCAAAGTTCGCATTAGAGAATGTTTGTTGAAAAAATGAAATGCGGAAATAAAAAAAAAATAAAAAAAACCATCCTCCTTTAGCACGGACCTACATAAATTTTATATCATATTTTAGGAAATTCCCCCGCCAAGCACGTTATTAAATTTTATCAAAAGCGGTCCATAAACAATTGAGATATCGCCATAACACTACATTTGATGTATAGCAAATTGCCCAAAGTACGTGTCTAAGAAATTTTGTTTACATTTTGTAAGTATTGTTTTAGCGATATCTCAATCTAAAATCTATACTCCACAAATCTGGTTACGAATACCATTCAAATTGTACCGATCAACTTAGAATCGGCAGGAGAATCGATTTCGCGACCTCCGTCCGTCAGTTTGTCTGTCTGTTTGTCCGTCCGTCCGTCCGTCCGTCTGTTTTTTTGTCTGTCCGTCTACCTGTCCGTAATTTTGTCTGTTGTAGTCAAGTTTCTGTTTTGTCGATATCTCAGGTGTTTATTTTGATGAAATTTAATAGCGTCCTTCGCAGGGGATTAGCTAAATCCTGATGCATTCGGTAATTTGTGGTTGTTCACACGGTGAACAAAAGTAAACTGTCACCCACCCAACACTGGTCTATGACAGTTTGCAAAATAACAAATAAAGAAAATAGAAGAAGTAAAAGGCTCAGTCGAATTGAGAACCTAAACCCGATTGGTGAATCCGAAGTAAAAAATCCGAAAAGTGAAGAAAAAGTTTCCTATAATTTAAAAATATAAATACTTCAAATTTATATATTAAAAATTTTTGCCTTAAAACTATATATACATATAAAATTAAAAATTTGAATTAAAGTTAAGTGTAATTAATTTTTCTAAATAACTAAAACAATTTTCTTTAAAATTAAAAACCAATAAAACTTATAACCTAAAATTATATTATATAAAATCCTACTTAAATTCTAATAATTTACTAAATATAAATTAAAACTAACAGTTTAAAACCTAAATCTATTGCCTAAAAGTTTAAGACCTAAATCTATTGCCTAAATATAAACTGTTAAAAGAAATAAAATACTTACCTTAAAATTTTGCCTTAATAGTGTGAATAAAATTATTCTAATTAATTAATTAATTGTGCTAAACTAAACCTAAATTTAAAACCCTAAATCTAATTCTTAAAACCCTAATTATTGCACAGAAATTGTTCAATCTAACCCTAACCTAAAATCCTTTAAATATATATAAAAAATACATAACTATGTACTTAAATTAAAGGTTCAATAAACATATAAATACTTTTAAAACGTTTTAAAATTTATATGTTTTCTTATTTATTTCGGACCCTATTGCTATTTCCCTCTAACCCGTTTTTACAGTGGTAGATACAATTTAGCGTTTAAGCGATGGTGTTTTGATCGACAATGATAAAATTCAGGGTGGGACAATATCCTAAAATTTTGTGTAAAATCCAGGAGCTCCACAAATCTGATTTTAGCCGACAGACACTCTGCATTAATCTTAACTTTGTGTCTGACTTTTGAACATTATGATAACATTTGAGAATGTATTATATATCAAATTATAGGTAATCTTCCTAGGAAGTACAAAAATGCAGCTAACTACATGATATCCGTTCAAAACCTACATATGTATATAAGTATCTCACATATTAACGAAAATTTAAATTTTTTAATTGCAATTGGGAGAAATCCGTTCACGTTTGACAATTGATCCCGTATAACTTCGCATAAGATACAATGATGACATTTAGTATAAAGACGTTGTACAATATTGATATTCAGGGCGATAGCGCCTAAAATAAACTTTCTAGAGGGACAATATTTGACAAAAGTATTTCTGATCTTTTGAAAAGTTCGATATTGAAAATGGGCGAGCTCTATTCACATTTAGTGGAATCTCCCATATAACCCCGACCGGGAATCGATTTAATGCTGATAAATTAAATCACATACAAATTGCACAAGGAACTAGAGCAAAACTTTCCAAACATCCATTGGACAGATCGAAAGAACAATACATCCCAAATATTATTGATGAAGTGTTCATTTTAATTAATTAACTAACTTCAGATTAAGTAAATCTTTAATAACTTTTTCGACAAAACTGATATCCATCCATTCAGAAGCTATATATTTCACGTATGTATCTAAAACTAAGAGTGTATACCCTATAATTTTAAGGCTTACCATTGTTAAAGCTTTGACCTAAATCAGTCCGCTAACTTCAGAGTTTTACATAACTAATCAAGAACTTTTACTAGTTGGATAATTCGTACGAATTAAAGTGCACAACCATCACTGGGCACTGTGTTTTTGGGTTGCATGCCGGAATACTTAAACTTCATCAAATCGATGTGCTATTGCAAATGTAAGGGCATCTACATTTTGAAGCATCTTTTCTGCATGGTTTATCTGGTCTATCGAACTTTATTAAATGTTCGTAAAATATGTGTTAAAATATTTTATTTCGAAGCTACTGGCTCGCTTAAATATGCATTCTCTACTTGTAGTCTAGTAATCATTATCTTTCACAAAGGGACCACTTTAGAACCCAAGTGAATCTTCCCTAGACATCAGCCACCTGCCCAACCTAACCTTTGGTGCATAACTATTCTAGATGAGGACGCCACCGAAAAGCTTTTCTTTTTCCGACTCTTAATTTTAAAGACTCTTTGCATATAATACTAGTATAACCAAATTTTGCTAGGAATTACATTAAGTACTTTTGCAACACCATTGGTGAAGGGTATCCAAGATTCGGCAAAGCCGAATATGCCACTCTTACTTGTTAACATTAATATTATAGCAAGTTATAAAAGGTGCATTCTTACTTACATTCTTACTATTATTAATACCATCTTGTTGGTCTTCTTTATCGGCAGCGAGCACTGTATCAGCAGTTGATTTTTCAGCTTGACCTGTTGCGCAACAATTTTTGTTTGGTCCCTATCTTCGGGATCTTTGGAATCGCTCCATATTTTGCACCATCTGTGTGCTTATATGTGAAGTGTCTTGTCACTTTGTATTTATTTTTTTTTTTTCACTTTTTAAATTTTTCCTTCTCAAAAATTCAAATTCTTTATAATATTGACATTTTATTTGTCAAAAATGACTAGTGTCCTATCACTTATGTCACTTTATCACTTTTTACTTATTTGTTTTTTAACTTTTTCCGCTTTAACATCACTTGTTCACAGTTCAATTCACGAATTAATATTTATTCATTTTCAATTTTATTGTCATAAAGATTTTATTTTTACATTTGGTTTTAATCTAGTTTTTTTTTATAATAATTGTTCCTTACATACTAAGGATTTTTAACGGACTATTCAGCTTAACCTAATTATTTATAAATTACCATTTATATATAAGTTAAAAATATTTTTATTTGACATTTTTGTTGTTTATTCCCCAAAAAATTTTACATAAAAAGGGAGGCAATTTTGTTTTATTTTTAATCTTAAAAACTACGACTCTAAAACTATGGAGAAAATATTTACAGATAGATAGAAATGTTATTTACAAAAGTAATAGAAAAAGAAAATATTCATAAAAGAAACAGCCTAAGGCCATTTGCGCAGTGCTATATACTACGTCGCTTATTTCAAAAGCGTTTATCCTCCTGTGATAAAATAAGAGGTTTGTACCATCGCTTAGAAGATCCGCCCACTCAAGTTCTAGAAGGTCTATCGGAGACAAATAGTATAAAGACCTGACGCCTTCCAGATTGTTTGCCGTTTGGAAGCATTCCCTAACAAGGCTGTTCTCCAGAGAAGACATGAAAAACATGTCTTCATAATGAAGACGTCTATTCGCTCAAAACCGATCGCATCATAAATCGACCTATTGGGTGGCCTACGATATATGCCGTCAGGCCAGAGACGTGGTCTCAACCCTAGACACGCTGTCAACATCCTCCTTTCCCGCTTTCTAAGCCTCTCCATCTGGGCAGAAGATATCCTGGACCAGACAGGAAAGGCGTAGGACATGAGAGGTCGAATTACTTGGCGATACAATAATAAGCTAATTTTTTTATCGAGACCTTCCTGACGTCCAAGAATTCCTCGATAAGCAGCATATGCACATTTTGTTTGTTGCAAAACTTTATCAATATGACGATAGTATTCGAAGTTTTCATGGAATGTGATTCCAAGATACTTTATACGATCTGATATAGGGATAATGTCATTACCTATTTTTATACATGGTATGTACGGTCTGTTGTTTGGGTAAAGATATTTTCTTTTGCCTTTAATAATTATACTCTCAGACTTCGAAACGTTCAAGTAAAGTCGCCATTTTGAAAGATAGGGTTCCAGTACACAATACTCGGCATAATTATTTTGACATACTAGTTGTTTTTCTTCTTTTTTATTTCCGGTGCTATGCAATTAAAAAATAAATTAAAAATATTGAAAATAATATAAAATATTGTAATTTATTAGAAAACAAAAGACCTTTCACATTTTAAATGTTTTGTATATTTTTTTTTAAATTGAAACTAAAAAAGGAAATTTCAGGATGTGGCATAAGTATTTTGTTTTTAGAGAGTGTATTTTAAAAAATTGGGAATTTCAAGGTCAACAAAAATAAATAATAATTATTTAAATTAATCAAAAATGTATCCTCCTTTAGCATTTAAAACTTTTTGGTGGTGGACCGGAACAGAATCCGCCAAGAACTGTAGAAACTCCATTGAAGCCTCTTTCCAAGCATTTGCGACCTCAATAACCGTTTTATATTTTGTTATTTTTAAATCCGCAGATCTGTTTTGCTTTCTGTATGACTAAAAATTTTCTATAACATAAAAAACTGGACTTTATGGAAGCCAATCCAGAGTTTTGAACACCAGCCTCTACTACAAGTTTTGTGATCATTTTGCTCGTATGACATGGAGCGTTATCCTGTTGGAAAATTAATGCGTCTCCGATCAATTTATCGCAGGAGGGAAATGCATATTCATTCAAAACTCTTAAATATTGGTGATGGCTTATGGAACCGTCAACAGGAACCATGTTCCCTACTCCACTACATGAATATATCACTTCCATCTCCATGGTTTACTTTCTGGCATACAGGTGCAACATTTTAATGGATTTTTTTTTATTTAATTTGACAAAAACTATTTTATATATGAGGCCAGAAAGTATGATATGGAGGTGATAACCTGAAATTTCCTTTTTAGTTTCAATTAAAAAAAATATACAAAACATTTAAAATGTGAAGGGTATATTGTTTTCTAATAAATTACAATATTTTATACAATTTTCAATATTTTTATACCCTTCACCAATAGGTGAAAGGGTATTATAAGTTTGTGATTCAGTTTGTAATTTTTTATTAGTGATCGTAGACCCCATAAAAATTATACCGATCGACTCAGGATCGGGAGGAGAATCGATTAAGCGATGTCCGTCTGTCTGTCTGTCTGTCCGTCCGTCTGTCTGTTGAAATCAAGTTTCTGAAGCCCCTGGAGAATGGACCTACATAAATTATATTTCAGATTTTAGGAAATTCTCCCGCAATGAACGTTATTAAATTTCATTAAAATCGGTTTATAAACACCGAAAATATCGAAAAAATACCAAAAATTAGACGAAAATTTTAAAATTTTTGATTGAAACACACTTTTAGATAACAAGAGAAAAAGGATACTCCTGGTATACATGTGATAATATATTATATATCATTATAGGAAATGGTTCCCCAAACCACTCTGTAAAATTTTAACAAAATCGGTCCATAAACCACTGAGATATCGCCAAAACACTAAATTTGATGTATTGCAAATTGCCCAAAGTACGCATTAGAGAAAGTTTGTTGAAAAAATTAAATGCAGAAATAGGAAAAACCATCCTCCTTTAGCACGGACATACATAAATTTTATATCAGATTTTAGGAAATTCTCCCGCCAAGTACGTTATTACATATTATCAAAAGCGGTCCATAAACAACTGAGATATCGCCACAACACTACTTGTGATGTACAGCAAATTGCCAAAGTACGTGTCTTAGAAATTTTGTTGACATTTGGTTAGTATTGTTTCAGCGATATCTCAGGTGTTTATGGACCGATTGTGATGAAATTTGACAGCGTTCTTTGTGGGAGGATTTCCTAAAATCTGATAAATAAACTCCACAAATCTGATTATGAATACCATTCAAATTGTACCGATCGACTCAAAATCGGCAGGAGAATCGAATTCGTGACGTCCATCCGTCTGTCTGTTTGTCTGTCTGTCCGTCCGTCCGTCTGTTTGCCTGTCCGACCGTCCGTCCGTCTACCTGTCTTTCCGTCCATCTACCTGTCTGTCCTTTTTTCTGTTGTAGTCAAATTTTTGGAGCTCCTGTTTTGTCGATATCTCAGATGTTTATTTTGATGAAATTTAATAATAGCGTACTTCGCAGGGGATTACCTAAACTCTGATGCATTTGGTAATTTGTGGTAGATAAAATTTAGTTTTTAAGCTATATTTCAGGTGTTTTGATCGACAATGATGGTGAGACGATATCCTAAAATTTTGTGTAAAATGCATATGTTTATACCTTCCAGGAGCTCCACAAATCTGATTTTAGCAGACAAACACACTGCGTTTATCTTAATTTTGTGTCTGACTTTTGAACATTATGATAACATTTGAGAATGTATTATATATCAAGTTATAGATTATCTTCCTAGGAAGTACAAAAATGCAGCTAAGAACATGATATCCATTCAAAACCTACATATGTATGTATGTATGTATCTCACATATCAACGAAAATAAAAATTTTTTAATTGCAATTGCGAGAAATCCGTTCACGTTTGACAATTGCTTTCGTATAACTTCGCCTGAGGCAATCTCTTAGTAGCTAATAAATGCCAAATTATAATAGATACGATGATGACATTTAGTATAATGACGTTGTACAATATCTTTATTCAGGGCGATAGCACCTAAAATAAACTTTCTAGAGGGACAACATTTGACAAAAGTATTTCTGATCTCTTGAAAAGTTCGGTATTGAAAATGGTCTAGCTCAGTTCACATTTAGTGAAATCTCCCATATAACCCCGAAAGGGAATCACTTTAATGCTGATAAATTAAATCACATTATAATTGCACAAAGAGCTAGAGCAAAACTTTCCACACATCCATCCGACAGATCGAAAGAACAATACATTATTATTGTTGAAGTATTTATCTTAATTAGTTAAAAAAATTGAAAAATTAGGTTAACTAACTTCAGATTAATAAGTAAATCTTCATCCATTTAAAAGCTATATATTTAACGTATGTATCTAAAACTAAGAGTATACCCTATAATTCTAAGGCTTGTATACATTGACAATCATTGTTAAAGCTTTGACATAAATCAGTCCGCTAACTTCAGAGTTTTACATAACTAATCAAGAACTTTTACTAGTTGGATAATTCGTACGAATTAAAGTACACAACCCTCACTGGGCACTGTGTTTTTGGGTTGCATGTCAGAATACTTAATCTTCATCAAATCGATGTGCTTTTGCAAATCTAAGGGCATCTACAATTTGAAGTATCTTTTATTAACTGTTCGTAAAATGGACACATATATCGAAACTACTAACTGGCTTAAATAAGCATTCTCTACCTGTCCAACCTAACCTTTGGGTCCATAACTATTCTAGATGATGACCCCACCGAAAAGCTTTTCGTTTTCCGACTCTTAATATAATACTTAATATAATACTCTTAATATAATACTAGCATAACTAAATATTGCTAGGAATTACATTTAGTATGAACAAAAGAAAATTAACATACATATCAAGCATATGTGTGGGGCTCAACTAAGTCAGTAATCAGAAACTATATAATTATCAATATATTCTTACAATTTTGTACTTTACTTTTGAAACACTATTGGTGAAGGGTATCCAAGATTCGGCAAAGCCGAATATACCACTCTTACTTGTTAATTAATTGTTTTAATTGCATAGGACCGGAAATAAAAAAAGAAGAAAAAGAACTGGTATGTCAAAATAATTATGCCGAGTAGTGTAGATAAGTAGTCATTTATCCGCCATTTATATTCCTGGCTCTAGGACCTGTGAACGCTAATAACACTGTGAGACACCAAAATTATTCACTGGATCTCATATACCAATTTTGTTTTGTTGGAGTCCATGGAAAACGAAAATACCTTTGTTTTTTTTAGATCACTTCGCAAAGTAGTTTTATAACGGTAAATGTAGAGAAAAACGCGTATTCTTATATTTTCAGATTTAAGCAGGCATAACTTCTTCGTTTTACAAGAGATTTCTATTATTTCAGTCTTTAGAAAGTGTGAGTATTATCTTTTAAACAAGATATATATTTTTAAAATCGATTGACAAATGGCTAAGTTACAGTGGTTGAAATGTGAAAAAAACGCATTAAAAAACAATAAGTTTTTTTCACCGGGCTCTAGGCTGCTTATGACATATCAAACAATGTATTCTTTTATTATAATGAGAAAGGATAATTAATTAGTTTTTAGAAATGGGTAACAACAATAAAATCGGTTAAAATGGATGACTTATGCAATTTTTTGTGTTTTAACCTTTTGGTTTTTATTTAGAAATTTGTTAAAATAAATGACTTATGCAATTTTGACTTACAATTCTAATTAACCCATTAATGTCCATTGTACCTGTTTGAGTACAGAAAAAGGAGTGTTTAAAAAAGAGTATTTCATACAGTAAAAATAGCATACTTGTTGGAGGCACGCCAGCCTAGGTAAGTGTTTAGTAATTTCCAATGGGATTTTGAATAAAATACAAGAGTTTCATAAAATTCTGGATTTATTCAACTAATGCATTTATATTAAAATTCCTTAATTAATAACAATGATTAGGAATTGTATAATAATTACAAACTATATTAAAAATACATACTTTTTGGTTTGAAAACCACTAAAAAATTTAACAAGTTTATAAATTCACTAAATTATCTGGCCACGGCCACCTTTATGTTCTGGAACTTACAACTGAATAAAATGGCAGTTCAATTTGGCTCCAAAATATGGCTGTTTTAGAAAAAATTTTCTACTTTCTTTAAAAACAAGTAAGAGTGGTATATTCGGCTTTGCCGAATCTTGGATACCCTTCACCAATGGTGTTGCACAAGTACTTAATGTAATTCCTAGCAAAATTTGGTTATACTAGTATTATATGCAAAGAGTCTTTAAAATTAAGAGTCGGAAAAAGAAAAGCTTTTCGGTGGCGTCCTCATCTAGAATAGTTATGCACCCAAAGGTTAGGTTGGGCAGGTGGCTGATGTCTAGGGAAGCTTCACTTGGGTTCTAAAGTGGTCCCCTTGTGAAAGCTAATGATTACTAGACTACAAGTAGAGAATGCATATTTAAGCGAGCCAGTAGCTTCGAAATAAAATAGACACATATTTTACGAACATTTAATAAAGTTCGATAAATGTCATCATCGTATCTTAGGCGAAGTTTTACGGGATCAATTGTCAAACGTGAACGGATTTCTCCCAATTGCAATTAAAAAATTTAAATTTTCGTTGATATGTGAGATACTTACATACATATGTAGATTTTGAACGGATATCATGTAGTTAGCTGCATTTTGGAACTTCCTAGGAAGATTACCTATAATTTGATATATAACACATTCTGAAATGTTATCATAATGTTCAAAAGTCAGACACAAAGTTAAGATTAATGCAGAGTGTCTGTCTGCTAAAATCAGATTTGTGGAGCTCCTGGATTTTACACAAAATTTTAGGATATTGTCCCACCCTGAATTTTATCATTGTCGATCAAAACACCATCGCTTAAACGCTAATTTATATCTACCACTGTAAAAACGGGTTAGAGGGAAATAGCAATAGGGTCCGAAATAAATAAGAAAACATATAAATTTTAAAACGTTATAAAAGTATTTATATGTTTATTGAACATTTAATTTAAGTACATAGTTATGTATTTTTTATATATATTTAAAGGATTTTAGGTTAGGGTTAGATTGAGCAATTTCAGTGCAATAATTAGGGTTTTAAAAATTAGATTTAGGGTTTTAAATTTAGGTTTAGTTTAGCACAATTAATTAATTAATTAGGATAATTTTATTCACACTATTAAGGCAAAATTTTAAGGTAAGTATTTTATTTCTTTTAACAGTTTATATTTAGGCAATAGATTTAGGTTTTAAACTTTTAGGCAATAGATTTAGGTTTTAAACTGTTAGTTTTAATTAATATTTAGTAAATTATTAGAATTTAAGTAGGATTTTAAATAATATAATTTTAAGTTATAAGTTTTATTGGTTTTTAATTTTAAAGAAACTTGTTTTAGTTATTTAGAAAAATTAATTACACTTAACTTTAATTCAAATTTTTAATTTTATATGTATATATAGTTTTAAGGCAAAAATTTTTAATATATAAATTTGAAGTATTTATATTTTTAAATTATAGGAAACTTTTTCTTCACTTTTCGGGTTTTTTACTTCGTATTCACCAATCGGGTTTAGGTTCTCAAATCGACTGAGCCTTTTACTTCTTCTATTTTCTTTATTTGCCAATGCGTTCGCAACTGAAGTTAGTTGCAGTTCTTTTGCAAACTGTCATACACCAGTGTTGGGTGGGTGACAGTTTACTTTTGTTCACCGTGTGAACAACCACAAATTACCGAATGCATCAGGATTTAGGTAATCCCCTGCGAAGGACGCTATTAAATTTCATCAAAATAAACACCTGAGATATCGACAAAACAGGAGCTCCAAAAACTTGACTACAACAGAAACAAGTAAGAATGGTATATTCGGCTTTGCCGAATCTTGGATACCCTTCACCAATAGTGTTCCAAAAGTAAAGTACAAAATCGTAAGAATATATTGATAATTATATAGTTTCTGATTACTGACTTAGTTGAGCCCCACACAAATGCTTCATATGTATATTAATTTTCTTTTGTTCATACTAAATGTAATTCCTAGCAATATATGGTTATACTACTATTATATGCAAAGAATCTTTAAAATTAAGAGTCGGAAAACGAAAAGCTTTTTGGTGGCGTCATCATCTAAAATAGTTATGGACCCAAATGTTAGGTTGGGCAGGTGGCTGATGTCGAAGGCAGCGTCACTTCGATTCTAAAGTGATATGTGTCTATTTTACGAACATTTGATAAAGTTCGATAGACCAGATAAACCATGCAGAAAGGATGCTTCAAAATGTAAATGCCCTTAGATTTGCAAGAGCACATCGATTTGATGAAGATTAAGTATTCTGGCATGCAACCCAAAAACACAGTGCCCAGTGAGGGTTGTGTACTTTAATTCATACGAATTGTCCAACTATTAAAAGTTCATGATTAGTTATGTAAAACTCTGAACTGATTTAGGTCAAAGCTTTAACAATGATTGTCAATGTATACAAGCCTTAGAATTATAAGGTATACACTCATAGTTTTAGATACATACGTGAAATATATAGCTTTTAAATGAATGGATATCAGCATTGGCGGAAAATTTATTGAAGATTTACTTATTAATCTGAAGTTAGTTAACTTATTAAGATGAATACTTCAACAATAATATTTGGGATCTATTGTTCTTTCGATCTGTCCGATGGATGTGTGGAAAGTTTTGCTCTAGTTCTTTGTGCAATTATAATATGATTTAATGTATCAGCATTAAAGTAATTCCCGGTCGGGGTTATGTGGGAGATAACAGTAAATGTGAACCGAGCTCGCCCATTTTCAATGCCGAACTTTTCAAGAGAAATACTTTTGTCAAATGTTGTCCCTCTAAAAAGTTTATTTTAGGCGCTATCGCTCTGAATAACGATATTGTACAACGTCTTTATACTAAATGTCATCATCGTATCTATTATAATAGATATATAATTATAATTGGTTAGCTAATTAGATAATTATAATTTTTCATTTATTAGCTACTAAGAGATTGCCTTAGGCGAAGTTATAAGGGAGCAATAGTCAATTATGAACGGATTTCTCCCAATTGCAATTAAACAATTTAAATTTTCGTTGATATGTGAGATACATACATACATATGTAGGTTTTGAACGGATATCATGTACTTAGCTGCATTTTTGTACTTTCTAGGAAGATTACCTATAATTTTATATATAATACATTCTCAAATGTTATCATAATGTTCAAAAGTCAGATATAAAATTAAGATAAATGCAGTGTGTCTGTCAAATCAGATTTGTGGAGCTCCTGGAAGGTATACCCATATGCATTTTACACAAAATTTTAGGATATCGTCCTAAAAAAAGGACAGATTGGTAGATGGACGAACAGACAGGTAGACGGACTGACGGACGTCGCGAAATCGATTCTCCTGCCGATTCTGAGACGATCGGTACAACTTGAATGGTATTCATAATCAGATTTGTGGAGTTTATATTAGATTTTAGGAAATCCTCCCACAAATAACGCTGTCAAATTTCATCACAATCGGTCCATAAACACCTGAGATATCGCTAAAACAATACTTTAAAAATGTAAACAAAATTTCTTAAACACTTACTTTGGGCAATTTGCTGTACATCAAATGTAGTTTTATGGCGATATCTCAATTGTTTATAGACCGCTTTTGATAAAATTTAATAACGTGCTTGACGGGGGAATTTCCTAAAATATGATATAAAATTTATGTAGGTCCGTGCTAAAGGAGGATGGTTTTTTTCTATTTCTGCATTTAATTTTTTCAACAAACATTCTCTAATGCGAACTTTGGGCAATTTGCAATACATCAAATTTAGTGTTTTGGCGATATCTCAGTTGTTTATGGACCGATTTTGATAAAGTTTTACAGAGTGCTTTGGGAAACTATTTCCTACAATCTGATATATAACATATTATCAGATGTACACCAGGAGTATCTTTTTTCTCATGTTATTTAAAAGTGTGTTTCAATCAAAAATTTTAAAATTTTCGTCTAATTTTTGGTATTTTTTCGATATTTTCGGTGTTTATAAACCGATTTTAATGAAATTTAATAGCGTTCATTGCGGGAGAAAATCTGATATATAATTTATGTAAGTCCATCCTCCAGGGGCTTCAGAAACTTGATTTCAACAGACAGACGGCCGGACAGACGGACAGACGGACATCGCTTAATCGAATCTCCTCCCGATTCTGAGTCGATCGGTATAATTTTTATGGGGTCTACGATCACTAATAAAAAAATTACAAACGGAATCACAAACTTGTAATACCCTTTCACCTATTGGTGAAGGGTATAATAAAATAATGACAATCAGAAAAATATTAGTAAGTGCTGCCAGATGGATTATCAGAATTTAGCGTTTTTGGTAGTGGCGCTAACATTCCCCACGCAATATGACAAGAAGCTTCTTCGCTGTCAGACTCCTGTTGATGAGCAACTTCCAAAATAGCCAGCTTAGCCGCAGGCCTTTCGAGCACACCATGTTGAGTAAGTACTTTTGCACTACGTACTTGACCGTCACTTGCCAATCTAACTTCTAAGACTTTACCACGTAGCCACACATTTCGTGGAAAATTTGAATCCACAATGACAACTAAATCCCCCTGACATAAAGGTTTCTGTCGGTCATGCCACTTTGACCTGCAAGTTAAAGATGGCAAATATTGACTTAGCCACTTTTTCCAAAAAATATTGGCATATTGTTGTGAAGTAAGCCAACTCTGCTTAAGTAATATGCCACTATCATCACAAATCGACATAGGCTTTAGTCCTGAATAAGAACCCACTAGGAAGGGATTTGGAGTTAATGCTTCACCGGATTCGGCATCCACAGGAACATAGGCTAGTGGCCTTGAATTTATAATGTTCTCTATTTCTAACAGCATACTTTGCAAAAGTTCATCGCTTGGTGACCTTGAGGGCATTATTTGATACAATATTGTTTTTATTGAGCGTACAAGACGCTCCCACGCCCCACCCATGTGGGGAGATGCAGGTGGATTAAATTTCCATTTTGTTGTGGTGGTGGTAAATGATTTTACCAGCTCATCTTTATCGACATCGGACAAAGTTCGCGTTCAGCACCGACAAAATTTGTACCGTTATCGCTGTAGAATTCATGTGGAATTCCGCGACGTGCCATAAAGTTGCGAATGGCTAAGATACAGGAGCTAGTTGTCAACGAATGTGCCACCTCAATGTGGACTGCTCTGACAGTTAGGCAAGTGAATAAACATCCATAACGTTTTTCCTTGTGCCTATTAACAACGACAGTAATTGGGCCGAAAAAATCGATCCCAGTATACGTAAACGGCGCAACATAAGATGCTACACGCGCACGCGGTAATTCGGCCGTTTGAGGGTTAAGAGGTACCGCCTTCTTAATTTTGCACATTTGGCACGAGCGAACTACAGATTTATATGTTGCACGAAGCCTTGAAATATAAAATATTTGTCTAACTTCGTTGATAGCAGTCTCGTGATTCATATGATGATATTTGTTGTGGTAATGCATCAGAATAAGTTTCGTAATTTGACTTTTTTCTAGGCAGAATTATCGGACGTTTTTGTTCTAGCGATATATCCGCGTTGTCGATTCGGCCATGGACACGTAAAATACCATCTTGTAAGTATGGGGTTTTGTTGTAAATATCGCTGGATTTAAGTATGTCCAGATTAGAATTTAATGACGAAATTTCATAAGAATATTTTTCATTCTGAGCCTGCTTATATAAAATATTCTCAGCGCTTTGTAGTTCCTCTTGGGTTAATTCACCTTTTTGTTTCTTAATTAGTCGACAATTTTGTATGAAACGAAGAACGTAGGCTGCAGCACGAACCAGTCGATTCCACTTAGAAAATCTGCAGACATCAAAAATTGTTTCAAAATTCGTTATTTTAAATGAATGGTGCACACGCTCTTCTTCTGTAGACTCCGCTATTGGAACTTCTTGCGGCCATTCATTTTCTGGACGACGCAAAAATTCAGGTCCTTTAAAGCATCTGGAGGAATACGACACCTTTGGAATTTTGGAGCATTTCGTGGCATCATCGGCAACATTTTGCTTGCTTGAGATCCATTTCCAGTCTTTGATTAATGACAGTTCCAAAATCTTTGTTATGGAAATGCAACAAATTGGTTGTATTTACGGGATCGAAATTCAGCCAACTTAACACCGTTTTGGAGTCAGTCCAGTAATATTTTTTATTAATTTTTAGTTCATGATTTTCTGATACATATCGGGTGGTTAAATTTCAAGGGCCGATGTTGATTTTGAATAAAACACAAACTATTTAGGAAATTATTGTAATTTTATTTTATTATGATATATTGGTATTACTCAATTATGTATGGAACAAAATATCGGCCAAATGGGCGCCGCGACCACGGCGGCACACCTCCATCCGATGGTCCAAATTTTCGAAGATCCTGAGGCATAATGGTGGTTCTATGCCGTTAATGTGCCGAATTATCTCATCCTTTAGCTCTTGAATTGTTGCTGGCTTATCGACGTACACCTTTTCTTTCAAATAACCCCAAAGAAAAAAGTCCAACGGTGTCAAATCACATTACCTTGGCGGCCAATTGACATCGCCATTACGTGAGATAACACGGCCATTGAATTTGTTGCGCAAAAGTGCCATTGTTTCGTTAGCTGTGTGGCAAGTGGCACCGTTCTGCTGAAACCACATATCGTCCACATCCATATCTTCCAATTCGGGCCATAAAAAGTTCGTTATCATCTCACGATAGCGATCACCATTCACAGTAACTGCCTGACCGGCCTCATTTTGGAAAAAAATACGGCCCGATGATGCCGCCAGCCCATAAACCGCACCAAACAGTCACTATTTGTGGGTGCATTGGTTTTTCGATAATCACTCTTGGATTCTCATTCGTCCAAACGCGGCAATTCCGTTTATTGACGAATCCACTGAGGTGAAAATGTGCCTCATAACTGAAGATGATTTTCTTCGAAAATTGATCATCCACTATTTCTTGCCACCATTCTGTCCATTCACGACGTTTGGAATGGTCAAGAGGCTTTAGTTCTTGAGCCAATTGCACCTTGTAAGAGTGTAAATGCAAGTCTTCATGCATAATTTTCATCAACGACGAGCGTGAGAGGTGCAATTATTGGGCACGACGACGAGTTGAGGTGGACGACTCTTCAGCCATACTATCGCGAACAGCAGCAATATTTTCTGCAGTACGAGCATGCACTGGTATTCTCACATCTTCTACAGACCCGGTTTGCTAGAATTTTTCCACGATTTTTGCGATTGTACGCACATTTGGACGATCAAATTAACCAAAAAAATCACGAAGTGCACGATATGCATTTTGATTTGAACGCCCATTTTCATAATAAGTCTGGATAACTTTAACACGTTGTTGAATTATGTATCTTTCTATGGTTCAAATTGAGTAAGTTTGAAATAAAGAAATGTCAAATAAAATTCGGAAAAAAACTTGGCGTTTAGGTGTGGTTCACATTCAACATCGGCCCTTACAATTTAACCACCCTTTATTTAGCAAATCGAGTGCCTATAAGGGCAGCCATTAGTTCGAGGCGTGGAACGGATGTTATTTTCATAGGAGCGACTATAGTTTTAGCTCCAATAATTGAGGAGGCAATATCATCATCTCTTCTTAATCGAAAATAGCATACAGCTGCGTAACCATCTTTGCTTGCATCTACGAATGTATACAGTTGAATTTCGATGTCGTCGTAGCGTTCAAAATGTTTTAAATAACAACGAGGAATTTTCATTGTTTCTATTTCGGGTAAAATATTAACCCACTTTGTCCATTTAGTTGTTAGATCAGGAGACATTTTTTCATCCCAATCTATTTTTGATCGCCAAACATCTTGCATAAGTACTTTAACGTACATGACAATATGTCCTATAAGACCTAGGGGGTCATAGATTGACATAACTAATCGTAACATTTCTCTTTTTGTTGGAATTTTTTGACCAGAAAAAATATCACTCTCTCTTAACCAAGGAGAGATTTTAAACATTATGACATCCTCTTGATGTTCCCAAAAAATTCCCAAAACCTTTTCGATTTGCTTCTCATCCTTAAGATTTAAGCATTTAAAATTGATGTTCCCAAAAAATTCCCAAAACCTTTTCGATTTGCTTCTCATCCTTAAGATTTAAGCATTTAAAATTGATGTTCCCAAAAAATTCCCAAAACCTTTTCGATTTGCTTCTCATCCTTAAGATTTAAGCATTTAATATCAGAACTAGTTTCTGAGGAAATGGATTTTAGCACTGGCTTGCTGTTAGAAATCCAATTTCTAATATTAAACCCAGCTTTACGATGAATATAGACAATATCAGTGATAATTTGTATAGCCTCTTCTGAATCATCCACGGATATAAGGAGGTCGTCGACATAATGGTTTTCCTTAATTGCTTTTACAGCCAGTGGAAACTCATTTTCAAATTTAGTCGCATTGAGATTTTTTATGTACTGGGAAATGCTAGGAGCACAAGTTGCTCCAAAAATCATAACATTCATCACGAATATATCGAGAGTCTTTTCTTCCACACAATCACGCCAAAGGAAACGTTTGACATCACGATCTTCTGGCCGTATATGCACCTGGTGGAACATTTCCTCGATATCACCACAAACGGCCACCGATTTCTGACGAAATTTAAAAAGTATTGAAGGCAAAGAGGGCAAGTAATCAGGTCCTTTCAATAAATAAGAATTCAAGGACATACCATTTGATGTGGCAGCCGCATCCCAAACGACCCTCGTTTTATTTGGTTTGTTTTTATTAAAAACTGGGAAAATTGGAAGATACCAAATTTTCTTATCACCACGCTCAATTTCATTAGAATTTAACTTGCGAATGTAACCTTTTGATAAATATTTAGAAATTATCTCTTTGAAAATATTAAAAAGTTCTAAATTTTTACGCAATTTTCTTTCAAGACAAATAAGTCGTTTAAGCGCCATCTGATAACTATCAGGCATTTCTATAAAATCAAACTTCCACAAAAGGGGAACCTCATAATGCCCACAAGGTTTATACTTTGTAAACTTTTCTAATAAATCTAACGCTCGAGTTTCACTTTCAGATACAAGTAGATTTTTTACGCTAATACCGACACTTTCTAATGAGTAAAAGCTTCTAACCAACTCATCTAATTTATTTGCTTTAGCAGAGCATTCACAAACATGTAAATTGAAGTTAGTACTTGCCGTTTTATTTTCTGCAACGGTGCCGTAAACAAACCATCCAAGTTTTGTACAAACAGCAACAGGTTCATTCAAACATAAGGAGTTTGGTACACCATCCATTTGTAATTGATTTGCCAGCGATTCATCCATCAGACTTATAGATGACCCCTCGTCAATAAAGGCAAATGTATTAATCACTTTATTATTTCCAAATATTTTAATTGGAATTATTTTAAATAAAATATTTTTAATTTTTTCACTGTGTGTATTATTTATTTCCTTATTTATTACATCTTGTTTTTCACTTTTATTTTCGTTCGACATTTGTTTATGATTTACCGGTACAGAATATTGATGTAATGAAGGGTGGTGAAAATATTCGCACCCTTCCTTACCGCACCTTTTCTTTTTATTGCAGTCACCACTGTGTTTGATTAAGCAGAACTTACACAGTCTGTGTTTTCTTACTGCATTCCATTTCTCACCACGATCCATAGATAAATATGTTGGGCAGTTAGCGACTGCGCTGCAACTGTTATTGTTATTAGACACAATGCATTTGCGCTCACTATGCGAATGAATAAATGCTTTTTTGTTTGTTGTTGTTGTTGCATTTGATTTACTTATCGTGCTTCCTTTGTTCCACTTATTCGTATGTTGATCAATTGTTATACTGCTAGCTGTTATACCAATGTTAAAAAACCATTTGTCAAATTCGAACAAATTTGGTTTTTTATTTTGGTTCATCAGCTGTATTTTTTTATTTGCCCACTGCATTTGATATGAAGGTGGAAGTTTTTGTAGCAGGTCAAACAAAAGTGATGAATTTTTTAATTCATCAAGCATTTTACTAGAAGTAATTGTCGTTATTAAACTGCGAACTTCAATAGATAAGGTGGTAAGAGCTTTTAAATTATTTTCTTCTACTCTTGGGGTAGAATTAATCCTACTTTTTATTGAATTTATTATTTTTTCATGTTGACCATACAACATACGAAGTACTTGGAGTACGCTGCTTACATTTGAAGGATGGATCAACATTTGCTGGACACTATGGAGTGCCTCTCCTTTTAAAGCCTTTTGAAGACGAATTAAATTTTCGGCATCGGTAAAGGCACATGCCGTGGTGGACCACTCATAGGTGGAGATGAATATAGGCCAATCTTCTGGATTGCCAGAGAATTCGGGGAGTTTTTTTGGCAGAGATTGACGAGAGCTAAAGTGGTTCTGCAGCACTCTATGTGTGGTGCTAAGTGTGGTGGTGGGCAAGGGGCCGCGTTTGCGTGTGTATGTTGTGGAAAATCTAATGTAGACGATGTTGGATGCGGTTCAATAAATGGTTGTTGAGCCGAATGAAATAAATTTTGTGTGTTGTTATTTGCAGGATAAGATGTGAATACGCTGCCACCGGGGAAAGTAGACACTGAAGGTATTGTAGGCTGCATTCGGTGTTGATAGCCACTAAAGGTGGGAATGGCCGCGGTACAATTCGGCACCGCAGTCTTGGTTGAAAACGAATTTATGGCAGCCGAGGATACTGTCGGTGGAACAAATCCAACGGAGTTTTGTGGCATCGTATTTAAGCCATTGCAAATAAATGTTGATTGGTTTGTGTTTGACACAATATTTTTTGGCATTGAAAATGCATTTTCATTGTCCATTTGGTTCGGCAAATGAGGTGTTTGCAAATCTATATTTTCATTTACATTGGAAACAGTAGGTTGTTCGATATAATTGCGGAGCTCAGTTGAAGCCAACCACTCATGGACAGACTGTGGTGGGTCGGCTGAAATATCAGAGAGGCCCTCAGCTTCCTCAAGAAGTTCTTCTTCTAGTCTCTGAAGTCTTAATTCTATTTTTCGAGAATTTGAAGCATTAGAACGATTTGAGTAGTGACTTGAAGCACTTGGCGCAGGTGAATTTGACCTTACGGCGGAACATTGAATACATTTGAAGGATATGTCATCTTCGGTAACATTAACACAATTTTTATGAAATATTTTGTGGCAATCGATACAGGTTGTTATATTTTTGTCAGGGGGTTTGTGGCAAAATGAACATTCATGATTGGACTGTTCATTTAGCGCTTGACGGTCGTAATGTGGTAAAGACATTTTTACTTACTGCGAGATTGACAAGTTGTAAGGGCAGATGTGGTCCAGAAAAATGATAAGAACAAAAAGAATTTTAAAAATGTTGTTGGCAAGCCAGCCTAGGTGAGTGCTTAGTGATTTCCAATGGGATTTTGAATAAAATACAAGAGTTTCGTAAAATTCTGGATTTATTCAACTAATGCATTTATATTAAAATTCCTAAATAAATAACAATGATTAGGAATTGTATAATAATTACAAACTATATTAAAAATACATACTTTTTGGTTTGAAAACCACTAAAAAATTTAACAAGTTTATAAATTCACTAAATTATCTGGCCACGGCCACCTTTATGTTCTGGAACTTACAACTGAATAAAATGGCAGTTCAATTTGGCTCCAAAATATGGCTGTTTTAGAAGAAATTTTCTACTTTCTTTAAAAATAAAATAATGACAATCAGAAAAATATTATTAAGTGCTGCCAGATGGATTATCAGAATTTAGCGTTTTTGGTAGTGGCGCTAACAATACTAATTAAGCCATTTTACCTGCTTAGGTCCGACTTAAAAACACACATTCTAAACTTTTCTTTTTTTATGACTTACAAAAAATGTTAATGGATCACTATTCAACGAAAGCAATGAAACTAGTGATTTGGCTTACTGCAATGATGTGAATAAATTGTTTGAACAACTTGGATATAGTCCTGTTCCTCAAGATTGGAGATTATTTATTGATGGTTCAACAAAAAGTAATATAAGTACTTTTTATATAGTTCCTTTTATTTTACTTATATGTACATGTTTATCTTCTATTTCAAAGTTTAAAGGTAGTGCTTTTGCATAACGATGGATCGCTCCCTTCAGTACCGTTGGCTTACGCTACAAACATCAAAGAAACGTATGATAGTGTGTCTCTAATATTAAATGCCATAGGCTATACTATGCACAAGTGGCTAATTGTGGCTGATTCGAAAGTACTAACAATTTTCAATGGCTTGCAAGGTGGTAACACAAAGTATCCCTGCTATTTTTGTAAATGGGACAGCCAGGATTCTTCTAAGCATTATATACAGAGAGACTGGAAACCACGTACAACAGCTATTATTGGTGAAAAAATAGTATAAATATCCCGTTAGTAAATCCAACAGACATTATTTTACCTCTGTTGCACATAAAGTTGAACCTGCATTCAAATACTTTGAACAGATTTTCCCCCGAATTACGAGCGGAAAATTAAAAGAAGGTAAAAAATATATTATGAATGCATGTATAATAAAAACTAATTTGTGTGTAATCAACAGCTATCTTTATTGGCCCCCAAATACGAAAATTGGTAAAAGATGACAATTTCATACAACAAATGAATCTTGAAGAAAAAAATGCATGGAATGGTTTTGTCTCAGTGTGCGAAAATTTTCTTGGAAACACAAAAAGTGAAAATTATGAGCAGATAGTAAATATAATGCTTTCTGCCTACCATGCAATGGGTTGCAAAATGTCAATAAAACTACACTATCTACATGCTCATTTGAAAAGATTTCCATTAAATTTAGGACAGTTTTTATTTAGAAATTTGTTAAAATAAATGACTTATGCAATTTTGACCTACAAATTTTTTCTAGAAACCCACCAACCACAACAAGATTTAGCCTAAAAATAAATTCTAATTAACCCATTAATGTCCATTGTACCTGTTTGAATACAGAAAGGGGAGTGTTTAAAAAAGAGTATTTCATACAGTAAAAATAGCATACTAATTAAGCCATTTTACCTGTTTAGGTCCGACTTAAAAAACACACATTCTAAACTTTTCTTTTTTATGACTTACAAAAAATGTTAATTTTTTAACTAATGAGTTCAACAGGTAAAGACCAATACTGCCTACAATAGTACCAAAAATTTGGTATAAAAGACTGCGGTTGCGAAAATGGCACAGTTTAATATTTGTAAGTGAACAATAACCACCGGAGCCATCTCCAAGGAGACGCTGACAATCCTTATTTATCAGCTCATTGCTTCTTTGAGCGTAAGACTGTTGGCCGACATTTGCGGTGACGAAGGATGCATATGGATGCATATGAAATTCCTGGTTTAACAGTAGTAATGTTAAAGCGACGTGGGTTTTGGGGTTCAACGCGAGAAGCCTTTTTGACTTGAATTTTTTCATCAGTTCTAGGCGACGGGGGCATTCTTTTGAACTGGCAACATGGCCATGTGTGTTACAGTTAACAGACCTACTTTTCGTGTAACCTTCCCTGTTTTGGAATCTGTTACAAAACATTGGGTAACTTCCCTCTCTTAAAATTTCTAATACTGACTTTGCAGCGAAGAATATAGCGAATCTCATGACACGCTTTAATGTCTGACTCTCTAGAGAGTCGAAGGAGCCATTTATCTCAACCCAACTGACTAAGCCCTAATTATTTTTATTTCAAAAGTGTTTATCCTCCTGTGATAAAATAAGAGGTTTGTACCATCGCTTAGAAGACCCGCCCACTCAAGTTCTAGAAGGTCTATCGGGGACAAATAGTATAAAGACCTGACGCCTTCCAGATTGTTTGCCATTTCTCAATAACCGTTTTATATTTTGTTATTTTTAAATCCGCAGATCTGTTTTGCTTTCTGTATGACTAAAAATTTTCTATAACATAAAAAACTGGACTTTGGGGAAGCCATTCCAGAGTTTTGAACACCAGCCTCTATTACAAGTTTTGTGATCATTTTGCTCTTATGACATGGAGCGTTATCCTGTTGGAAAATTAATGCGTCTCCGATCAATTTATCGCAGGAGGGAAATGCACATTCATTCAAAACTCTTAAATATTGGTGATGGCTTATGGAACCGTCAACAGAAACCATGTTCCCTACTCCACTACATGAATATATCACTTCCATCTCCATGGTTTACTTTCTGGCATACAGGTGCAACATTTTAATGGTTTTTTTATTTAATTTGACAAAAACTATTTTATATGATGAGAGTGAACCTGTAGGCCAGAAAGTATGATATGGAGGTGATAACCTGAAATTTACTTTTTAGTTTCAATTAAAAAAAAATATAAAAAAACATTTGAAATGAAGGGTATATTGTTTTCTAATAAATTACAATATTTTATACAATTTTCAATATTTTTAATTAATTGTTTTAATTACATAGGACTGGAAATAAAAAAGAAGAAAAACAACTGGTATGTCAAAATAATTATGCCGAGTAGTGTAGATAAGTAGTCATTTATCCGGCCATTTATATTCCTAGCTCTAGGACCTGTGAACGCTAATAACACTGTGAGACACCAAAATTATTCAGGGGTTCTCATATACCAATTTTGTTTTGTTGGAGTCCATGGACAACGAAAATACCTTTGGTTTTTTTAGATGACTTCGAAAAGTAGTTTTATAACGGTAAATGTAGAGAAAAACGCGTATTCTTATATTTTCAGATTTAAGCAGGCATAACTTCTTCGTTTTACAAGAGATTTCTATTATTTCAGTCTTTAGAAAGTGTGAGTATTATCTTTTAAACAAGATATATATTTTTAAAATCGATTGGCAAATGGCTAAGTTACAGTGGTTGAAATGTGAAAAAACGCATTAAAAAACAATAAGTTTTTTTCACCGGGCTCTAGGCTGCTTATGACATATCAAACAATGTATTCTTTTATTATAATGAGAACAGCTAATTAATTAGTTTTCAGAAATGGGTAACAACAATAAAATCGGTTAAAATGGATGACTTATGCAATTTTTTGTGTTTTAACCTTTTGGTTTTTATTTAGAAATTTGTTAAAATAAATGACTTATGCAATTTTGACCCACAAATTTTTTCTGAAAACCCACCAACCACAACAAGATTTAGCCTAAAAATAAATTCTAATTAACCCATTAATGTCCATTGTACCTGTTTGAATACAGAAAGGGGAGTGTTTAAAAAAGAGTATTTCATACAGTAAAAATAGCATACTAATTAAGCCATTTTACCTGTTTAGGTCCGACTTAAAAAACACACATTCTAAACTTTTCTTTTTTATGACTTACAAAAAATGTTAATTTTTTAACCAATGAGTTCAACAGTTTAAGACCAATACTGCCTACAATAGTCCCAAAAATTTGGTATAAAAGACTGCGGTTGCGAAAATGGCACAGTTTAATATTTGTAAGTGAACAATAACCACCGGAGCCATCTCCAAGGAGACGCTGACAATCCTTATTTATCAGCTCATTGCTTCTTTGAGCGTAAGACTGTTGGCCGACATTTGCGGTGACGAAGGATGCATATGGATGCATATGAAATTCCTGGTTTAACAGTAGTAATGTTAAAGCGACGTGGGTTTTGGGGTTCAACGCGAGAAGCCTTTTTGACTTGAATTTTTTCATCAGTTCTAGGCGACGGGGGCATTCCTTTGAACTGGCAACATGGCCATGTGTGTTACAGTTAACAGACCTACTTTTCGTGTAACCTTCCCTGTTTTGGAATCTGTTACAAAACATTGGGTAACTTCCCTCTCTTAAAATTTCTAATACTGACTTCGCAGCGAAGAATATAGCGAATCTCATGACACGCTTCAATGTCTGACTCTCTAGAGAGTCGAAGGAGCCATTTATCTCAACCCAACTGACTAAGCCCTAATTATTTTTATTTCAAAAGTGTTTATCCTCCTGTGATAAAATAAGAGGTTTGTACCATCGCTTAGAAGACCCGCCCACTCAAGTTCTAGAAGGTCTATCGGGGACAAATAGTATAAAGACCTGACGCCTTCCAGATTGTTTGCCATTTGGAAGCATTCCCTAACAAGGCTGTTCTCCAGAGAAGACATGAAAAACATGTCTTCATCATGAAGACGTCTATTCGCTCAAAACCGATCGCCTCATAAATCGACCTATTGGGTGGCCTACGATATATGCCGTCAGGACAGAGACGTGGTCTCAACCCTCAACATCCTCTTTTCCCGCTTTCTAAGCCTCTCCATCTGGGCAGAAGATATCCTGGACCAGACAGGAAAGGCGTAGGACATGACAGGTCGAATTACTTGGCGATACAATAATAAATTAATTTTTTTTATCGAGGCCTTCCTGACGTCTTGTTTGTTGCAAAACTTTATAAATATGATGATAGTATTCGAAGTTTTCATGGAATGTGATTCCAAGATACTTTATACGATCTGATATAGGGATAATGTCATTACCTATTTTTATATCTGGTCTGTTATTTGGGTAAAGATATTTTCTTTTGTCTTTAATAATTATACTCTCAGACTTCGAAACGTTCAAGTAAAGTCGCTATTTTGAAAGATAAGGTTCCAGTATACACTACTCGGCATAATTATTTTGACATACCAGTTGTTTTTCTTCTTTTTTATTTCCGGTCCTATGCAATTAAAAAAATAAATTAAAAATATTGAAAATAATATAAAATATTGTAATTTATTAGAAAACAAAAGACCTTTCACATTTTAAATGTTTTGTATATATTTTTTTTAAATTGAAACTAAAAAAGGAAATTTCAGGATGTGGCATAAGTATTTTGACATGTTTTTAGAGAGTGTATTTTAAAAAATTGGGAACTTCAAGGTCAACAAAAATTAATAATAATTATTTAAATTAATCAAAAATGTATCCTCCTTTAGCATTTTAAACTTTTTGGTGGTGGATCGAAACAGAATCCGCCAAGAACTGTAGAAACTCCATTGAAGTCTCTTTCCAAGCATTTGCGACCTCAATAACCGTTTTATATTTTGTTATTTTTAAATCCGCAGATCTGTTTTGCTTTCTGTATGACTAAAAATTTTCTATAACATAAAAAACTGGACTTTGGGGAAGCCATTCCAGAGTTTTGAACACCAGCCTCTATTACAAGTTTTGTGATCATTTTGCTCTTATGACATGGAGCGCTATCCTGTTGGAAAATTAATGCGTCTCCGATCAATTTATCGCAGGAGGGAAATGCACATTCATTCAAAACTCTTAAATATTGGTGATGGCTTATGGAACCGTCAACAGAAACCATGTTCCCTACTCCACTACATGAATATATCACTTCCATCTCCATGGTTTACTTTCTGGCATACAGGTGCAACATTTTAATGTTTTTTTTTTATTTAATTTGACAAAAACTATTTTATATGATGAGAGTGAACCTGTAGGCCAGAAAGTATGATATGGAGGTGATAACCTGAAATTTCCTTTTTAGTTTCAATTAAAAAAAACATAAAAAAACATTTGAAATGTGAAGGGTATATTGTTTCTAATAAATTACAATATTTTATACAATTTTCAATATTTTTAATTAATTGTTTTAATTACATAGGACTGGAAATAAAAAAGAAGAAAAACAACTGGTATGTCAAAATAATTATGCCGAGTAGTGTAGATAAGTAGTCATTTATCCGGCCATTTATATTCCTAGCTCTAGGACCTGTGAACGCTAATAACACTGTGAGACACCAAAATTATTCAGGGGTTCTCATATACCAATTTTGTTTTGTTGGAGTCCATGGACAACGAAAATACCTTTGGTTTTTTTAGATCACTTCGAAAAGTAGTTTTATAACGGTAAATGTAGAGAAAAACGCGTATTCTTATATTTTCAGATTTAAGCAGGCATAACTTCTTCGTTTTACAAGAGATTTCTATTATTTCAGTCTTTAGAAAGTGTGAGTATTATCTTTTAAACAAGATATATATTTTTAAAATCGATTGACAAATGGCTAAGTTACAGTGGTTGAAATGTGAAAAAACGCATTAAAAAACAATAAGTTTTTTTCACCGGGCTCTAGGCTGCTTATGACATATCAAACAATGTATTCTTTTATTATAATGAGAAAGGCTAATTAATTAGTTTTCAGAAATGGGTAACAACAATAAAATCGGTTAAAATGGATGACTTATGCAATTTTTTGTGTTTTAACCTTTTGGTTTTTATTTAGAAATTTGTTAAAATAAATGACTTATGCAATTTTGACCCACAAATTTTTTCTGAAAACCCACCAACCACAACAAGATTTAGCCTAAAAATAAATTCTAATTAACCCATTAATGTCCATTGTACCTGTTTGAGTACAGAAAGAGGAGTGTTTAAAAAAGAGTATTTCATACAGTAAAAATAGCATACCAATTAAGCCATTTTACCTGTTTTTTAATGCGTATAAACATTTGTTTATGATTTACCGGTACAGAATATTGATGTAATGAAGGGTGGTGAAAATATTCGCACCCTTCCTTACCGCACCTTTTCTTTTTATTGCAGTCACCACTGTGTTTGATTAAGCAGAACTTACACAGTCTGTGTTTTCTTACTGCATTCCATTTCTCACCACGATCCATAGATAAATATGTTGGGCAGTTAGCGACAGCGCTGCAACTGTTATTGTTATTAGACACAATGCATTTGCGCTCACTATGCGAATGAATAAATGCTTTTTTGTTTGTTGTTGTTGTTGCATTTGATTTACTTATCGTGCTTCCTTTGTTCCACTTATTCGTATGTTGATCAATTGTTATACTGCTAGCTGTTATACCAATGTTAAAAAACCATTTGTCAAATTCGAACAAATTTGGTTTTTTATTTTGGTTCATCAGCTGTATTTTTTGATTTGCCCACTGCATTTGATATGAAGGTGGAAGTTTTTGTAGCAGGTCAAACAAAAGTGATGAATTTTTTAATTCATCAAGCATTTTACTAGAAGTAATTGTCGTTATTAAACTGCGAACTTCAATAGATAAGGTGGTAAAAGATTTTAAATTATTTTCTTCTACTCTTGGGGTAGAATTAATCCTACTTTTTATTGAATTTATTATTTTTTCATGTTGACCATACAACATACGAAGTACTTGGAGTACGCTGCTTACATTTGAAGGATGGATCACCATTTGCTGGACACTATGGAGTGCCTCTCCTTTTAAAGCCTTTTGAAGACGAATTAAATTTTCGGCATCGGTAAAGGCACATGCCGTGGTGGACCACTCATAGGTGGAGATGAATATAGGCCAATCTTCTGGATTGCCAGAGAATTCGGGGAGCTCTTTTGGCAGAGATTGACGAGAGCTAAAGTGGTTCTGCAGCACTCTATGTGTGGTGCTAAGTGTGGTGGTGGGCAAGGGGCCGCGTTTGCGTGTGTATGTTGTGGAAAATCTAATGTAGACGATGTTGGATGCGGTTCAATAAATGGTTGTTGAGCCGAATGAAATAAATTTTGTGTGTTGTTATTTGCAGGATAAGATGTGAATACGCTGCCACCGGGGAAAGTAGACACTGAAGGTATTGTAGGCTGCATTCGGTGTTGATAGCCACTAAAGGTGGGAATGGCCGCGGTACAATTCGGCACCGCAGTCTTGGTTGAAAACGAATTTGTGGCAGCCGAGGATACTGTCGGTGGAACAAATCCAACGGAGTTTTGTGGCATCGTATTTAAGCCATTGCAAATAAATGTTGATTGGTTTGAGTTTGACACAATATTTTTTGGCATTGAAAATGCATTTTCATTGTCCATTTGGTTCGGCAAATGAGGTGTTTGCAAATCTATATTTTCATTTACATTGGAAACAGTAGGTTGTTCGATATAATTGCGGAGCTCAGTTGAAGCCAACCACTCATGGACAGACTGTGGTGGGTCGGCTGAAATATCAGACAGGCCCTCAGCTTCCTCAAGAAGTTCTTCTTCTAGTCTCTGAAGTCTTAATTCTATTTTTCGAGAATTTGAAGCATTAGAACGATTTGAGTAGTGACTTGAAGCACTTGGCGCAGGTGAATTTGACCTTACGGCGGAACATTGAATACATTTGAAGGATATGTCATCTTCGGTAACATTAACACAATTTTTATGAAATATTTTGTGGCAATCGATACAGGTTGTTATATTTTTGTCAGGGGGTTTGTGGCAAAATGAACATTCATGATTGGACTGTTCATTTAGCGCTTGACGGTCGTAATGTGGTAAAGACATTTTTACTTACTGCGAGATTGACAAGTTGTAAGGGCAGATGTGGTCCAGAAAAATGATAAGAACAAAAAGAATTTTAAAAATGTTGTTGGCAAGCCAGCCTAGGTGAGTGCTTAGTGATTTCCAATGGGATTTTGAATAAAATACAAGAGTTTCATAAAATTCTGGATTTATTCAACTAATGCATTTATATTAAAATTCCTAAATAAATAACAATGATTAGGAATTCTATAATAATTACAAACTATATTAAAAATACATACTTTTTGGTTTGAAAACCACTAAAAAATTTAACAAGTTTATAAATTCACTAAATTATCTGGCCACGGCCACCTTTATGTTCTGGAACTTTCAACTGAATAAAATGGCAGTTCAATTTGGCTCCAAAATATGGCTGTTTTTGAACAAATTTTCTACTTTCTTTAAAAATAAAATAATGACAATCAGAAAAATATTTTTAAGTGCTGCCAGATGGATTATCAGAATTTAGCGTTTTTGCTAGTGGCGCTAACAATACTAATTAAGCCATTTTACCTGCTTAGGTCCGACTTAAAAACACACATTCTAAACTTTTCTTTTTTTATGACTTACAAAAAATGTTAATGTTTTAACTAATGAGTTCAACAGGTAAAGCCAACACTTTATGTCCCAAGGCGAATTCCATGATCTAGTTCGGGATTTAGAATTGTCGAAAAGACAAACCGAACTTTTAGGTTCAAGACTTAAACAGTGGAACTATTTGCAAGAAAATGTTAACATTACATTTCGCAGGACCGAGGAAATCAGTTTGTTTGGATCACTATTCAACGAAAGCAATGAAACTAGTGATTTGGCTTACTGCAATGATGTGAATAAATTGTTTGAACAACTTGGATATAGTCATGTTTCTCAAGATTTTAGATTATTTATTGATGGTTCAACAAAAAGTAATATGAGTATTTTTTATATAGTTCCTTTTATTTTACTTATATGTATATGTTTATCTTCTATTTCAAAGTTTAGAGGCAGTGCTTTTGGATCGCTCCCTTTAGTACCGTTGGCTTACTCTACAAACAGCAAAGAAACGTATGATAGTGTGTCTCTAATATTAAATGCCATAGGCTATACTATGCACAAGTGGCTAATTGTGGCTGATTCGAAAGTACTAACAATTTTCAATGGCTTGCAAGGTGGTAACACAAAGTATCCCTGCTATTTTTGTAAATGGGACAGCCGGGATTCTTCTAAGCATTATATACAGAGAGACTGGAAACCACGTACAACAGCTATTATTGGTGAAAAAATAGTATAAATATCCCGTTAGTAAATCCAACAGACATTATTTTACCTCCGTTGCACATAAAGTTGAACCTGCATTCAAATACTTTGAACAGATTTTCCCCCGAATTACGAGCGGAAAATTAAAAGAAGGTAAAAAATATATTATGAATGCATGTATAATAAAAACTAATTTGTGTGTAATCAACAGCTATCTTTATTGGCCCCCAAATACGAAAATTGGTAAAAGATGACAATTTCATACAACAAATGAATCTTGAAGAAAAAAATGCATGGAATGGTTTTGTCTCAGTGTGCGAAAATTTTCTTGGAAACACAAAAAGTGAAAATTATGAGCAGATAGTAAATATAATGCTTTCTGCCTACCATGCAATGGGTTGCAAAATGTCAATAAAACTACACTATCTACATGCTCATTTGAAAAGATTTCCATTAAATTTAGGACAGTTTTTATTTAGAAATTTGTTAAAATAAATGACTTATGCAATTTTGACCTACAAATTTTTTCTAGAAACCCACCAACCACAACAAGATTTAGCCTAAAAATAAATTCTAATTAACCCATTAATGTCCATTGTACCTGTTTGAATACAGAAAGGGGAGTGTTTAAAAAAGAGTATTTCATACAGTAAAAATAGCATACTAATTAAGCCATTTTACCTGTTTAGGTCCGACTTAAAAAACACACATTCTAAACTATTCTTTTTTATGACTTACAAAAAATGTTAATTTTTTATAACAGACTGCGTATAAAAGACTGCGTTTGCGAAAATGGCACAGTTTAATATATGTAAGTGAACAATAACCACCGGAGCGATTTTGGTGCGAATATACTTAATAAGTGAACTAATACAAAGTGTTATTATTAAAGTTTACATAAAAATGTGTAGTAAAAGGAACAACTTTTGTCTTATATGTGGATTGTTTGTGGATAAACGACATCAAATAGATGTGTCGGTAAATAAGCATATAATTCCCCTTTATGAAGAATATTTTAGTCGTCCCTTAGAACAGGGAAAATGGTATATGCCATCGGTTTGTTGTTCGTCTTGTTACGCAACACTAAGATCCTGGAAAAATTGTCCAGCTCTTTTGTATTGCCATTTCTCGAACTGGTAAACTTTCTTCCACTACATGTGCATATACCAAATAATTGCTATTTCTGTTTAACGAAAACAAGAGGATATTATTTTAAAATAAGACAACATATGAAATACGCAAATGTTGATAGTGTAATTAAGACTGTATCGCGTCAGAAAAACGGCGTTGTTCCAGAAGGGATATTACAAGATTTAACTGAGTTTCAGCCATCTTCAAGCCATGTTGTAAGCCCCCAATCAGAATATGCTCCTTCGGAAAGGGAATTTAAAAGCCAACACTTTATGTCCCAAGGCGAATTCCATGATCTAGTTCGGGACTTAGAATTGTCGAAAAGACAAACCAAACTTTTAGGTTCAAGACTTAAACAGTGGAACTATTTGCAAGAAAATGTTAACATTACATTTCGCAGGACTGAGGAAATCAGTTTGCTTGGATCACTACTCAACGAAAGCAATGAAACTAGTGATTTGGCTTACTGCAATGATGTGAATAAATTGTTTGAACAACTTGGATATAGTCATGTTTCTCAAGATTTTAGATTATTTATTGATGGTTCAACAAAAAGTAATATGAGTATTTTTTATATAGTTCCTTTTATTTTACTTATATGTATATGTTTATCTTCTATTTCAAAGTTTAGAGGCAGTGCTTTTGCATAACGATGGATCGCTCCCTTTAGTACCGTTGGCTTACTCTACAAACAGCAAAGAAACGTATGATAGTGTGTCTCTAATACTAAATGCCATAGGTTATACTACGCACAAGTGGCTAATTGTGGCTGATTTGAAAGTATTAACAATTTTGAATGGCTTGCAAGGTGGTGACACAAAGTACCCCTGCTATTTTTGTGAATGGGACAGCCGAGATTCTTCTAAGCATTATATACAGAGAGACTGGAAACCACGTACAACAGCTATTATTGGTGAAAAAATAGTATAAATATCCCGTTAGTAAATCCAACAGATATTATTTTACCTCCGTTGCACATAAAGTTGGGCTTAATAAAGCAATTCGTGAAAGCCCTTGATAAAAATGGACCTGCATTCAAATATCTTGAACAGATTTTTCCCCGAATTACGAGCGGAAAATCAAAAGAAGGTAAAAAATATATTATGAACGCATGTATAATAAAAACTAATTTGTGTGTAATCAACAGGTATCTTTGTTGGCCCCCAAATACGAAAATTGGTAAAAGATGACAACTTTATACAACAAATGAATCTTGAAGAAAAAAATGCATGGAATGGTTTTGTCTCAGTGTGCGAAAATTTTCTTGGAAACACAAAAAGTGAAAATTATGAGCAGATAGTAAATAATATGCTTTCTGCCTACCATGCAATGGGTTGCAAAATGTCAATAAAACTACACTATCTACATGCTCATTTGAAAAGATTTCCATTAAATTAAGGACAGTTTTTATTTAGAAATTTGTTAAAATAAATGACTTATGCAATTTTGACCTACAAATTTTTTCTGAAAATCCACCAACCATAACAAGATTTAGCCTAAAAATAAATACAGAGAGACTGGAAACCACGTACAACAGCTATTATTGGTGAAAAAATTATAAATATCACGTTAGTAAATCCAACAGACACCTGCTTAGGTCCAACTTAAAAAACACACATTCTAAACTTTTCTTTTTTATGACTTTTAAAAAATTGTTAATTTTTTAACTAATGAGTTCAACAGGTAAAGACCAATACTGCCTACAATAGTACCAAAAATTTGGTATAAAAGACTGCGTTTGCGAAAATGGCACAGTTTAATATATGTAAGTGAACAATAACCACCGGAGCGATTTTGGTGCGAATATACTTAATAAGTGAACTAATACAAAGTGTTATTATTAAAGTTTACATAAAAATGTGTAGTAAAAGGAATAACTTTTGTCTTATATGTGGATTGTTTGTGGATAAACGACATAAAATAGATGTGTCGGTAAATAAGCATATAATTCCCCTTTATGAAGAATATTTTAGTCGTCCCTTAGAACAGGGAAAATGGTATATACCATCGGTTTGTTGTTCGTCTTGTTACGCAACACTAAGATCTTGGAAAAATTGTCCAGCTCTTTTGTATTGCCATTTCTCGAACTGGTAAACTTTCTTCCACTACGTGTGCATATACCAAATAATTGCTATTTCTGTTTAACGAAAACAAAGGATATTATTTTAAAATAAGACAACATATGAAATACGCAAATGTTGATAGTGTAATTAAGACTGTATCGCGTCAGAAAAACGGCGTTGTTCCAGAAGGGATATCACCAGATTTAACTGAGTTTCAGCCATCTTCAAGCCATGTTGTAAGCCCCCAATCAGAATATGAACCTTTGGAAAGGGAATTTAAAAGCCAACACTTTATGTCCCAAGGCGAATTCCATGATCTAGTTCGGGACTTAGAATTGTCGAAAAGACAAACCAAACTTTTAGGTTCAAGACTTAAACAGTGGAACTATTTGCAAGAAAATGTTAACATTACATTTCGCAGGACTGAGGAAATCAGTTTGCTTGGATCACTACTCAACGAAAGCAATGAAACTAGTGATTTGGCTTACTGCAATGATGTGAATAAATTGTTTGAACAACTTGGATATAGTCATGTTTCTCAAGATTTTAGATTATTTATTGATGGTTCAACAAAAAGTAATATGAGTATTTTTTATATAGTTCCTTTTATTTTACTTATATGTATATGTTTATCTTCTATTTCAAAGTTTAGAGGCAGTGCTTTTGCATAACGATGGATCGCTCCCTTTAGTACCGTTGGCTTACTCTACAAACAGCAAAGAAACGTATGATAGTGTGTCTCTAATACTAAATGCCATAGGTTATACTACGCACAAGTGGCTAATTGTGGCTGATTTGAAAGTACTAACAATTTTGAATGGCTTGCAAGGTGGTGACACAAAGTATCCCTGCTATTTTTGTGAATGGGACAGCCGAGATTCTTCTAAGCATTATATACAGAGAGACTGGAAACCACGTACAACAGCTAATATTGGTGAAAAAATAGTATAAATATCCCGTTAGTAAATCCAACAGACATTATTTTACCTCCGTTGCACATAAAGTTGGGCTTAATAAAGCAATTCGTGAAAGCCCTTGATAAAAATGGACCTGCATTCAAATACCTTGAACAGATTTTTCCCCGAATTACGAGCGGAAAATTAAAAGAAGGTAAAAAATATATTATGAACGCATGTATAAAAAAAACTAATTTGTGTCTAATCCAAAGGTATCTTTATTGGCCTCCAAATACGAAAATTGGTAAAAGATGAAAACTTCATACAACAAATGAATCTTGAAGAAAAAAATGCATGGAATGGTTTTGTCTCAGTGTGCGAAAATTTTCTTGGAAACACAAAAAGTGAAAATTATGAGCAGATAGTAAATAATATGCTTTCTGCCTACCATGCAATGGGTTGCAAAATGTCAATAAAACTACACTATCTACATGCTCATTTGAAAAGATTTCCATTAAAATTTTTATTTAGAAATTTGTTAAAATAAATGACTTATGCAATTTTGACCTACAAATTTTTTCTGAAAACCCACCAACCACAACAAGATTTAGAATAAAAATAAATTCTAATTAACCCATTAATGTCCATTGTACTTGTTTGCGTACAGAAAGGGGAGTGTTTAAAAAAGAGTATTTCATACAGTAAAAATAGCATACTAATTAAGCCATTTTACCTGCTTAGGTCCAACTTAAAAAACACACATTCTAAACTTTTCTTTTTTATGACTTTTAAAAAATTGTTAATTTTTTAACTAATAAGTTCAACAGGTAAAGACCAATACTGCCTACAATAGTACCAAAAATTTGGTATAAAAGACTGCGTTTGCGAAAATTGCACAGTTTAATATATGTAAGTGAACAATAACCACCGGAGCGATTTTGGTGCGAATATACTTAATAAGTGAACTAATACAAAGTGTTATTATTAAAGTTTACATAAAAATGTGTGGTAAAAGGAACAACTTTTGTCTTATATGTGGATTGTTTGTGTATAAACGACATAAAATAGATGTGTCGGTAAATAAGCATATAATTCCCCTTTATGAAGAATATTTTAGTCGTCCCTTAGAACAGGGAAAATGGTATATACCATCGGTTTGTTGTTCGTCTTGTTACGCAACACTAAGATCCTGGAAAAATTGTCCAGCTCTTTTGTATTGCCATTTCTCGAACTGGTAAACTTTCTTCCACTACGTGTGCATATACCAAATAATTGCTATTTCTGTTTAACGAAAACAAGAGGATATTATTTTAAAATAAGACAACATATGAAATACGCAAATGTTGATAGTGTAATTAAGACTGTATCGCGTCAGAAAAACGGCGTTGTTCCAGAAGGGATATCACCAGATTTAACTGAGTTTCAGCCATCTTCAAGCCATGTTGTAAGCCCCCAATTAGAATATGCTCCTTCGGAAAGGGAATTTAAAAGCCAACACTTTATGTCCCAAGGCGAATTCCATGATCTAGTTCGGGACTTAGAATTAGAATAGTATAATTATCCCGTTAGTAAATCCAACAGACATTATTTTACCTCCGTTGCACATAAAGTTGGGCTTAATAAAGCAATTCGTGAAAGCCCTTGATAAAAATGGACCTGCATTCAAATACCTTGAACAGATTTTTCCCCGAATTACGAGCGGAAAATCAAAAGAAGGTAAAAAATATATTATGAACGCATGTATAATAAAAACTAATTTGTGTGTAATCAACAGGTATCTTTGTTGGCCCCCAAATACGAAAATAACAAGATTTAGCCTAAAAATAAATACAGAGAGACTGGAAACCACGTACAACAGCTATTATTGGTGAAAAAATTATAAATATCACGTTAGTAAATCCAACAGACACCTGCTTAGGTCCAACTTAAAAAACACACATTCTAAACTTTTCTTTTTTATGACTTTTAAAAAATTGTTAATTTTTTAACTAATGAGTTCAACAGGTAAAGACCAATACTGCCTACAATAGTACCAAAAATTTGGTATAAAAGACTGCGTTTGCGAAAATGGCACAGTTTAATATATGTAAGTGAACAATAACCACCGGAGCGATTTTGGTGCGAATATACTTAATAAGTGAACTAATACAAAGTGTTATTATTAAAGTTTACATAAAAATGTGTAGTAAAAGGAACAACTTTTGTCTTATATGTGGATTGTTTGTGGATAAACGACATAAAATAGATGTGTCGGTAAATAAGCATATAATTCCCCTTTATGAAGAATATTTTAGTCGTCCCTTAGAACAGGGAAAATGGTATATGCCATCGGTTTGTTGTTCGTCTTGTTACGCAACACTAAGATCCTGGAAAAATTGTCCAGCTCTTTTGTATTGCCATTTCTCGAACTGGTAAACTTTCTTCCACTACATGTGCACATACCAAATAATTGCTATTTCTGTTTAACGAAAACAAGAGGATATTATTTTAAAATAAGACAACATATGAAATACGCAAATGTTGATAGTGTAATTAAGACTGTATCGCGTCAGAAAAACGGCGTTGTTCCAGAAGGGATATCACAAGATTTAACTGAGTTTCAGCCATCTTCAAGCCATGTTGTAAGCCCCCAATCAGAATATGCTCCTTCGGAAAGGGAATTTAAAAGCCAACACTTTATGTCCCAAGGCGAATTCCATGATCTAGTTCGGGACTTAGAATTGTCGAAAAGACAAACCAAACTTTTAGGTTCAAGACTTAAACAGTGGAACTATTTGCAAGAAAATGTTAACATTACATTTCGCAGGACTGAGGAAATCAGTTTGCTTGGATCACTACTCAACGAAAGCAATGAAACTAGTGATTTGGCTTACTGCAATGATGTGAATAAATTGTTTGAACAACTTGGATATAGTCATGTTTCTCAAGATTTTAGATTATTTATTGATGGTTCAACAAAAAGTAATATGAGTATTTTTTATATAGTTCCTTTTATTTTACTTATATGTATATGTTTATCTTCTATTTCAAAGTTTAGAGGCAGTGCTTTTGCATAACGATGGATCGCTCCCTTTAGTACCGTTGGCTTACTCTACAAACAGCAAAGAAACGTATGATAGTGTGTCTCTAATACTAAATGCCATAGGTTATACTACGCACAAGTGGCTAATTGTGGCTGATTTGAAAGTATTAACAATTTTGAATGGCTTGCAAGGTGGTGACACAAAGTACCCCTGCTATTTTTGTGAATGGGACAGCCGAGATTCTTCTAAGCATTATATACAGAGAGACTGGAAACCACGTACAACAGCTATTATTGGTGAAAAAATTGTATAAATATCCCGTTAGTAAATCCAACAGACATTATTTTACCTCCGTTGCACATAAAGTTGGGCTTAATAAAGCAATTCGTGAAAGCCCTTGATAAAAATGGACCTGCATTCAAATACCTTGAACAGATTTTTTCCCGAATTACGAGCGGAAAATCAAAAGAAGGTAAAAAATATATTATGAACGCATGTATAATAAAAACTAATTTGTGTGTAATCAACAGGTATCTTTGTTGGCCCCCAAATACGGAAATTGGTAAAAGATGACAACTTTATACAACAAATGAATCTTGAAGAAAAAAATGCATGGAATGGTTTTGTCTCAGTGTGCGAAAATTTTCTTGGAAACACAAAAAGTGAAAATTATGAGCAGATAGTAAATAATATGCTTTCTGCCTACCATGCAATGGGTTGCAAAATGTCAATAAAACTACACTATCTACATGCTCATTTGAAAAGATTTCCATTAAATTTAGGACAGTTTTTATTTAGAAATTTGTTAAAATAAATGACTTATGCAATTTTGACCTACAAATTTTTTCTGAAAACCCACCAACCATAACAAGATTTAGCCTAAAAATAAATACAGAGAGACTGGATACCACGTACAACAGCTATTATTGGTGAAAAAATTATAAATATCACGTTAGTAAATCCAACAGACACCTGCTTAGGTCCAACTTAAAAAACACACATTCTAAACTTTTCTTTTTTATGACTTTTAAAAAATTGTTAATTTTTTAACTAATGAGTTCAACAGGTAAAGACCAATACTGCCTACAATAGTACCAAAAATTTGGTATAAAAGACTGCGTTTGCGAAAATGGCACAGTTTAATATATGTAAGTGAACAATAACCACCGGAGCGATTTTGGTGCGAATATACTTAATAAGTGAACTAATACAAAGTGTTATTATTAAAGTTTACATAAAAATGTGTAGTAAAAGGAACAACTTTTGTCTTATATGTGGATTGTTTGTGGATAAACGACATAAAATAGATGTGTCGGTAAATAAGCATATAATTCCCCTTTATGAAGAATATTTTAGTCGTCCCTAAGAACAGGGAAAATGGTATATACCATCGGTTTGTTGTTCGTCTTGTTACGCAACACTAAAATCCTGGAAAAATTGTCCAGCTCTTTTGTATTGCCATTTCTCGAACTGGTAAACTTTCTTCCACTACGTGTGCATATACCAAATAATTGCTATTTCTGTTTAACGAAAACAAGAGGATATTATTTTAAAATAAGACAACATATGAAATACGCAAATGTTGATAGTGTAATTAAGACTGTATCGCGTCAGAAAAACGGCGTTGTTCCAGAATGGTTATCACCAGATTTAACTGAGTTTCAGCCATCTTCAAGCCATGTTGTAAGCCCCCAATCAGAATATGCTCCTTTGGAAAGGGAATTTAAAAGCCAACACTTTATGTCCCAAGGCGAATTCCATGATCTAGTTCGGGACTTAGAATTGTCGAAAAGACAAACCAAACTTTTAGGTTCAAGACTTAAACAGTGGAACTATTTGCAAGAAAATGTTAACATTACATTTCGCAGGACTGAGGAAATCAGTTTGCTTGGATCACTATTCAACGAAAGCAATGAAACTAGTGATTTGGCTTACTGCAATGATGTGAATAAATTGTTTGAACAACTTGGATATAGTCATGTTTCTCAAGATTTTAGATTATTTATTGATGGTTCAACAAAAAGTAATATAAGTATTTTTTATATAGTTCCTTTTATTTTACTTATATGTATATGTTTATCTTCTATTTCAAAGTTTAAAGGCAGTACTTTTGCATAACGATGGATCGCTCCCTTTAGTACCGTTGGCTTACTCTACAAACAGCAAAGAAACGTATGATAGTGTGTCTCTAATACTAAATGCCATAGGTTATACTACGCACAAGTGGCTAATTGTAGCTGATTTGAAAGTACTAACAATTTTGAATGGCTTGCAAGGTGGTGACACAAAGTATCCCTGCTATTTTTGTGAATGGGACAGCCGAGATTCTTCTAAGCATTATATACAGAGAGACTGGAAACCACGTACAACAGCTAATATTGGTGAAAAAATAGTATAAATATCCCGTTAGTAAATCCAACAGACATTATTTTACCTCCGTTGCACATAAAGTTGGAATATTTTAGTCGTCCCTTAGAACAGGGAAAATGGTATATACCATCGGTTTGTTGTTCGTCTTGTTACGCAACACTAAGATCTTGGAAAAATTGTCCAGCTCTTTTGTATTGCCATTTCTCGAACTGGTAAACTTTCTTCCACTACGTGTGCATATACCAAATAATTGCTATTTCTGTTTAACGAAAACAAAGGATATTATTTTAAAATAAGACAACATATGAAATACGCAAATGTTGATAGTGTAATTAAGACTGTATCGCGTCAGAAAAACGGCGTTGTTCCAGAAGGGATATCACCAGATTTAACTGAGTTTCAGCCATCTTCAAGCCATGTTGTAAGCCCCCAATCAGAATATGAACCTTTGGAAAGGGAATTTAAAAGCCAACACTTTATGTCCCAAGGCGAATTCCATGATCTAGTTCGGGACTTAGAATTGTCGAAAAGACAAACCAAACTTTTAGGTTCAAGACTTAAACAGTGGAACTATTTGCAAGAAAATGTTAACATTACATTTCGCAGGACTGAGGAAATCAGTTTGCTTGGATCACTACTCAACGAAAGCAATGAAACTAGTGATTTGGCTTACTGCAATGATGTGAATAAATTGTTTGAACAACTTGGATATAGTCATGTTTCTCAAGATTTTAGATTATTTATTGATGGTTCAACAAAAAGTAATATGAGTATTTTTTATATAGTTCCTTTTATTTTACTTATATGTATATGTTTATCTTCTATTTCAAAGTTTAGAGGCAGTGCTTTTGCATAACGATGGATCGCTCCCTTTAGTACCGTTGGCTTACTCTACAAACAGCAAAGAAACGTATGATAGTGTGTCTCTAATACTAAATGCCATAGGTTATACTACGCACAAGTGGCTAATTGTGGCTGATTTGAAAGTACTAACAATTTTGAATGGCTTGCAAGGTGGTGACACAAAGTATCCCTGCTATTTTTGTGAATGGGACAGCCGAGATTCTTCTAAGCATTATATACAGAGAGACTGGAAACCACGTACAACAGCTAATATTGGTGAAAAAATAGTATAAATATCCCGTTAGTAAATCCAACAGACATTATTTTACCTCCGTTGCACATAAAGTTGGGCTTAATAAAGCAATTCGTGAAAGCCCTTGATAAAAATGGACCTGCATTCAAATACCTTGAACAGATTTTTCCCCGAATTACGAGCGGAAAATTAAAAGAAGGTAAAAAATATATTATGAACGCATGTATAAAAAAAACTAATTTGTGTCTAATCCAAAGGTATCTTTATTGGCCTCCAAATACGAAAATTGGTAAAAGATGAAAACTTCATACAACAAATGAATCTTGAAGAAAAAAATGCATGGAATGGTTTTGTCTCAGTGTGCGAAAATTTTCTTGGAAACACAAAAAGTGAAAATTATGAGCAGATAGTAAATAATATGCTTTCTGCCTACCATGCAATGGGTTGCAAAATGTCAATAAAACTACACTATCTACATGCTCATTTGAAAAGATTTCCATTAAAATTTTTATTTAGAAATTTGTTAAAATAAATGACTTATGCAATTTTGACCTACAAATTTTTTCTGAAAACCCACCAACCACAACAAGATTTAGAATAAAAATAAATTCTAATTAACCCATTAATGTCCATTGTACTTGTTTGCGTACAGAAAGGGGAGTGTTTAAAAAAGAGTATTTCATACAGTAAAAATAGCATACTAATTAAGCCATTTTACCTGCTTAGGTCCAACTTAAAAAACACACATTCTAAACTTTTCTTTTTTATGACTTTTAAAAAATTGTTAATTTTTTAACTAATAAGTTCAACAGGTAAAGACCAATACTGCCTACAATAGTACCAAAAATTTGGTATAAAAGACTGCGTTTGCGAAAATTGCACAGTTTAATATATGTAAGTGAACAATAACCACCGGAGCGATTTTGGTGCGAATATACTTAATAAGTGAACTAATACAAAGTGTTATTATTAAAGTTTACATAAAAATGTGTGGTAAAAGGAACAACTTTTGTCTTATATGTGGATTGTTTGTGTATAAACGACATAAAATAGATGTGTCGGTAAATAAGCATATAATTCCCCTTTATGAAGAATATTTTAGTCGTCCCTTAGAACAGGGAAAATGGTATATACCATCGGTTTGTTGTTCGTCTTGTTACGCAACACTAAGATCCTGGAAAAATTGTCCAGCTCTTTTGTATTGCCATTTCTCGAACTGGTAAACTTTCTTCCACTACGTGTGCATATACCAAATAATTGCTATTTCTGTTTAACGAAAACAAGAGGATATTATTTTAAAATAAGACAACATATGAAATACGCAAATGTTGATAGTGTAATTAAGACTGTATCGCGTCAGAAAAACGGCGTTGTTCCAGAAGGGATATCACCAGATTTAACTGAGTTTCAGCCATCTTCAAGCCATGTTGTAAGCCCCCAATTAGAATATGCTCCTTCGGAAAGGGAATTTAAAAGCCAACACTTTATGTCCCAAGGCGAATTCCATGATCTAGTTCGGGACTTAGAATTAGAATAGTATAATTATCCCGTTAGTAAATCCAACAGACATTATTTTACCTCCGTTGCACATAAAGTTGGGCTTAATAAAGCAATTCGTGAAAGCCCTTGATAAAAATGGACCTGCATTCAAATACCTTGAACAGATTTTTCCCCGAATTACGAGCGGAAAATCAAAAGAAGGTAAAAAATATATTATGAACGCATGTATAATAAAAACTAATTTGTGTGTAATCAACAGGTATCTTTGTTGGCCCCCAAATACGAAAATAACAAGATTTAGCCTAAAAATAAATACAGAGAAACTGGAAACCACGTACAACAGCTATTATTGGTGAAAAAATTATAAATATCACGTTAGTAAATCCAACAGACACCTGCTTAGGTCCAACTTAAAAAACACACATTCTAAACTTTTCTTTTTTATGACTTTTAAAAAATTGTTAATTTTTTAACTAATGAGTTCAACAGGTAAAGACCAATACTGCCTACAATAGTACCAAAAATTTGGTATAAAAGACTGCGTTTGCGAAAATGGCACAGTTTAATATATGTAAGTGAACAATAACCACCGGAGCGATTTTGGTGCGAATATACTTAATAAGTGAACTAATACAAAGTGTTATTATTAAAGTTTACATAAAAATGTGTAGTAAAAGGAACAACTTTTGTCTTATATGTGGATTGTTTGTGGATAAACGACATAAAATAGATGTGTCGGTAAATAAGCATATAATTCCCCTTTATGAAGAATATTTTAGTCGTCCCTTAGAACAGGGAAAATGGTATATGCCATCGGTTTGTTGTTCGTCTTGTTACGCAACACTAAGATCCTGGAAAAATTGTCCAGCTCTTTTGTATTGCCATTTCTCGAACTGGTAAACTTTCTTCCACTACATGTGCACATACCAAATAATTGCTATTTCTGTTTAACGAAAACAAGAGGATATTATTTTAAAATAAGACAACATATGAAATACGCAAATGTTGATAGTGTAATTAAGACTGTATCGCGTCAGAAAAACGGCGTTGTTCCAGAAGGGATATCACAAGATTTAACTGAGTTTCAGCCATCTTCAAGCCATGTTGTAAGCCCCCAATCAGAATATGCTCCTTCGGAAAGGGAATTTAAAAGCCAACACTTTATGTCCCAAGGCGAATTCCATGATCTAGTTCGGGACTTAGAATTGTCGAAAAGACAAACCAAACTTTTAGGTTCAAGACTTAAACAGTGGAACTATTTGCAAGAAAATGTTAACATTACATTTCGCAGGACTGAGGAAATCAGTTTGCTTGGATCACTACTCAACGAAAGCAATGAAACTAGTGATTTGGCTTACTGCAATGATGTGAATAAATTGTTTGAACAACTTGGATATAGTCATGTTTCTCAAGATTTTAGATTATTTATTGATGGTTCAACAAAAAGTAATATGAGTATTTTTTATATAGTTCCTTTTATTTTACTTATATGTATATGTTTATCTTCTATTTCAAAGTTTAGAGGCAGTGCTTTTGCATAACGATGGATCGCTCCCTTTAGTACCGTTGGCTTACTCTACAAACAGCAAAGAAACGTATGATAGTGTGTCTCTAATACTAAATGCCATAGGTTATACTACGCACAAGTGGCTAATTGTGGCTGATTTGAAAGTATTAACAATTTTGAATGGCTTGCAAGGTGGTGACACAAAGTACCCCTGCTATTTTTGTGAATGGGACAGCCGAGATTCTTCTAAGCATTATATACAGAGAGACTGGAAACCACGTACAACAGCTATTATTGGTGAAAAAATTGTATAAATATCCCGTTAGTAAATCCAACAGACATTATTTTACCTCCGTTGCACATAAAGTTGGGCTTAATAAAGCAATTCGTGAAAGCCCTTGATAAAAATGGACCTGCATTCAAATACCTTGAACAGATTTTTTCCCGAATTACGAGCGGAAAATCAAAAGAAGGTAAAAAATATATTATGAACGCATGTATAATAAAAACTAATTTGTGTGTAATCAACAGGTATCTTTGTTGGCCCCCAAATACGGAAATTGGTAAAAGATGACAACTTTATACAACAAATGAATCTTGAAGAAAAAAATGCATGGAATGGTTTTGTCTCAGTGTGCGAAAATTTTCTTGGAAACACAAAAAGTGAAAATTATGAGCAGATAGTAAATAATATGCTTTCTGCCTACCATGCAATGGGTTGCAAAATGTCAATAAAACTACACTATCTACATGCTCATTTGAAAAGATTTCCATTAAATTTAGGACAGTTTTTATTTAGAAATTTGTTAAAATAAATGACTTATGCAATTTTGACCTACAAATTTTTTCTGAAAACCCACCAACCATAACAAGATTTAGCCTAAAAATAAATACAGAGAGACTGGATACCACGTACAACAGCTATTATTGGTGAAAAAATTATAAATATCACGTTAGTAAATCCAACAGACACCTGCTTAGGTCCAACTTAAAAAACACACATTCTAAACTTTTCTTTTTTATGACTTTTAAAAAATTGTTAATTTTTTAACTAATGAGTTCAACAGGTAAAGACCAATACTGCCTACAATAGTACCAAAAATTTGGTATAAAAGACTGCGTTTGCGAAAATGGCACAGTTTAATATATGTAAGTGAACAATAACCACCGGAGCGATTTTGGTGCGAATATACTTAATAAGTGAACTAATACAAAGTGTTATTATTAAAGTTTACATAAAAATGTGTAGTAAAAGGAACAACTTTTGTCTTATATGTGGATTGTTTGTGGATAAACGACATAAAATAGATGTGTCGGTAAATAAGCATATAATTCCCCTTTATGAAGAATATTTTAGTCGTCCCTAAGAACAGGGAAAATGGTATATACCATCGGTTTGTTGTTCGTCTTGTTACGCAACACTAAAATCCTGGAAAAATTGTCCAGCTCTTTTGTATTGCCATTTCTCGAACTGGTAAACTTTCTTCCACTACGTGTGCATATACCAAATAATTGCTATTTCTGTTTAACGAAAACAAGAGGATATTATTTTAAAATAAGACAACATATGAAATACGCAAATGTTGATAGTGTAATTAAGACTGTATCGCGTCAGAAAAACGGCGTTGTTCCAGAATGGTTATCACCAGATTTAACTGAGTTTCAGCCATCTTCAAGCCATGTTGTAAGCCCCCAATCAGAATATGCTCCTTTGGAAAGGGAATTTAAAAGCCAACACTTTATGTCCCAAGGCGAATTCCATGATCTAGTTCGGGACTTAGAATTGTCGAAAAGACAAACCAAACTTTTAGGTTCAAGACTTAAACAGTGGAACTATTTGCAAGAAAATGTTAACATTACATTTCGCAGGACTGAGGAAATCAGTTTGCTTGGATCACTATTCAACGAAAGCAATGAAACTAGTGATTTGGCTTACTGCAATGATGTGAATAAATTGTTTGAACAACTTGGATATAGTCATGTTTCTCAAGATTTTAGATTATTTATTGATGGTTCAACAGAAAGTAATATAAGTATTTTTTATATAGTTCCTTTTATTTTACTTATATGTATATGTTTATCTTCTATTTCAAAGTTTAAAGGCAGTACTTTTGCATAACGATGGATCGCTCCCTTTAGTACCGTTGGCTTACTCTACAAACAGCAAAGAAACGTATGATAGTGTGTCTCTAATACTAAATGCCATAGGTTATACTACGCACAAGTGGCTAATTGTGGCTGATTTGAAAGTACTAACAATTTTGAATGGCTTGCAAGGTGGTGACACAAAGTATCCCTGCTATTTTTGTGAATGGGACAGCCGAGATTCTTCTAAGCATTATATACAGAGAGACTGGAAACCACGTACAACAGCTAATATTGGTGAAAAAATAGTATAAATATCCCGTTAGTAAATCCAACAGACATTATTTTACCTCCGTTGCACATAAAGTTGGGCTTAATAAAGCAATTCGTGAAAGCCCTTGATAAAAATGGGCCTGCATTCAAATACCTTGAACAGATTTTTCCCCGAATTACGAGCGGAAAATTAAAAGAAGGTAAAAAATATATTATGAACGCATGTATAAAAAAAACTAATTTGTGTCTAATCCAAAGGTATCTTTATTGGCCTCCAAATACGAAAATTGGTAAAAGATGAAAACTTCATACAACAAATGAATCTTGAAGAAAAAATGCATGGAATGGTTTTGTCTCAGTGTGCGAAAATTTTCTTGGAAACACAAAAAGTGAAAATTATGAGCAGATAGTAAATAATATGCTTTCTGCCTACCATGCAATGGGTTGCAAAATGTCAATAAAACTACACTATCTACATGCTCATTTGAAAAGATTTCCATTAAATTTAGGACGGTTTTTATTTAGAAATTTGTTAAAATAAATGACTTATGCAATTTTTACCTACAAATTTTTTCTGAAAACCCACCAACCACAACAAGATTTAGAATAAAAATAAATTCTAATTAACCCATTAATGTCCATTGTACTTGTTTGCGTACAGAAAGGGGAGTGTTTAAAAAAGAGTATTTCATACAGTAAAAATAGCATACTAATTAAGCCATTTTACCTGCTTAGGTCCAACTTAAAAAACACACATTCTAAACTTTTCTTTTTTATGACTTTTAAAAAATTGTCAATTTTTTAACTAATAAGTTCAACAGGTAAAGACCAATACTGCCTACAATAGTACCAAAAATTTGGTATAAAAGACTGCGTTTGCGAAAATTGCACAGTTTAATATATGTAAGTGAACAATAACCACCGGAGCGATTTTGGTGCAAATATACTTAATAAGTGAACTAATACAAAGTGTTATTATTAAAGTTTACATAAAAATGTGTAGTAAAAGGAACAACTTTTGTCTTATATGTGGATTGTTTGTGGATAAACGACATAAAATAGATGTGTCGGTAAATAAGCATATAATTCCCCTTTATGAAGAATATTTTACCATGCAATGGGTTGCAAAATGTCAATAAAACTACACTATCTACATGCTCATTTGAAAAGATTTCCATTAAATTTAGGACGGTTTTATTTAGAAATTTGTTAAAATAAATGACTTATGCAATTTTGACCTACAAAATTTTTCTGAAAACCCACCAACCACAACAAGATTTAGCCTAAAAATAAATACAGAGAGACTGGAAACCACGTACAACAGCTATTATTGGTGAAAAAATTATAAATATCACGTTAGTAAATCCAACAGACATTATTTTACCTCCGTTGCACATAAAGTTGGGCTTAATAAAGCAATTCGTTAAAGTTCTTGATAAAAATGGACCTGCATTCAAATACCTTGAACAGATTTTCCCCGAATTACGAGCGGAAAATTAACCCATTAATGTCCATTGTACCTGTTTGAGTACAGAAAGGGGAGTGTTTAAAAAAGAGTATTTCATACAATAAAAATAGCATACTAATTAAGCCATTTTACCTGCTTAGGTCCGATTTAAAAAAAACACACATACTAAACTTTTATTTTTTTATGACTTACAAAAAATGTTAATTTTTAACTAATGAGTTCAACAGGTAAAGACCAATACTGCCTACAATAGTACCAAAAATTTGGTATAAAAGACTGCGGTTGGGAAAATGGCACAGTTTAATATATGTAAGTGAACAATAACCACCGGAGCGAAAAATGTGTAGAAAAAGGAACAACTTTTGTCTTATATGTGGATTGTTTGTGGATAAACGACATAAAATAGATGTGTCGGTAAATAAGCATATAATTCCCCTTTATGAAGAATATTTTAGTCGTCCCTTAGAACAGGGAAAATGGCATATACCATCGGTTTGTTGTTCGTCTTGTTACGCAACACTAAGATTCTGGAAAAATTGTCCAGCTCTTTTGTATTGCCATTTCTCGAACTGGTAAACTTTCTTCCACTACGTGTGCATATACCAAATAATTGCTATTTCTGTTTAACGAAAACAAGAGGATATTATTTTAAAATAAGACAACATATGAAATACGCAAATGTTGATAGTGTAATTAAGACTGTATCGCGTCAGAAAAACGGCGTTGTTCCAGAAGGGATATCACCAGATTTAACTGAGTTTCAGTCATCTTCAAGCCATGTTGTAAGCACCCAATCAGAATATGCTCCTTCCGAAAGGGAATTTAAAAGCCAACACTTTATGTCCCAAGGCGAATTCCATGATCTAGTTCGGGATTTAGAATTGTCGAAAGACAAACCGAACTTTTAGGTTCAAGACTTAAACAGTGGAACTATTTGCAAGAAAATGTTAACATTACATTTCGCAGGACTGAGGAAATCAGTTTGCTTGGATCACTATTCAACGAAAGCAATGAAACTAGTGATTTGGCTTACTGCAATGATGTGAATAAATTGTTTGAACAACTTGGATATAGTCATGTTCCTCAAGATTTTAGATTATTTATTGATGGTTCAACAAAAAGTAATATAAGTACTTTTTATATAGTTCCTTTTATTTTACTTATATGTATATGTTTATATTCTATTTCAAAGTTTAAAGGCAGTGCTTTTGCATAACGATGGATCGCTCCCTTCAGTACCGTTGGCTTAAGCTACAAACATCAAAGAAACGTATGATAGTGTGTCTCTAATACTAAATGCTATAGGTTATACTACGCACAAGTGGCTAATTGTGGCTGATTTGAAAGTACTAACAATTTTGAATGGCTTGCAAGGTGGTAACACACAGTATCCCTGCTATTTTTGTGAATGGGACAGCCGAGATTCTTCTAAGCATTATATACAGAGAGACTGGAAACCACGTACAACAGCTATTATTGGTGAAAAAATAGTATAAATATCCCGTTAGTAAATCCAACAGATATTATTTTACCTCCGTTGCACATAAAGTTGGGCTTAATAAAGCAATTCGTGAAAGCCCTTGATAAAAATGGACCTGCATTCAAATATCTTGAACAGATTTTTCCCCGAATTACGAGCGGAAAATCAAAAGAAGGTAAAAAATATATTATGAACGCATGTATAATAAAAACTAATTTGTGTGTAATCAACAGGTATCTTTGTTGGCCCCCAAATACGGAAATTGGTAAAAGATGACAACTTTATACAACAAATGAATCTTGAAGAAAAAAATGCATGGAATGGTTTTGTCTCAGTGTGCGAAAATTTTCTTGGAAACACAAAAAGTGAAAATTATGAGCAGATAGTAAATAATATGCTTTCTGCCTACCATGCAATGGGTTGCAAAATGTCAATAAAACTACACTATCTACATGCTCATTTGAAAAGATTTCCATTAAATTTAGGACAGTTTTTATTTAGAAATTTGTTAAAATAAATGACTTATGCAATTTTGACCTACAAATTTTTTCTGAAAACCCACCAACCATAACAAGATTTAGCCTAAAAATAAATACAGAGAGACTGGAAACCACGTACAACAGCTATTATTGGTGAAAAAATTATAAATATCACGTTAGTAAATCCAACAGACACCTGCTTAGGTCCAACTTAAAAAACACACATTCTAAACTTTTCTTTTTTATGACTTTTAAAAAATTGTTAATTTTTTAACTAATGAGTTCAACAGGTAAAGACCAATACTGCCTACGATAGTACCAAAAATTTGGTATAAAAGACTGCGTTTGCGAAAATGGCACAGTTTAATATATGTAAGTGAACAATAACCACCGGAGCGATTTTGGTGCGAATATACTTAATAAGTGAACTAATACAAAGTGTTATTATTAAAGTTTACATAAAAATGTGTTGTTGTCTTATATGTGGATTGTTTGTGAATAAACGACATAAAATAGATGTGTCGGTAAATAAGCATATAATTCCCCTTTATGAAGAATATTTTAGTCGTCCCTTAGAACTGGGAAAATGGTATATACCATCGGTTTGTTGTTCGTCTTGTTACGCAACACTAAGATCCTGGAAAAATTGTTAAGCTGGCTCTTTTGTATTGCCATTTCTCGAACCGGTAAACTGGCTTTCACTACGTGTGCATAGACCAAATAATTGCTATTTCTGTTTAACGAAAACAAGAGGATATTATTTTAAAATAAGACAACATATGAAATACGCAAATGTTGATAGTGTAATTAAGACTGTATCGCGTCAGAAAAACGGCGTTGTTCCAGAAGGGATATCACCAGATTTAACTGAGTTTCAGTCATCTCCAAGCCATGTTGTAAGCCCCCAATCACAATATGCTCCTTCCGAAAGGGAATTTAAAGACAACACATTATGTCCCAAAGCGAATTCCATGATCTAGTTCGGGATTTAGAATTGTCGAAAAGACAAATGGAACTTTTAGGTTCAAGACTTAAACGGTGGAACTATTTGCAAGAAAATGTTAACATTACATTTCGCAGGACCGAGGAAATCAGTTTGTTTGGATCACTATTCAACGAAAGCAATGAAACTAGTGATTTGGCTTACTGCAATGATGTGAATAAATTGTTTGAACAACTTGGATATAGTCATGTTTTAAAATAAAAAACACACATTCTAAACTTTTCTTTTTTTTATGACTTACAAAAAATTGTTAATTTTTTAACTAATGAGTTCAACAGGTAAAGACCAATACTGCCTACAATAGTACCAAAAATGTGGTATAAAAGACTGCGGTTGCGAAAATGCCACAGTTTAATATTTGTAAGTGAACAATAACCACCGGAGCGATTTTGGTGCAGATATACTTAATAAGTGAACTAATACAAAGTGTTATTATTAAAGTTTATATAAAAATGTGTAGTAAAAGGAACAATTTTTGTCTTATATGTGGATTGTTTGTGGATAAGCGACATAAAATAGATGTGTCGGTAAATAAGCATATAATTCCCCTTTATGAAGAATATTTTAGTCGTCCCTTAGAACTGGGAAAATGGTATATACCATCGTTTTGTTGTTCGTCTTGTTACGCAACACTAAGATCCTGGAAAAATTGTCCAGCTGGCTCTTTGGTATTGCCATTTCTCGAACCGGTAAACTGGCTTCCACTACGTGTGCATAGACCAAATAATTGCTGTTTCACGAAAACAAGAGGATATAATTTTAAAATAAGACAACATATGAAATACGCAAATGTTGATAGTCTAACTAAGACTATATCGCGTCAGAAAAACGACGTTGTTCCAGAAGGGATATCACCAGATTTAACTGAGTTTCAGTCATCTCCAAGCCATGTTGTAAGCCCCCAATCAGAATATGCTCCTTCCGAAAGGGAATTTAAAAGCCGACACTTTATGTCCCAAGGCGAATTCCATGATCTAGTTCGGGATTTAGAATTGTCGAAAAGACATACCGAACTTTTAGGTTCAAGACTTAAACAGTGGAACTATTTGCAAGAAAATGTTAACATTACATTTCGCAGGACCGAGGAAATCAGTTTGTTTGGATCACTATTCAACGAAAGCAATGAAACTAGTGATTTGGCTTACTGCAATGATGTGAATAAATTGTTTGAACAACTTGGATACAGTCATGTTCCTCAAGATTGGAGATTATTTATTGATGGTTCAACAGTACCTTTACTTTTTATATAGTTCCTTTTATTTTACTTATATGTATATGTTTATCTTCTATTCAAAGTTTAAAGGCAGTGCTTTTGCATAACGATGGATCGCTCCCTTTAGTACCTGTCCAAACTTGGACTTATTATTATTTATTTATTTATTAATTTTTTATCAAAATGAATTGTATTTTTCTTTCCTTTATCTTAATTAAATTGAATTGTAAAAGTTATAGTAGAGATAATGAATTCACCTCTAAAATGTAATTTAATTTCCTTTTTTTAAAGTAGTAATAGATTTGCTTTAAAACGTCAAAGTTTATAGCAAATCTATTACAAAACTTAAAAGCACTCGTTACAAATGACAAGGGTCAAAGTTTCACTCAATTGGTTCGTGTAAGCCAAATTAAGGAAACTTACTTCACTTATCATCTGGCACTTGTTCCCATAAGTTGCTCTTCCAACCATCTCTTTGGCTCTATCACCTTGGCTCTATCACTTTGGCTCTATCTCTTTGGCTCTATCACTTTGTCTCTGTTATATATACTTACCGGCTAGTATATACATAAATACATTTGTAATTGTGAACAAAGAATACAAAAAATAAAACTACATCATTGAATTTAAATTGAAATTTAACTTCTTTATTTTCATCATAGAAGAAATCCCAAGGTGAGTTTAAAATAAACCTATTTCCCTTAATCCCAGAGAAAATACTAATACTTTCTCTTAACTTTGTTTTCTCGTTTCAAACCCAACGACTATAATTACTTGGAAGTAATTATAGTCTTACATCTTTGTTAGATAAATTTATTTATTTAACAAAGATTTAATAATAACCTTCCTTCTCAGAAGAAAAAGCGCCTACTCTTAACTCTGTCTCAAAGAGTGAAAAAGCAGAAAATCAAATAAAGAAGACAGCATAAAAATCTCTCTCTCTCAAAATCTGATATTCACCACGAAATAATAATGAGGTAAATGAAGAAGAATTAAAAACCCTTAGACCCCAGTAATTAACGATCATCCCATAAGAAAAAACATGTAAGTACATATAAAAAAGAAAACGTGAAAAAATATACAACATTAAAAAAAAACAGTCATACACAAAAATAAAAATCAACAATTTATCACAAAAATCTTACAAACAAATTAAAAAATATTGAACAAAAAAAAAACTAAATATATATGTATGTATAGTGTGCAGTGAAAGAAAAAACTCAAAAAATCCTTATAAAAAGTGTAGGCCGGTCCTGGAAATAAAATATATAAATAAAAAATAGACCGGTCCTGAAAAAAAATTTGTATATATATATATATATATAATATTCGCGAGTAATAATAAAAATATAAAAAGTAAGAAATTAAAAAAAAATGGCGACGGCAGTGAAAAATTTTTTAATACAAAATTAAAAATAGTATATATAAAATTTTTACATAAAATTGTTTACATAAAAAAATAGCAGAAATTTGAAATACATAAAAGCCGTAATGTGTGAATAAAATAGAAGCAAAAAATTAGTGAAAAATTTTGCAAACACATAACGGATAAAAATAAAATATATAAAAAATTTATTTACATAAATTTTTTTACATAAAAAATAGCGGAAAATTGAATATATAAAAAGCAAAAAAATAAGTGAAAAAAAATTTCAAAATACATAAAGGCCATATTGAATATTTAAAAGGAACAAAATAAGTGAAAAAATTTCAAAATACATAAAGGCCATATTGAATATAAAAAAAGCAAATAAATAAGAGCAAAAAATTTGAAATGCATAAAGGCCATATTATATAAAAAATAAATTTTTGGAAATATATAACGCCATATTAAATTCAGTTTATAATTTTATTTAAAATTTCGGCTAATAAAAGCGCAGCCATATTGTTCATAATTTTATGAATAATTTTCTCTTAAAATTCTAAAAAAAAAAAACAAATCTAGAAAAATTTCGAAATTTTAATAAAGAATTAAAAAATAAAATTTTTCTTAGCTGTTTGGTATTGGGTTTTTGAAAGTGTCAAATAATTTCATAAAGTGAAAAAATTAAAAAAATTTTTAACAAATTGTGAAAGTGCCCGTTGTTTTACAAATAAAAATTTTTTTTTTCGCCATTAAATTTTTTCTCACACAATAATTGGTGCCATTTAAATTTGTTCCTATCACAATAACAAAAGTTTTTCTGCCATTTTTAATTCAAATTTGTTTCAAAAGTCTCGCTTATCTCATAAAATAAAAAAAAAAATATCTAATATACTCATAAAATAAAGTACACCAAAAATAAAAATCGCTATATTAAAATAAATAAAAATCAAAAATATTTTACATATATATAAATACGCCATTTTCGAAGAATAAATAAAAGAATAAAAATTTAACAAAAAACAAAATTTGCAAAAAAAAAAATAAAACCGCTATAAATTTGCTCATCACTTTTGTGCTAAAATTATGAACATCTCTACATTTATATACATACATACATACATATATATAACATATTAGAATCCCGTTGGAATTTCTCAAATTTAAAAAGAAAATAATAAAAAGATAATCACTTGTTAGTTGTATGCTTTTTCGTCTCATCATCCAAGGTATTTATACACACATATTTACACACAAAACACACAAATTTACATACAAACCCGAATTGCCAAAGCAAAGAACAAAAAACAAAAGAAGAAACGTTGTTCTAAAGAAATAATAAGGGTGTCCCAATACACAAACGTTATTTTAAAGAAATAATAAGGGTATCCCAATACAAAAAAAATTTTTGCGCTAATAAAATAATTTTTAAAAGAAATTTTAAAAATTATAAAAACTCAAACAAAATTTAGAATTTTTGGGAGAGTTACTCATAATAAGTCAAAAAAAAACTTAATAAAATTTTTAAAATATTTTTAAATTTTTGTTTAAAACATATCGATTTGAATTTGCTCTCTTTTCAATAATCCAATTGAAACTCATACAGTCCACAAAGAAAAATTAATATAATTAAACAGTAAAAAAAATTCTTTTGAATCTTAAACCCATATCTCATTTTTTAATACTAACAAAATACATAACAATTTTATCAGAATTGTCGAAAAGACAAACCGAACTTTTAGGTTCAAGACTTAAACAGTGGAACTATTTGCAAGAAAATGTTAACATTACATTTCGCAGGACTGAGGAAATCAGTTTGCTTGGATCACTATTCAACGAAAGCAATGAAACTAGTGATTTGGCTTACTGCAATGATGTGAATAAATTGTTTGAACAACTTGGATATAAATACGAAAATTGGTAAAAGATGAAAACTTCATACAACAAATGAATCTTGAAGAAAAAAATGCATGGAATGGTTTTGTCTCAGTGTGAGAAAATTTTCTTGGAAACACAAAAAGTGAAAATTATGAGCAGATAGTAAATAATATGCTTTCTGCCTACCATGCAATGTGTTGCATGGAAACCATGTACAACAGCTATTATTGGTGAAAAATAGTATAAATATCCCGTTAGTAAATCCAACAGATATTATTTTACCTCCGTTGCACATAAAGTTGGGCTTAATAAAGCAATTCGTGAAAGCGAATTACGAGCGGAAAATTAAAAGAAGGTAAAAAATATATTATGAACGCATGTATAATAAAAACTAATTTGTGTCTAATCAACAGGTATCTTTATTGGCCCCCAAATACGAAAATTGGTAAAAGATGAAAGCTTCATACAACAAATGAATCTTGAAGAAAAAAATGCATGGAATGGTTTTGTCTCAGTGTGCGAAAATTTTCTTGGAAACACAAAAAGTGAAAAATATGAGCAGCTAGTAAATAATATGCTTTCTGCCTACCATGCAATGGGTTGCAAAATGTCAATAAAACTACACTACCTACATGCTCATTTGAAAAGGTTTCCATTAAATTTAGGACAGTTTTTATTTAGAAATTTGTTAAAATAAATGACTTATGCAATTTTGACCTACAAATTTTTTCTGAAAACCCAACAACCACAACAAGATTTAGCCTAAAAATAAATTCTAATTAACCCATTAATGTCCATTGTACTTGTTTGAGTACAGAAAGGGGAGTGTTTAAAAAAGAGTATTTCATACAGTAAAAGTAGCATACTAATTAATCCATTTTACCTGCTTAGGTCCGACTTAAAAAACACACATTCTAAACTTTTCTTTTTTATGACTTTTAAAAAATTGTTAATTTTTTAACTAATGAGTTCAACAGGTAAAGACCAATACTGCCTACAATAGTACCAAAAATTTGGTATAAAAGACTGCGTTTGCGAAAATGGCACAGTTTAATATATGTAAGTGAACAATAACCACCGGAGCGATTTTGGTGCGAATATACTTAATAAGTGAACTAATACAAAGTGTTATTATTAAAGTTTACAAAAAAATGTGTTGTAAAAGGAACAACTTTTGTCTTATATGTGAATTGTTTGTGAATAAACGACATAAAATAGACGTGTCGGTAAATAAGCATATAATTCCCCTTTATGAAGAATATTTTAGTCGTCCCTTAGAACTGGGAAAATGGTATATACCATCGGTTTGTTGTTCGTCTTGTTACGCAACACTAAGATCCTGGAAAAATTGTTAAGCTGGCTCTTTTGTATTGCCATTTCTCGAACCGGTAAACTGGCTTTCACTACGTGTGCATAGACCAAATAATTGCTATTTCTGTTTAACGAAAACAAGAGGATATTATTTTAAAATAAGACAACATATGATGTACGCAAATGTTGATAGTGTAATTAAGACTGTATCGCGTCAGAAAAACGACGTTGTTCCAGAAGGGATATCACCAGATTTAACTGAGTTTCAGTCATCTCCAAGCCATGTTGTAAGCCCCCAATCACAATATGCTCCTTCCGAAAGGGAATTTAAAGCCAACATATGAAATACGCAAATGTTGATAGTCTACCTAAGACTATATCGCGTCAGAAAAACGACGTTGTTCCAGAAGGGATATCACCAGATTTAACTGAGTTTCAGTCATCTCCAAGCCATGTTGTAAGCCCCCAATCAGAATATGCTCCTTCCGAAAGGGAATTTAAAAGCCGACACTTTATGTCCCAAGGCGAATTCCATGATCTAGTTCGGGATTTAGAATTGTCGAAAAGACATACCGAACTTTTAGGTTCAAGACTTAAACAGTGGAACTATTTGCAAGAAAATGTTAACATTACATTTCGCAGGACCGAGGAAATCAGTTTGTTTGGATCACTATTCAACGAAAGCAATGAAACTAGTGATTTGGCTTACTGCAATGATGTGAATAAATTGTTTGAACAACTTGGATACAGTCATGTTCCTCAAGATTGGAGATTATTTATTGATGGTTCAACAGTACCTTTACTTTTTATATAGTTCCTTTTATTTTACTTATATGTATATGTTTATCTTCTATTCAAAGTTTAAAGGCAGTGCTTTTGCATAACGATGGATCGCTCCCTTTAGTACCTGTCCAAACTTGGACTTATTATTATTTATTTATTTATTAATTTTTTATCAAAATGAATTGTATTTTTCTTTCCTTTATCTTAATTAAATTGAATTGTAAAAGTTATAGTAGAGATAATGAATTCACCTCTAAAATGTAATTTAATTTCCTTTTTTTAAAGTAGTAATAGATTTGCTTTAAAACGTCAAAGTTTATAGCAAATCTATTACAAAACTTAAAAGCACTCGTTACAAATGACAAGTGTCAAAGTTTCACTCAATTGGCTTACAAGAAACCGAAGGTTCTTGTAAGCCAAATTAAGGAAACTTACTTCACTTATCATCTGGCACTTGTTCCCATAAGTTGCTCTTCCAACCATCTCTTTGGCTCTATCACCTTGGCTCTATCACTTTGGCTCTATCTCTTTGGCTCTATCACTTTGTCTCTGTTATATATACTTACCGGCTAGTATATACATAAATACATTTGTAATTGTGAACAAAGAATACAAAAAATAAAACTACATCATTGAATTTAAATTGAAATTTAACTTCTTTATTTTCATCATAGAAGAAATCCCAAGGTGAGTTTAAAATAAACCTATTTCCCTTAATCCCAGAGAAAATACTAATACTTTCTCTTAACTTTGTTTTCTCGTTTCAAACCCAACGACTATAATTACTTGGAAGTAATTATAGTCTTACATCTTTGTTAGATAAATTTATTTATTTAACAAAGATTTAATAATAACCTTCCTTCTCAGAAGAAAAAGCGCCTACTCTTAACTCTGTCTCAAAGAGTGAAAAAGCAGAAAATCAAATAAAGAAGACAGCATAAAAATCTCTCTCTCTCAAAATCTGATATTCACCACGAAATAATAATGAGGTAAATGAAGAAGAATTAAAAACCCTTAGACCCCAGTAATTAACGATCATCCCATAAGAAAAAACATGTAAGTACATATAAAAAAGAAAACGTGAAAAAATATACAACATTAAAAAAAAACAGTCATACACAAAAATAAAAATCAACAATTTATCACAAAAATCTTACAAACAAATTAAAAAATATTGAACAAAAAAAAAACTAAATATATATGTATGTATAGTGTGCAGTGAAAGAAAAAACTCAAAAAATCCTTATAAAAAGTGTAGGCCGGTCCTGGAAATAAAATATATAAATAAAAAATAGACCGGTCCTGAAAAAAAATTTGTATATATATATATATAATATTCGCGAGTAATAATAAAAATATAAAAAGTAAGAAATTAAAAAAAATGGCGACGGCAGTGAAAAATTTTTTAATACAAAATTAAAAATAGTATATATAAAATTTTTACATAAAATTGTTTACATAAAAAAATAACAGAAATTTGAAATACATAAAAGCCGTAATGTGTGAATAAAATAGAAGCAAAAAATTAGTGAAAAATTTTGCAAACACATAACGGATAAAAATAAAATATATAAAAAATTTATTTACATAAATTTTTTTACATAAAAAATAGCGGAAAATTGAATATATAAAAAGCAAAAAAATAAGTGAAAAAAAATTTCAAAATACATAAAGGCCATATTGAATATTTAAAAGGAACAAAATAAGTGAAAAAATTTCAAAATACATAAAGGCCATATTGAATATAAAAAAAGCAAATAAATAAGAGCAAAAAATTTGAAATGCATAAAGGCCATATTATATAAAAAATAAATTTTTGGAAATATATAACGCCATATTAAATTCAGTTTATAATTTTATTTAAAATTTCGGCTAATAAAAGCGCAGCCATATTGTTCATAATTTTATGAATAATTTTCTCTTACAATTCTAAAAAAAAAACAAATCTAGAAAAATTTCGAAATTTTAATAAAGAATTAAAAAATAAAATTTTTCTTAGCTGTTTGGTATTGGGTTTTTGAAAGTGTCAAATAATTTCATAAAGTGAAAAAATTAAAAAAATTTTTAACAAATTGTGAAAGTGCCCGTTGTTTTACAAATAAAAATTTTTTTTTTCGCCATTAAATTTTTTCTCACACAATAATTGGTGCCATTTAAATTTGTTCCTATCACAATAACAAAAGTTTTTCTGCCATTTTTAATTCAAATTTGTTTCAAAAGTCTCGCTTATCTCATAAAATAAAAAAAAAAATATCTAATATACTCATAAAATAAAGTACACCAAAAATAAAAATCGCTATATTAAAATAAATAAAAATCAAAAATATTTTACATATATATAAATACGCCATTTTCGAAGAATAAATAAAAGAATAAAAATTTAACAAAAAACAAAATTTGCAAAAAAAAAATAAAACCGCTATAAATTTGCTCATCACTTTTGTGCTAAAATTATGAACATCTCTACATTTATATACATACATACATACATATATATAACATATTAGAATCCCGTTGGAATTTCTCAAATTTAAAAAGAAAATAATAAAAAGATAATCACTTGTTAGTTGTATGCTTTTTCGTCTCATCATCCAAGGTATTTATACACACATATTTACACACAAAACACACAAATTTACATACAAACCCGAATTGCCAAAGCAAAGAACAAAAAACAAAAGAAGAAACGTTGTTCTAAAGAAATAATAAGGGTGTCCCAATACACAAACGTTATTTTAAAGAAATAATAAGGGTATCCCAATACAAAAAAAATTTTTGCGCTAATAAAATAATTTTTAAAAGAAATTTTAAAAATTATAAAAACTCAAACAAAATTTAGAATTTTTGGGAGAGTTACTCATAATAAGTCAAAAAAAAACTTAATAAAATTTTTAAAATATTTTTAAATTTTTGTTTAAAACATATCGATTTGAATTTGCTCTCTTTTCAATAATCCAATTGAAACTCATACAGTCCACAAAGAAAAATTAATATAATTAAACAGTAAAAAAAATTCTTTTGAATCTTAAACCCATATCTCATTTTTTAATACTAACAAAATACATAACAATTTTATCAGAATTGTCGAAAAGACAAACCGAACTTTTAGGTTCAAGACTTAAACAGTGGAACTATTTGCAAGAAAATGTTAACATTACATTTCGCAGGACTGAGGAAATCAGTTTGCTTGGATCACTATTCAACGAAAGCAATGAAACTAGTGATTTGGCTTACTGCAATGATGTGAATAAATTGTTTGAACAACTTGGATATAAATACGAAAATTGGTAAAAGATGAAAACTTCATACAACAAATGAATCTTGAAGAAAAAAATGCATGGAATGGTTTTGTCTCAGTGTGAGAAAATTTTCTTGGAAACACAAAAAGTGAAAATTATGAGCAGATAGTAAATAATATGCTTTCTGCCTACCATGCAATGTGTTGCATGGAAACCATGTACAACAGCTATTATTGGTGAAAAATAGTATAAATATCCCGTTAGTAAATCCAACAGATATTATTTTACCTCCGTTGCACATAAAGTTGGGCTTAATAAAGCAATTCGTGAAAGCGAATTACGAGCGGAAAATTAAAAGAAGGTAAAAAATATATTATGAACGCATGTATAATAAAAACTAATTTGTGTCTAATCAACAGGTATCTTTATTGGCCCCCAAATACGAAAATTGGTAAAAGATGAAAGCTTCATACAACAAATGAATCTTGAAGAAAAAAATGCATGGAATGGTTTTGTCTCAGTGTGCGAAAATTTTCTTGGAAACACAAAAAGTGAAAAATATGAGCAGCTAGTAAATAATATGCTTTCTGCCTACCATGCAATGTGTTGCAAAATGTCAATAAAACTACACTACCTACATGCTCATTTGAAAAGGTTTCCATTAAATTTAGGACAGTTTTTATTTAGAAATTTGTTAAAATAAATGACTTATGCAATTTTGACCTACAAATTTTTTCTGAAAACCCAACAACCACAACAAGATTTAGCCTAAAAATAAATTCTAATTAACCCATTAATGTCCATTGTACTTGTTTGAGTACAGAAAGGGGAGTGTTTAAAAAAGAGTATTTCATACAGTAAAAGTAGCATACTAATTAATCCATTTTACCTGCTTAGGTCCGACTTAAAAAACACACATTCTAAACTTTTCTTTTTTATGACTTTTAAAAAATTGTTAATTTTTTAACTAATGAGTTCAACAGGTAAAGACCAATACTGCCTACAATAGTACCAAAAATTTGGTATAAAAGACTGCGTTTGCGAAAATGGCACAGTTTAATATATGTAAGTGAACAATAACCACCGGAGCGATTTTGGTGCGAATATACTTAATAAGTGAACTAATACAAAGTGTTATTATTAAAGTTTACAAAAAAATGTGTTGTAAAAGGAACAACTTTTGTCTTATATGTGAATTGTTTGTGAATAAACGACATAAAATAGACGTGTCGGTAAATAAGCATATAATTCCCCTTTATGAAGAATATTTTAGTCGTCCCTTAGAACTGGGAAAATGGTATATACCATCGGTTTGTTGTTCGTCTTGTTACGCAACACTAAGATCCTGGAAAAATTGTTAAGCTGGCTCTTTTGTATTGCCATTTCTCGAACCGGTAAACTGGCTTTCACTACGTGTGCATAGACCAAATAATTGCTATTTCTGTTTAACGAAAACAAGAGGATATTATTTTAAAATAAGACAACATATGAAATACGCAAATGTTGATAGTGTAATTAAGACTGTATCGCGTCAGAAAAACGGCGTTGTTCCAGAAGGGATATCACCAGATTTAACTGAGTTTCAGTCATCTCCAAGCCATGTTGTAAGCCCCCAATCACAATATGCTCCTTCCGAAAGGGAATTTAAAGCCAACACTTTATGTCCCAAAGCGAATTCCATGATCTAGATCGGGATTTAGAATTGTCGAAAAGACAAATGGAACTTTTAGGTTCAAGACTTAAACAGTGGAACTATTTGCAAGAAAATGTTAACATTACATTTCGCAGGACCGAGGAAATCAGTTTGTTTGGATCACTATTCAACGAAAGCAATGAAACTAGTGATTTGGCTTACTGCAATGATGTGAATAAATTGTTTGAACAACTTGGATATAGTCATGTTTTAAAATAAAAAACACACATTCTAAACTTTTCTTTTTTTTATGACTTACAAAAAATTGTTAATTTTTTAACTAATGAGTTCAACAGGTAAAGACCAATACTGCCTACAATAGTACCAAAAATGTGGTATAAAAGACTGCGGTTGCGAAAATGCCACAGTTTAATATTTGTAAGTGAACAATAACCACCGGAGCGATTTTGGTGCAAATATACTTAATAAGTGAACTAATACAAAGTGTTATTATTAAAGTTTACATACAAATGTGTAGTAAAAGGAACAATTTTTGTCTTATATGTGGATTGTTTGTGGATAAGCGACATAAAATAGATGTGTCGGTAAATAAGCATATAATTCCCCTTTATGAAGAATATTTTAGTCGTCCCCTAGAACTGGGAAAATGGTATATACCATCGTTTTGTTGTTCGTCTTGTTACGCAACACTAAGATCCTGGAAAAATTGTCCAGCTGGCTCTTTGGTATTGCCATTTCTCGAACCGGTAAACTGGCTTCCACTACGTGTGCATAGACCAAATAATTGCTGTTTCACGAAAACAAGAGGATATAATTTTAAAATAAGACAACATATGAAATACGCAAATGTTGATAGTCTACCTAAGACTATATCGCGTCAGAAAAACGACGTTGTTCCAGAAGGGATATCACCAGATTTAACTGAGTTTCAGTCATCTCCAAGCCATGTTGTAAGCCCCCAATCAGAATATGCTCCTTCCGAAAGGGAATTTAAAAGCCGACACTTTATGTCCCAAGGCGAATTCCATGATCTAGTTCGGGATTTAGAATTGTCGAAAAGACATACCGAACTTTTAGGTTCAAGACTTAAACAGTGGAACTATTTGCAAGAAAATGTTAACATTACATTTCGCAGGACCGAGGAAATCAGTTTGTTTGGATCACTATTCAACGAAAGCAATGAAACTAGTGATTTGGCTTACTGCAATGATGTGAATAAATTGTTTGAACAACTTGGATACAGTCATGTTCCTCAAGATTGGAGATTATTTATTGATGGTTCAACAGTACCTTTACTTTTTATATAGTTCCTTTTATTTTACTTATATGTATATGTTTATCTTCTATTCAAAGTTTAAAGGCAGTGCTTTTGCATAACGATGGATCGCTCCCTTTAGTACCTGTCCAAACTTGGACTTATTATTATTTATTTATTTATTAATTTTTTATCAAAATGAATTGTATTTTTCTTTCCTTTATCTTAATTAAATTGAATTGTAAAAGTTATAGTAGAGATAATGAATTCACCTCTAAAATGTAATTTAATTTCCTTTTTTTAAAGTAGTAATAGATTTGCTTTAAAACGTCAAAGTTTATAGCAAATCTATTACAAAACTTAAAAGCACTCGTTACAAATGACAAGTGTCAAAGTTTCACTCAATTGGCTTACAAGAAACCGAAGGTTCTTGTAAGCCAAATTAAGGAAACTTACTTCACTTATCATCTGGCACTTGTTCCCATAAGTTGCTCTTCCAACCATCTCTTTGGCTCTATCACCTTGGCTCTATCACTTTGGCTCTATCTCTTTGGCTCTATCACTTTGTCTCTGTTATATATACTTACCGGCTAGTATATACATAAATACATTTGTAATTGTGAACAAAGAATACAAAAAATAAAACTACATCATTGAATTTAAATTGAAATTTAACTTCTTTATTTTCATCATAGAAGAAATCCCAAGGTGAGTTTAAAATAAACCTATTTCCCTTAATCCCAGAGAAAATACTAATACTTTCTCTTAACTTTGTTTTCTCGTTTCAAACCCAACGACTATAATTACTTGGAAGTAATTATAGTCTTACATCTTTGTTAGATAAATTTATTTATTTAACAAAGATTTAATAATAACCTTCCTTCTCAGAAGAAAAAGCGCCTACTCTTAACTCTGTCTCAAAGAGTGAAAAAGCAGCAAATCAAATAAAGAAGACAGCATAAAAATCTCTCTCTCTCAAAATCTGATATTCACCACGAAATAATAATGAGGTAAATGAAGAAGAATTAAAAACCCTTAGACCCCAGTAATTAACGATCATCCCATAAGAAAAAACATGTAAGTACATATAAAAAAGAAAACGTGAAAAAATATACAACATTAAAAAAAAACAGTCATACACAAAAATAAAAATCAACAATTTATCACAAAAATCTTACAAACAAATTAAAAAATATTGAACAAAAAAAAAACTAAATATATATGTATGTATAGTGTGCAGTGAAAGAAAAAACTCAAAAAATCCTTATAAAAAGTGTAGGCCGGTCCTGGAAATAAAATATATAAATAAAAAATAGACCGGTCCTGAAAAAAAATTTGTATATATATATATAATATTCGCAAGTAATAATAAAAATATAAAAAGTAAGAAATTAAAAAAAAATGGCGACGGCAGTGAAAAATTTTTTAATACAAAATTAAAAATAGTATATATAAAATTTTTACATAAAATTGTTTACATAAAAAAATAGCAGAAATTTGAAATACATAAAAGCCGTAATGTGTGAATAAAATAGAAGCAAAAAATTAGTGAAAAATTTTGCAAACACATAACGGATAAAAATAAAATATATAAAAAATTTATTTACATAAATTTTTTTACATAAAAAATAGCGGAAAATTGAATATATAAAAAGCAAAAAAATAAGTGAAAAAAAATTTCAAAATACATAAAGGCCATATTGAATATTTAAAAGGAACAAAATAAGTGAAAAAATTTCAAAATACATAAAGGCCATATTGAATATAAAAAAAAGCAAATAAATAAGAGCAAAAAATTTGAAATGCATAAAGGCCATATTATATAAAAAATAAATTTTTGGAAATATATAACGCCATATTAAATTCAGTTTATAATTTTATTTAAAATTTCGGCTAATAAAAGCGCAGCCATATTGTTCATAATTTTATGAATAATTTTCTCTTAAAATTCTAAAAAAAAACAAATCTAGAAAAATTTCGAAATTTTAATAAAGAATTAAAAAATAAAATTTTTCTTAGCTGTTTGGTATTGGGTTTTTGAAAGTGTCAAATAATTTCATAAAGTGAAAAAATTAAAAAAATTTTTAACAAATTGTGAAAGTGCCCGTTGTTTTACAAATAAAAATTTTTTTTTCGCCATTAAATTTTTTCTCACACAATAATTGGTGCCATTTAAATTTGTTCCTATCACAATAACAAAAGTTTTTCTGCCATTTTTAATTCAAATTTGTTTCAAAAGTCTCGCTTATCTCATAAAATAAAAAAAAAAATATCTCATATACTCATAAAATAAAGTACACCAAAAATAAAAATCGCTATATTAAAATAAATAAAAATCAAAAATATTTTACATATATATAAATACGCCATTTTCGAAGAATAAATAAAAGAATAAAAATTTAACAAAAAACAAAATTTGCAAAAAAAAAAATAAAACCGCTATAAATTTGCTCATCACTTTTGTGCTAAAATTATGAACATCTCTACATTTATATACATACATATATATAACATATTAGAATCCCGTTGGAATTTCTCAAATTTAAAAAGAAAATAATAAAAAGATAATCACTTGTTAGTTGTATGCTTTTTCGTCTCATCATCCAAGGTATTTATACACACATATTTACACACAAAACACACAAATTTACATACAAACCCGAATTGCCAAAGCAAAGAACAAAAAACAAAAGAAGAAACGTTGTTCTAAAGAAATAATAAGGGTGTCCCAATACACAAACGTTATTTTAAAGAAATAATAAGGGTATCCCAATACAAAAAAAATTTTTGCGCTAATAAAATAATTTTTAAAAGAAATTTTAAAAATTATAAAAACTCAAACAAAATTTAGAATTTTTGGGAGAGTTACTCATAATAAGTCAAAAAAAAACTTAATAAAATTTTTAAAATATTTTTAAATTTTTGTTTAAAACATATCGATTTGAATTTGCTCTCTTTTCAATAATCCAATTGAAACTCATACAGTCCACAAAGAAAAATTAATATAATTAAACAGTAAAAAAAATTCTTTTGAATCTTAAACCCATATCTCATTTTTTAATACTAACAAAATACATAACAATTTTATCAGAATTATCTATACAAAAAAGTGTTGCCATTGTATAAAATTTTTAACTTGAATTTACAATTAAAACTAAAACTTATAAAATTGAAATAAATTTCTCTAAGCAAAATAAATGCACGGTTTTAAAAATTAAATAAAAAATTAATTGAAAAAATTAAAAATTTTTTTTTATCTGAAAAAGTATAATTTTTTATAAAATTTTTAATCATACATTGGCATATCACTATTTTTAATCTCGTTTTTTAAAAATCGTTTTTTAAGTGCGCATTTAAGCAATATTTTTACGTACATTGCTTAGTTTTCTCGGTAATTAAAAATTTGTTTGTATAACTTTGAAAATAATTTGTTGATAATTTCCCAAACTGTATTGAGATTTTCTCTAGTGAGATCCCAAGATTTCATTGGAATTATCAATATTATTTGAAAATTTATCGATTCTCACTATTAAAGTAAATTTTCATGAATTTTTAAATATTTCTTGAATCTCGACACAAATTTCTCAATCTCGTTGTATTTCTCTAATCTCGTTGAATATTTCTTGAATTTTTTCTAAAAATATAGTTGAATATTTTTTAATATTTTCCCAAAATTAATTTTTCTCTAATATTTTTTGAAATTTTAAAATCTTTGACAAATTCTCAAATTGCAACTCCAAACCCAATTTCTAATTTTTAGTTCAAATTATCTCAATTCTTGTTAGTAAACTTTTAAATCTCAGTAAAAATTGTCTCAATTCTCATTTTAAGTTGACATTTTTCTTAATATCTTTGAATTAACACTCGATCACTACCATTTTCTCATTATCTCATCTGTTTGCATTCTCTTGCCCATTTTTTACTTTAAATTTGTAATTTAAGTTTGAAAAATGGCTTCCCCAGCGCCATATTAACGTTTCACTTTTGATTGCGATCATTTGATCCTGTTCTCTAAAATATTCCAAAAAACTCCTTCAAACGAGCACGCAGAGTCAGTTCTGGAAGTCAAAATGAAAGATTTGGATTTGAGATGGTCTAGGACGGAAGCTTCATATGAAGATGTTATGTTGGCACATACTGACGTGGTCACTAAAAAATTGAAAGAAGAAGCGAGTAAAAAGTTCAATGAATGTGCTGAAGCGTATTATCTATGTACTTCAAAAATGTTAGATTTATTGAAGGAAATTCGTCTAGCCTCTACAAGTTCCTCTTTTGAAATGTCTCGTCATTCCCTTCCTCCACAATCTTTTGCTCAGAATACAGGCTTTGATAATAATAGCAACTGTATTAAATTACCTCCATGCGACACAGAAATTTTTAGCGGCAGTTATGAACAATGGCCGTCATTTCGTGACATGTTCACTGCCGTGTATATAAATCATTCAAAACTTACTCCAGTAACTAAATTATATCACCTTCGTAATAAAACGAGAGGTGAGGCTGGAGCCATTGTAAAAAGATATACTCTTTCTAATGAAAACTTCGAGCTGGCATGGGCTGCTCTCAAAACTCGATATGAGAATAAACGTGTCCTTGTTGACAATCAAATTAAAATTCTATTTGATATACCTTCCGCAACCAGCGAAGATAGCGAATCTATTAGAAGAATTCAATCTTCTGTAAATGATTGTTTGGCAACTCTTAAAACTTTGAATGTTCAAGTAGAAAGTTGGGATCCAATACTTATTCGATTGATATCAACAAAATTGCCAGATGTTACCTTATCTCTTTGGGAACAATCTCTCACATCTCCTCGTAAACTTCCGAAGTGGACTGAAATGTCGCAATTTCTTGTGGACAGATACGAAGCAGTAGAAAGACTTGCAAGTATAAAAGTCTCAAAAGATGGATTTAACATCACTAAAAGACAATCTTCTAATGTTCAAACTTACACTTCGCAAGAAAATTTTTACTCAAATTGCAAAATATGTTCCGAAGCTCATGGCCTCAGAAATTGTCCGAAATTCAGAGCCTTTACAGTTCAGCAAAGAATTGACTACGTCTTTAAAAACAAGTTTTGCAATAATTGTTTGTCATTATCTCATCTCAAAGCAAATTGCAAAAGTAAGCATACTTGTATACATTGCAAAAAAAATCATCACTCGTTGCTGCATATGGCAACAAGACAACAAACTTCTCAAAATCAAGAAAATAGTCAACAAGAAAATGCTCAAAGCAAAAATATTCAAAATTCTTCCACTAATGTAACTCAAATTGTACAAAATGAATCAGAAAACGTAACTCCAAGTTGTTCCACTCAAGTTCAATCTAATATCTCCACGAGTAACGAGAATATTTTATTGCGTACTGCCTTGATGCAGATAGAATATAAAGGTCAATTTTTCACAATTCGTGCTCTAATTGATCCGGGTTCTCAACGAACATTTTTAACAGAAAAAATAAGAAATCGACTTCAATTGCCTTACCAAAAGTCTCATTTTGAAATTATCGGTATTGGCGGTCAAAAGCAATCGGCGACTAAAGAATGTAACTTTGTTCTATATGCCAAAAGACATAATCTTAGAATTCCAATTAAAGCTATTGTGTTGCCCAGAGTGGCAAAACATATTCCCGCTTGTACGTTTTCAATCCCTAAGTTTACAGAATTAGAAGAACTCGATCTTGCTGATCCAACATTCAACAAATCATCTCAAATTGATCTTATTCTTGAAAATGATTATGAGCATTTCATTAACGTCGAAGGAATCAAGAAAAACATTTGTGGTCGTGCATCTGCTTATAATACGGTATTTGGATGGGTACTTAGTGGTCCCATAAAAACCCAAGCTGTTCAATCTTTTACAACGTCGGTTCTCCCTTCCGATGTTTCAGAACTTAACACTGTTCTTAAAAAGTTTTGGGAGCAAGAAGAAGTCCCTTCAACGCGTCCTATCTCAGCTGAAGACGAACTATGTGAGAGCTTCTATACTCAAACAACTACTCGACAAGAAGACGGCAGATACGAAGTAAGATTGCCATTTAAAAAAGAATTTCCCGAAAAATTTTTTCTTGGCTCATCCCGTTTTATTGCTTTAGCTCAATATGCCAGAATGGAAATAACTCTTGCTAAAGATCCCGAACTTCAGTCTCAATACAAGGCAGTGTTAAATGAATATGTGACTCTCGATCACATGGAAGAAACTTTATCTCATGAAATTATATTGAATGGAAAATATGGCTCTTTTTACTTACCACATCTCAATTCTCTCTCAATGATGTGCTTTACACTGGCCCAATTCTCCAAAATGATTTGGTAACAATAATTCTTAATTGAAGAAAATACAAGTACGTATTCAGTGGCGATATTCAAAAAATGTATCGCCAAATCTTAGTCTATCCCGCTGATAGACCATTTCAGAAGATATTGTTCCAAAATGAAGAAAATGGTCCAATAAGAGATTATCAATTAAAAACAGTAACTTTCGGAGTCAATTGTGCGCACTATCTCGCAATTCGTACACTGCTTCAGCTTGCTACTGACTCAGAATCTAAATATCCCAAAGCAGCTTTCATTTTGCGTAATGAAACATACGTCGATGATATTCTTTCCGGCGGTTTCTCAATAGAAGAAACAGTATCAACTCAGACTCAGCTCATAAATACACTCAAATCTGCTGGATTACCTCTTAAAAAGATAACAGCTAATGACCCCAAATTGCTCTCTCATATACCCAAAGATGATTTGTATGATTTAGATTTTCTTAGATTCCATAAAGCAAGTTCGACTAAAACCCTTGGCATTAAGTGGAATGCATTAACAGATAATTTCACAGATAGTTTTACTCCAATTGATCAATCATCGAAAATTACAAAACGTCAAATTCTCTCATCAGTTGCTAAACTCTTCGATCCTGCTGGTTGGCTAGCCCCAATAGTCATCAGAGCAAAAATTCTCATGCAACAATTGTGGTTAGAAGGTTTAGAATGGGATGAAGATGTGTCTCTTGAATCATTGCAAAAGTGGAATTGTCTTGTAGCTGATCTCACAGAATTAGAAAAAATTTCAATTCCGCGTTGGTTACAATATACACCTTTAGACTCTGTACAAATACACGGCTTTGCGGATGCATCCAAAGCTGCATATTGCGCTACGGTTTATATTCGTTGTGAAACTAAATCAAAAAATACATTTTCAAATTTAATAATTGCGAAATCTAAAGTTGCCCCAATTCAGACTGTCTGCTTACCGCGCTTAGAACTTAATGGTGCAGTTCTATTGGCAAATCTTGTAAAATATGTTATAACTTCGTTAAACTTCGCAAACGTTGAAATACATTTATGGACTGATGCCTCAATAGTGCTAGGATGGTTACCAAAACCACCGTCAACATGGGAAACTTACGTAGCAAATCGTATTGCTCAAATTCACTAATTAGTACCAGATGCAACATGGCATCATGTTTCTACCCATGATAATCCAGCTGATCTCGGTACACGCGGCTGTAGGCCCCAAGATCTCGCAAATAGCTCTTTGTGGTGGCATGGACCAGCGTGGATTACGAAATCTTTATCAGAATGGCCGAAAAGAAATCCTTTAAAAATTAGCGAAAAAACTGTTGAGACTCAAGTATTACATGCAAAGATTGCAGACAATGATATTCTTGAAAGATTTTCGTCATACAACAAAGCTTTAAGAGTTCAAAGTTACATTTTCAGATTTTTTAATAACTGTTTACAAAATTCTAACTCTTGTACTGAAAGTAATTTAACTCAACAAGAAATCAAATTTGTTAAATCTCGACTTATTTTGCTTGCTCAAAAATCGTTTTATTCAGAAGAATATAAATGTCTTGCAAATAATCAACCTGTGCACAATAAAAGTAGTCTTAAAACTTTAAACCCATTTATTGACACAAACTCATTACTTAGAGTAAATGGAAGATTATCACTTTCATCTCTTCCATATAATGAGCGTCATCCAATAATACTTCCAGGCAACTCAAAAATTTGCCATTTGTATCTTGAACATTTGCATAATTTTCTTCTCCATGCAGAAAGTCGACTGATGTGCAGAATAGTGCAATCAGAATTTTACGTCTCAAGGCTGAAACCAAAAATAAAAGGTATAATTCGACACTGTAAGCCTTGCATAATAAATAAACAACAGAACTGCACTCAAATTATGGCTCCACTTCCCCCAGACAGATGTAACTTTTCTCTCCCCTTCCAAGTTACTGGTATAGATTTTGCAGGACCGTTTGATCTGAAATTATCTTCCTTACGAACAGCGTCAACTGTAAAAGGATATGTCAGCGTCTTTGTTTGTTTTAGCACCAAATCCATACATTTAGAAGCCTGTTCAGATCTTTCCTCAGCAGCTTTTCAGGCGGCATTTGCTCGTTTCGTTGGGAGGCGGGGGCTCCCCCAAAAGGTGGTTACTGATAATGGTAGGAATTTTCTCGGAGCAAGCAGAGTACTTGAAAAAGAATTTGCCTTATTCATAAAAAATTCAGCACAAGATATTGCCCAAAAGTATATTTCACATGGTTTCGAGTGGAAATTTATTCCTCCTTATGCTCCACATATGGGCGGCCTATGGGAGGCTGCCGTAAAAAGTTTTAAATTTCACTTTAAGCGAGTTGCATGTAACCAAAAGTTCAATTTCGAAGAATTTTCAACTATTTTAATTAGAATAGAAAGTGTTCTAAATTCTCGTCCCATCTCCGCTCTATCTGAAGATCCTGCTGAAATTGCTGCGTTAACCCCTGGCCATTTTCTAAGAGGTGCCCCTTTAACAGCTTTTCCAGAGCAATCGTGTGAAAACATGTCCCTAATAAATAGATGGGAAAAGTTAAAGGCGATTCATCACCAGTTCTCTACACGATGGAAAAATGATTATCTCCAGTCTTTACAGAAGCGATACAAATGGAAAAATGCTCTTCCAAACCTTAAAAACGGAGATCTGGTGGTAGTTATGGATGATCTCCAAGCCCCTTACGAATGGCGATTAGGTCGAATCGAAAAAACCTACTCAGGATCAGATAGTCATGTTCGTGTCGCCGACGTTCGGACACAGTCAGGAAATATCACAAGACCTATATCTAAACTATGTTATCTCCCCTTTTTAGAAAATTAAAATTCTGAACAAACTTCTAAATTATAATCATCATATATCAATTAACTCTTTTAACTCAGCTAACACACTTACTAATTATCACTCAAATTAATCTCATAACACTATAACACTCATTTAACATCTCTCAAACTTTCTTAAATCTCAAACTTATAATGGTTTTCGAATTTCTTTAGCAGATCCAATCGAAGACTGACAGCAACTAGACCAGCCGTGACAAGAGTGGCAACTAGCAGTAGCCGAAGCCGTAATATCAATGACGAGCACACTCCAAGAAATTTGGAGGTGTATAAATGTGTCATATGTGACAGTTTTCATGCACTGAGATTTTGCCGCAAATTCCTTAGAATGACACCCCACAAGCGAAGGGAAATTGTCGGCAGGCTAGGCTACTGCATGAATTGCTTGGCACGTAGTCACAGCATGCGGTCGTGCACGTCACCGGACACCTGTCGTAAGTGTCGACATTATCATCACACTCTGCTGCATCTGTCACATAATCAGCAAAGTGTAATCCGCACTAGACTGGCTCGTCCGCATCAACCATCTCATCGTCATCGTCAAGGCCAACGTCATCAGAAGCAGAGTCGTCATCACCTATCAACGGCTCCAAATGCTTCACCACAGCCTCAAGTACTACAACAGCCTCAACCACTACAACAGCCTCAACCAACTCAACCCGACACCCGCATCATCGCCGCTGCTATCCAGTCATTGGCATCTGTACTCTGCAGCACAGAAAACAGGCCAACTGTTGCCTAAAGGCAAGGACAGAGGCATGTCCAAACTTGGACTTATTATTATTTATTTTTTTATTAATTTTTTATCAAAATGAATTGTATTTTTCTTTCCTTTATTTTAATTAAATTGAATTGTAAAAGTTATAGTAGAGATAATGAATTCACCTCTAAAATGTAATTTAATTTTCCTTTTTTTAAAGTAGTAATAGATTTGCTTTAAAACGTCAAAGTTTATAGCAAATCTATTACAAAACTTAAAAGCACTCGTTACAAATGGCAAGTGTCAAAGTTTCACTCAATTGGCTTACAAGAAACCGAAGGTTCTTGTAAGCCAAATTAAGGAAACTTACTTCACTTATCATCTGGCACTTGTTCCCATAAGTTGCTCTTCCAACCATCTCTTTTTCTCTATCACCTTGGCTCTATCACTTTGGCTCTATCTCTTTGGCTCTATCACTTTGTCTCTGTTATATATACTTACCGGCTAGTATATACATAAATACATTTGTAAATGTGAACAAAGAATACAAAAAATAAAACTACATCATTGAATTTAAATTGAAATAGTAAATAATATGCTTTCTGCCAACCATGCAATGTGTTGCATGGAAACCACGTACAACAGCTATTATTGGTGAAAAAATAGTATAAATATCCCGTTAGTAAATCCAACAGACATTATTTTACCTCCGTTGCACAAAAAGTTGGGCTTAATAGAGCAATTCGTGAAAGCCCTTGATAAAAATGCACCTTGAACAGATTTTTCCCCGAATTACGAGCGGAAAATTAAAAGAAGGTAAAAAATATATTATGAACGCATGTATAATAAAAACTAATTTGTGTGTAATCCACAGGTATCTTTATTGGCCCCCAAATACGAAAATTGGTAAAAGATGAAAACTTCATACCACAAATGAATCTTGAGGAAAAAAATGCATGGAATGGTTTTGTCTCAGTGTGCGAAAATTTTCTTGGAAACACAAAAATTGAAAATTATGAGCAGGTAGTAAATAATATGCTTTCTGCCTACCATGCAAGGTAAAAAATATATTATGAACGCATGTATAATAAAAACTAATTTGTGTCTAATCCACAGGTATCTTTATTGGCCCCCAAATACGAAAATTGGTAAAAGATAAAAACTTCATACAACAAATGAATCTTGAAGAAAAAAATGCATGGAATGGTTTTGTCTCAGTGTGCGAAAATTTTCTTGGAAACACAAAAAGTGAAAATTATGAGCAGATAGTAAATAATATGCTTTCTGCCTACCATGCAATGTGTTGCAAAATATCAATAAAACTACACTATCTACATGCTCATTTGAAAAGATTTCCATTAAATTTAGGACGGTTTTTATTTAGAAATTTGTTAAAATAAATACTTATGCAATTTTGACCTACAAATTTTTTCTGAAAACCCAACAACCACAACAAAATTTAGCCTAAAAATAAATTCTAATTAACCCATTAATGTCCATTGTACTTGTTTGAGTACAGAAAGGGGAGTGTTTAAAAAAGAGTATTTCATACAGTAAAAATAGCATACTAATTAATCCATTTTACCTGCTTAGGTCCGACTTAAAAAACACACATTCTAAACTTTTCTTTTTTTATGACTTACAAAAAATTGTTAATTTTTTAACTAATGAGTTCAACAGGTAAAGACCAATACTACCTACAATAGTACCAAAAATTTGGTATTAAAGACTGCGGTTGCGAAAATGGCACAGTTTAATATTTGTAAGTGAACAATAACCACCGGAGCGATTTTGGTGCAAAAATATACTTAATAAGTGAACTAATACAAAGTGTTATTATTAAAGTTTACATAAAAATGTGTTGTAAAAGGAACAACTTTTGTCTTATATGTGGATTGTTTGTGAATAAACGACATAAAATAGACGTGTCGGTAAATAAGCATATAATTCCCCTTTATGAAGAATATTTTAGTCGTCCCTTAGAACTGGGCAAATGGTATATACCACCGGTTTGTTGTTCGTCTTGTTACGCAACACTAAGATTCTGGAAAAATTGTCCAGCTCTTTTGTATTGCCATTTCTCGAACCGGTAAACTGGCTTTCACTACGTGTGCATAGACCAAATAATTGCTATTTCTGTTTAACGAAAACAAGAGGATATTATTTTAAAATAAGACAACATATGAAATACGCGAATGTTGATAGTGTAATTAAGACTGTATCGCGTCAGAAAAACGGCGTTGTTCCAGAAGGGATATCACCAGATTTAACTGAGTTTTAGTCATCTCCAAGCCATGTTGTAAGCCCCCAATCACAATATGCTCCTTCCGAAAGGGAATTTAAAGCCAACACTTTATGTCCCAAAGCGAATTCCATGATCTAGTTCGGGATTTAGAATTGTCGAAAAGACAAATGGAACTTTTAGGTTCAAGACTTAAACAGTGGAACTATTTGCAAGAAAATGTTAACATTACATTTCGCAGGACCGAGGAAATCAGTTTGTTTGGATCACTATTCAACGAAAGCAATGAAACTAGTGATTTGGCTTACTGCAATGATGTGAATAAATTGCTTGAACAACTTGGATATAGTCATGTTTTAAAATAAAAAACACACATTCTAAACTTTTCTTTTTTTATGACTTACAAAAAATTGTTAATTTTTTAACTAATGAGTTCAACAGGTAAAGACCAATACTGCCTACAATAGTACCAAAAATTTGGTATAAAAGACTGCGGTTGCGAAAATGGCACAGTTTAATATATGTAAGTGAACAATAACCACCGGAGCGATTTTGGTGCGAATATACTTAATAAGTGAACTAATACAAAGTGTTATTATTAAAGTTTACATAAAAATGTGTAGTAAAAGGAACAACTTTTGTCTTATATGTGGATTGTTTGTGGATAAACGACATAAAATAGATGTGTCGGTAAATAAGCATATAATTCCCCTTTATGAAGAATATTTTAGTCGTCCCTTAGAACAGGGAAAATGGTATATACCATCGGTTTGTTGTTCGTCTTGTTACGCAACACTAAGATCCTGGAAAAATTGTCCAGCACTTTTGTATTGCCATTTCTCTTACTGGTTAACTTTCTTCCACTACGTGTGCATATACCAAATAATTGCTATTTCTGTTTAACGAAAACAAGAGGATATTATTTTAAAATAAGACAACATATGAAATACGCAAATGTTGATAGTGTAATTAAGACTGTATCGCGTCAGAAAAACGGCGTTGTTCCACCAGATTTAACTGAGTTTCAGTCATCTCCAAGCCATGTTGTAAGCACCCAATCAGAATATGCTCCTTCCGAAAGGGAATTTAAAAGCCAACACTTTATGTCCCAAGGCGAATTCCATGATCTAGTTCGGGATTTAGAATTGTCGAAAAGACAAACCGAACTTTTAGGTTCAAGACTTAAACAGTGGAACTATTTGCAAGAAAATGATAACATTACATTTCGCAGGACCGAGGAAATCAGTTTGTTTGGATCACTATTCAACGAAAGCAATGAAACTAGTGATTTGGCTTACTGCAATGATGTGAATGAATTGTTTGAACAACTTGGATATAGTCATGTTCCTTAAGATTTTAGATTATTTATTGATGGTTCAACAAAAAGTAATATAAGTACTTTTTATATAGTTTCTTTTATTTTACTTATATGTATATGTTTATCTTCTATTTCAAAGTTTAAAGGCAGTGCTTTTGCATAACGATGGATCGCTCCCTTCAGTACCGTTGGCTTACGCTACAAACATCAAAGAAACGTATGATAGTGTGTCTCTTATACTAAATGCCATAGGTTATACTATGCACAAGTGGCTAATTGTGGCTGATTTGAAAGTACTAACAATTGTGAATGGGACAGCCGAGATTCTTCTAAGCATTATATACAGAGAGACTGGAAACCACGTACAACAGCTATTATTGGTGAAAAAATTGTATAAATATCCCGTTAGTAAATCCAACAGATATTATTTTACCTCCGTTGCACATAATGTTGGGCTTAATAAAGCAATTCGTGAAAGCCCTTGATAAAAATGGACCTGCATTCAAATACCTTGAACAGATTTTTCCCCGAATTACTAGCGGAAAATTAAAAGACGGTAAAAAATATATTATGAACGCATGTATAATAAAAAGTAATTTGTGTGTAATCAACAGGTATCTTTATTGGCTCCCAAATACGAAAATTGGTAAAAGATGACAATTTCATACAACAAATGAATCTTGAAGAAAAAAATGCATGGAATGGTTTTGTCTCAGTGTGCGAAAATTTTCTTGGAAACACAAAAAGTGAAAATTATGAGCAGATAGTAAATAATATGCTTTCTGCCTACCATGCAATGGGTTGCAAAATGTCAATAAAACTACACTATCTACATGCTCATTTGAAAAGATTTCCATTAAATTTAGGACGGATGAGTGATGAACAAGGTGAAAGATTTCACCAGGAAATATCTAAAATTGAACAGCGTTATATAGGAAAAAATAAAATCAGCATGCTTTCTAACTACCGCTGGTCTTTAAAGCGTGATACTGTTTATAAAAAGCAAAGAAATACATGTTATTTAAAAATAAAACACCCAAAAGTTAAAACACAAAAAATTGCATAAGTCATCCATTTTTTAACCGATTTTATTGTTATTACTCATTTCTGAAAGCTAATTAATTTTTCTTTCTCATAGTAATAAATAAATACATTGTTTGGTATCTCATAAGCAGCCTAGAACCCGGTGGACTAAACTTTTTTTTGTTTTTGGTGCGTTTTTTATATTTCAATCACTGTTACTTAGCCATTTCTTACTTGATTTTAAAAAGGTATATGCTTTTTGAAAGAAAATATTTGAACCTTCAAAAAGTAGAAAAAATAATAGAAATCCGTTGTAAAAAAAAAGAAGTTTTGCCCATTTAAAGTTTCTTTTCAAAGCAATATCGGGAATTCCATCTATTCCACATGATTTTTTACTAGACCTCTTTTTTAAGGCTTCACCAATCATTCCCTCTTTGATAAGCCCGAGATTGTTAGGCAAAGATCCATCTGCTTTAACTGTGTTTCCAAATGTCACTAGTGGTGTATGGTTTTCTAGTGTAGACACTCTTTGGCGTGCTGTTTCCGAAAAGGGATCTGTATTGGGTCCTTGACTACTTTGATATATGTTGAAAAAGTGATCTGCAAGCAGTTCGGATTTCTCAATATCAGCAGACACAAGTTGACAACCTGCGTCTATTAAATCATGAACTGCAGCTTTTTTTATTTAGTACAGCTGCCGATTTTATAGTTCTGTAAGTCCTGTCATTAAGTTTTATATTGCTTAGAAGTTTGGTCCAGTGTTCACGCTAGTAGGCGGCAATGGCCCCTTGTATGATCCTGGTCAAATTTCTTATATCAGCTTTGAAAATATTAATACCTTGGTCTTCGCATCTTTGTACCACTCGAAGCAAAAGTTTCTTTTCTTCGATAAAGTTCAATATTCTAGGGGGAAGTTCGATAAGTCCCTTTCTTCCAACTGGAACCCTAGGTATTGAAATTTCCATAGCATTGTGAAAAAAACTATTCATTGAGTTAACGCATTCATCAATTTCAGAAATGCCAACGTTTGCGTCGATTGGGAGGATGCAGTCTCTTAGCTGTCTTGTTAAAGTCGTGTTAAAAAGACACCTATTCATTTTGCTAAAATCAAGTAGAGTCTGACGGATCCGACCTACGCAGTTATCAATTCCGGTTATGAATTCTACTGCCCTATGATCCGATTCAAAGTCAAGTGTCTTTAATCCGTTTCCTGTCACAATTCGGGTAACGTCAACTGAAGTCATAAAAATGCCAAGGAATGATGAAGATTCCGGAATAATCCTAGTTGGTCCTTCTGTCTGATGTACTTGAAGATTTGGGCTTGCCAATAGCAGATCATGGAGAACTTGTCCGCTCATATTGGTAGTTGAATCACTCCAGAATGGGTGCCTGGCATTCAGGTCTGCTCCTATGATTGTGCTACCAATGCGAGCAAAATCAAGAACTTCATTAAGATCTGCAACTGACAGTGGATCCCGCGGTCTTTTATACATTGAGATCACTATAACTGATGCGCCATTGATTCTATGAATCCGAACAGCTGTGTTCTCAATACTACCCGTGCTTAGGATAACTCTTTCACAAGACAGGCTATCCCTTATTAGAATATCTGTCCCTCCTCCTCGTCAATCTTGTCTATTCCGTCGAAAAGTCAATGTCCAGTCATGTCAGGTTTGTGCCTCATGTCAAGTTTGTGCTCAGCTAAAAGCAGAACGTCGCAAGTAGTGTCTGTTTACCCTATAAACGACCGAGTTTGTATTTAAAAATATACATTTAATGTGTCTAGCCATTGTGCCGTAACATCATTATCATCCCAAGTAGAGCCTGGGGTTTATCTTCGTCATTTTTAAGTTCACGTTATTCCTTCGCAAACTTATCAATCTTTGTGATGCAGTCTAGCAATCCGCCTCCGAAGAAACGTTTGCAGTATTTATTGATTGCTTCAAATTAATTTAAAGCACGTTTTAATGTTGGCTCTGTAGCGTTCGAATTACCCGACGTAATTCTAGATGACGAAGTCAATGATGTTGCTGCGGCTGACGCATATGACGTCCCTGCCCTAATTCCAGTGCTAGTAAACCTACGTGGTTGCACTTCATTTCGAGAACACTTTGGAGGACACATGTCCAAAACGCTGGCAGTTAAAACACTGAGTTACTGCCCCTTTTTAAACTTATGCAAATTCACTCTACAGTGAAGAATGTAGCGTACTCCGTAAAAAGCTCTAACGTCGGAGTCTCGTGACAGACGCAAAAGATATCTATCGTTTCCCAACTCTAATATTTATTCATTAAAGTTGTTGGGCTTATATATACACACATATACATAAGTAAATACGACAGTTCTTGAAGCAAAATAAATAGAGTTGCATGAACTGATCAATACAACAGGGTTGCATTTTATAATTGTCCGTTAAATTCAAATTAAAGGCGTTAAACGTTAATTTTAAATAATATGCGTGAAATAAGAATAATATGTGTAAAATAAGATAATACTTATAATAGATAATAAATGAATATATAGTTGCGGGTGTAATAAAACAAGAATATTTAACATTCAGCAACTATTTATTATTATTTATTTTAATTTAATTGATTCAAGAAGGAATTTACATTTATTTAAAGCAAAAGACTAAAATTCTACAACTGTAGAAGAGAACACAACTCTTGGAATTAATTTCTGTTTACGTCTGTCAATTCGTTTGTTATTTTCTGACAAGTTGCCAGACGTTTGATTTTGCAAATCAAGCAAGCTTGGGGCTGCCACATCCACCCCCTCTCCAGTGACAAGGTCAGGATCTGACTGGAACGATATTTCTGTAGGCGTTGGACTACGTTGCGCAACATTCGTGGGTGCTGAAAGTTGAGGAGAAGATTATGCTCTTTAAGACGTAAAATTAGTACTCTGTTGATCAGGTGCTGTATTACAAATTTCCGAAATGGTGTTTTGCTGAGTATCATTTATGATGAAAGCTGGCTTTAATCTATCTGCAGAAACGTTTACATCCTTTTCTTTGATTCTAATTTTGTATAAACTGTCTGAAAGTCGTTCTATCACTTCGTAGGGACCAGTGTAGGGTGCCTGAAGAGGTTCTCGAACAGCATCAGTACGCAGGAAGACGTGAGTACAATCACGTAGATTTTTTAACAGGAACATTTTTCCTTTGTTGTGATGAGCTGTTGGTGTACTTACTTTACTTACTTAAATGTCCTATAATTACAACCTGTTAAGGTCAAAGGCCGAGAATATTTTAGAATGCAGGGGAATAACAACAATTTACTTTAAACAAGAAAACTTTTTCTTAACTCGTAATCAAAAAAAATAAATAAAACACAAAGAAAAATGCATACTAAACTAACAAAACATACAGCAAGTAGAATCTTAGCTATCCATTTGGCCAACGTTTAGAAAAACGCTGAGACAAATTTTAGTCGTTTTATTTTAAATAAATACTTACAAAATTATTGAAATAATTTTACTTGAGTAACTCGATTACTCGTGGAAATTTCTAAAATAAATCTTTATTTGAAATTAGCCATTTTATTTTACTCGAGCGATTATTCGATTTTATTTTTCCGATTAATCGAGCAAACATAACTCGAGTAAACACCCTAATATTCAGTTTACGCGCATCTAGACAAAAACGGCTCTTTCCAGGCTTGTGATCTAGGTCGTCCGATTATTCCAAGGACTTTCTTCAATGACATTTAACTTAACCATTGCATCGACTTCCGCATATGCTATTTCCTGTACTGCGATCGAAATAGCGTAGTGGTGGTCTTTGACTGGCACTGCTCCCTCAATCAATTTGATAGAATGTTTTTCAAGCGGCGTAATTCCTTACCCATTCTCCTCAAACGTATTAAAAAGTTTAATGACAATTTATAATTTTTGATGTTGTTGCTCGGACAGACTATGCAGACGTAACTTGTGTTATATACTGTTATCTACAAATTTTCTAAATTTATCTGCACTCCCCTATCAACATCTGGTACTAGGCTAAGGACTCCCAGAAGTCTATTCCTAAGTACAGATTTTGTTCCAAATCAGGAAAAAGATACATTACATGTTCCTGATTTTTGCACTTTATATTGGTTTTTGCCAGTTTTTACACTGGTCGCCATAGGTTGAATTGGAAATCCTAAACTTACAGCAAATTCCTTACAATTTTTACCTAAAATACGCTCCCGAATCTAACAATCTCAGAATTTGGTTATCACCTATCGAAACATTAATAAAAAATCTTGGGTCATTATTTATTTAAGTTACCCTTTCTACAGACTTAACAATTCTTCTTTTCTTCTTAATTATACCCTTCACCAATAGATATAAGTTTGTCATTCAGTTTGTAATTTGTTCATTATTTGTCGCAGACTCCAAAAAATTTTACCGATCGACTCAGAATCAGCATGAGACTCGATTAAGCGATGTCCGTCTGTCTGTTGAAATTAAGTTTGTGGAGCTGCTAGAGAGTGTATCGACATAAATTGTATATACAATTTTACGCTATTGAATTTCATCAAAATTGGTTCTAAAACACCTGAGATATCGAGAAAATACCAAAATTTATGTTTTTCTTTTTATAATTGAAATATGCGCTTCCACAGTGTTTTTCATCTAATGCCCCGATTGAATTGGGAAAATTCCACACTTTTTTTGTACTTCGGGAAATACTCTCCCATTCCTCCTCTGTTGCTGGTATCTGTATCAATAGATATTGTTTTTGAAGGGTTTAAATTAAACAAGTAAGAGTGGTATATTCGGCTTTGCCGAATCTTGGATACCCTTCACCAATGGTGTTCCAAAAGTACTTAATGTAATTCGTAGCAATATTTGGTTATACTAGTATTATATGCAAAGAGTCTTTAAAATTAAGAGTCGGAAAACGAAAACCTTTTCGGTGGCGTCATCATCTAGAATAGTTATGCACCCAAAGGTTAGGTTGGGCAGGTGGCTGATGTCTAGGGAAGCTTCACTTGGGTTCTAAAGTGGTCCCTTTGTGAAAGATAATGATTACTAGACTCCAAGTAGAGAATGCATATTTAAGCCAGCCAGTAGCTTCGAAATAAAATAGACATATATTTTACGAACATTTAATAAAGTTCGATAGACCAGATAAACCATGCAGAAAAGATGCTTCAAAATGTAGATGCCCTTAGATTTGCAATAGCACATCGATTTGATGAAGTTTAAGTATTCTGACACGCAACCCAAAAACGCTGTGCCCAGTGAGGGTTGTGCACTTTACTTCGTACGAATTATCCAACTTGTAAAAGTTCTTGATTAGTTATGTAAAACTCTGAAGTTAGCGGACTGATTTAGGTCAAAGCTTTAACAATGATTGTCAATGTATGCAAGCCTTAAAATTAAAGGGTATACACTCTTAGTTTTAGATACATACGTGAAATATATAGCTTTTGAATGGATGGTTATCAGCTTTGTCGGAAAAGTTTACTTATTAATTTGAAGTTAGTTAATTAATTAAAATGAACACTTCATCAATAATATTTGGGATGTATAGTTCTTTCGATCTGTCCGATGGATGTTAGGAAAGTTTTGCTCTAGTTCTTTGTGCAATTTTAATGTGATTTAATTTATCAGCATTAAATCGATTCCCGGTCGGGTTTATATGGGAGATTTCACTAAATGTGAATAGAGCTCGCCCATTTTCAATATCGAACTTTTCAAGAGATCAGAAATACTTTTGTCAAATGTTGTCCCTCTAGAAAGTTTATTTTAGGCGCTATTGTCCTGAATATCAATATTGTACAACGTCTTTATACTAAATGTCATCATCGTATCTATTATAATTTTTCATTTATTAGCTACTAAGAAATTGCCTTAGGCGAAGTTATACGGGATCAATTGTCAAACGTGAACGGATTTCTCCCAATTGCAATTAAAAAATTTAAATTTTTGTTGATATGTGAGATACTTACATACATATGTAGGTTTTGAACGGATATCATGTAATAAGCAGCATTTTTGTACTTCCTAGGAAGATTACCTATAATTTGATATATAATACATTCTCAAATGTTGTCATAATGTTCAAAAGTCAGACACAAAATTAAGATAAATGCAGTGTGTCTGTCTGCTAAAACCAGTTTTGTGGAGCTCCTGAATTGTCGCACACTGAATTTCAACATTGTCAATCAAAACACCATATCTACCACAAATTACAGAATGCATCAGAATTTAGATAATCCCTTGCGAAGGACGCTATTAAACTTCATCAAAATAAACATCTGAGATATCGACAAAACAGGAGCTCCAAAAACTTGACTACAACAGAAAAAAGGACAGACAGGTAGACGGACGGACATGTAGACGGACGGACAAACAAACAGACGGACGGACGGACAGACGGACGGAGGTCGCGAAATCGATTCTTGTGCCGATTCTGAGTTGATCGGTACAATTTGAATGGTATTCATAATCAGATTTGTGGAGTATATATATCAGATTTTAGAAAATCCTCCCATAAAGAACGATGTCAAATTTCATCACAATCGGTCCATAAACACCTGAGATATCGCTGAAACAATACTTACAAAATGTGAACAAAATTTCTTAGACACGTACTTTGGGCAATTTGCTGTACATCAAATGTAGTGTTATGGCGATATCTCAATTGTTTATAGACCGCTTTTGATATTGAATAACGTGCTTGGTGGGGGAATTTCCTAAAATCTGATATAAAATTTATGTAGGTCCGTACTAAAGGAGGATAGTTTTTCCTATTTCTGCATTTAATTTTTTCAACAAACATTCTCTAATGTGTACTTTGGGCAATTTGCGATACATCAAATTCAGTGTTTTAGCGATATCTCAGTTGTTTATGGACCGATTTTGATAAAATTTTACAGAGTGCTTTGGGAAAATATCTCCTACAATCTGATATATAACATATTATCACATGTACACCAGGAGTATCTTTTTTCTCTTGTTATTTAAAAGTGTGTTTCAATCAAAAATTTTAAAATTTTCGTCTAATTTTTGGTATTTTTTCGATATTTTCGGTGTTTATAAACCGATTTTAATGAAATTTAATAGCGTTCATTGCGGGAGAATTTCCTAAAATCTGATATATAATTTATGTAAGTCCATCCTCCAGGGGCTTCAGAAACTTGATTTCAACAGACAGACAGACAGACGGACGGACAGACAGACAGACAGACGGACATCGCTTAATCGATTCTCCTCTCGATTCTGAGTCGATCGGTATAATTTTTATGGGGTCTACGATCACTAATAAAAAAATTACAAACGGAATCACAAACTTATAATACCCTATTGGTGAAGGGTATAAAAACTCATCTATTAATATTTTATATAATGCAGTGCAGACTGTAGGCACAATATTGCATATCGATGATCTTGATCTTCTAAACAAGAACATTAGACTTACATAACTGTACCTAGTCTCTAAAAATCTAAAAGTAATTGTCAGGCGTTCATATAGATTCTCGCATATTAGTATTGGCCTTTTTTGTTAACGGGGTGACAAGATTAAGCAAATAATTAAAATTATTAATGAAATTTTGATGAGACTACCTTAAGTAAGTTGTTATGCTTATTTTTTTTAACGTGGTATTTTTCACGGTTGTTTACCAAAAACTGTATGATGGTGTTTTTGACCAGTTTCTGATATTGATGTTAGGATTTTTTTTTATTATTAATTTTCAATATTATTCCGGAATTATGGTATTTATAATATAATAATATACATACATATAATAAATCAAATATAATTTATTACCTGAGATGTGCTCAATATCACTTTGGATTGTTTTTTTTCAGTTCCTGTAAATATCATCAGCGAGTTCATATTTGGCGAATATGATATAACTGATTCATAATCATGAGTGCATAGGATATTGCGAGAACGATGCTCTAGAAGATGAATTCCATTTTGATCCACAGCTAACCACAAGATTCGTGGCCAATTGGAAGTAAAAGTTTGCTGAAAAAATATTTAATATCAAAATGTTAAAAAATATATATTTCTATAAAAATGTATAGTAAATTAGAAATACATGAGATAGCTCTTTTATTCGTTGAGTATTTAAGAAATCTAACTAGAAACTGTCTGCCATTATTAGCAAAAAATATTATAAACAAGAATGAAAGTGCTATAGTCGGTCAAGCCAGACCTTACGATACCCTTTACAGTACGTTTACACACGTAGGTGACTTGTTACAAGTTGTGTATACGTATTCTTCTGACATGCAAGTAAAAAAATCACTGGCAATCAAAATCGCTTGCAAGTGAGCCTACAACTTGCAGAAGTGTGATTGTGTTAGTAAAAAAATATAAATGTATTGAGCTTTTTTTCACTTGCACTTGCATGTGTAAATGCCGTGTTAGCTTGTATAATATTTTAATCAGAGCGACAAATTGCTTCAACAGTAATTTTTACAAACAGCAACGAATCTTTAAAAGTATTTACAATTTCAAAGTCGATAGAAGCAAATCTAAAGCTACGTTCAGACGATGGTCAGATCTTACATCTGGCACTGTGCTGCCAATAAACTGACAATAAAGAATTGTCAGCAAAAGGCAAATTGTGTGTTTACACAGTTGTAAGAAAATTGTAAGAAAAGCTGTCAATATAATTGTCAGAAATTGTCTGACAATTAATTAAGCTGACAATCTCAGCTTACAATAAATTGGCAGTTCATACGATTATCAGATATGTGTACACAAAAAATTGCCGGATCTATTGTCACTCACAAAGCACATGAAAAATATTGTTTATTTTTGTGTTTTTGACTTGAAATTTATATTTGTTTATTATAAAATATAAAAAACAGTCAATTGCCAAAATTTTAACAGTGTATGTTTTCGAAAGCAATGAAGATGAATGTGAAGTGGAGTTAAAACGTCTCACAGTGGGATTGTGGGAAAAATTTTGGAAATAAGTCTGCAACTTTTAAACTTTTAGGCGATTTTAAAATAATTTTGGCAGAAATGTTTAAACCTGAAAAGTAGGCACCTCAGACACATAAATCACTTAAAACTATATATAATTGTCATTTTCCAGCCAAAACAGATAAAACAAAAATGTTGGCTGTTTTTAAGTTTATTGCTAAAAGTGTTATTTGCTTTTTTAATTCATCTTTTTATAATATTTTTATTCGAAAAACTTCTTTAGATTGATATATATTTATTTTGCTATTTTTATTTATTAATTTTTTAATGATATAAATCCTAAAAACCGTATGTTTTCAATTAAAACCAAGAAGTTAAAATTGTCTGACAATGATTGCATTGTAAGATGGTGGAATTTCATGCAGCTGGCAATAAAAACGAAGCTGACAATTTTTTAAAATGTTCTGCCAATTTTAAATATAATGTTTACACGATTGTAAGATATCTGAAAATTTCATTGTAAGGTGGTTGAATGACAATGTGCTGACAATGCTTTAGCTGACAACGTTGTAAGCAAAAAATTGTAAGTTTACACGATTGTAAGAAATTTTCTTACAATTTTTCTTACAATATTGTAAGATCTGACCATCATGTAGACATAGCATAAGGTCGAGAGCTTTTCTAAACTTTCATGAATACTTTCTTTTAGAAGCAGAAATCTAAAAGTAAACTTAATTCACGATTATGATGCTTTTTAACGCTTGTTGTAAAATATTATTACGAACTAACGAATTATTAAAATAGAGAACAGTTTTTCTTCAAATTTATGTTGCCATCTTCAAAATTTCGTCGGTTTGAAATTCATCTACATCTGGATTTATAAGAAATTTTTCATAAAAAACATCAGTGACTGCAAGATGAATTCCGTGTGCCAACCAGAGAAGAGACTGAATACATTCACAAATATTGACAGCAACGTATGCATGTTGCTTTTGCATTGCCTACAAAGGCAATAACTTTTTATACAGATGCCTTCATTGATTCACACATTTTCGTTGATTGCTTTTTTACACACTATTTTATTATTGCACTGCACGTTAATCAACGAAATAGTTTGATGTCACACTTTAAGTTAGAAAAAATTCGAACCACTCTCTCATTTTTCGTTCTATTCGCAAAGTATTCGTATAATATGTCTGCGTTGTTATCAGTGCTGCCATATGTTTTTCTTCGCTTTCCCGCTAAATTATTGGGCCAAAATTTTTTTATTGAAAATTTTTCGATAAAAATATTTTTCTATAGAAAAATTTTTGATAAAAATATTTTTCTATGAAATATTTTGCTATAACAAATTTTCAATAAAATATCTTTCTAAACAAAAATTATCAATACAAAATTTTTTTATAGAAAAATTTTCAATAAAAATGTTTTTCCATAGAAAAATTTTCAGTAAAAATATTTTTCTATAGTAAAAATTTTCAATAAAAATATTTTTCTATAGAAAATTTTTCGATAAAAATATATATTTCTATTGAAAAATTGTTGATAAAAATATTTTTCTATAGAAAGATTTTTTTTAGAAAGTATTTTTGTATGGAACATATTTTTCTATAGAAAGATTTTCAATAACAAAAAATGTATACAAAAATTTTTGATAAAAAAATTCATTATAGAAAATTTTTTTTATAATAATAATATAAAAAAATACAATCGAAAACTTGTTTTTAAAACGAACTACATACACATTACAAAAAATTACCAATATTAGTTAAAAGTATAAAAACGGCAACTCTGCCTACGTTTTTGTTATGATTTCTTCATACCTTAGCGGTAAATAATGCTAAAAAATTGAAATCCCGCTACCCGATAACACACAAAAGAAAATATACCACTGTGACTTTTTTTGAATAGAGTTGCACAAACATATTACCTAGTAAACTTCTTACTTGTGTTAAAGAGTTTGTTTATAAATTACTTAAAACGTATTTATGAATCTAAGGTACCCTATTTTGAGGTCTGTGATTGTCCGCTCTAGTAAAACATATGTTTTGCAAGTTCAAAACTTGATCTCCCTAACACTTACACGCAACGGTTAATTTCTCTTTCTGCCGTCCCAGTGTTTGACGACTTTTTACTATAAATTTAACGATTTTGCATCCATTTCATCTGGCAACTTGTTTCTTTCTTTTTGCCTTTGCCCACCTATACAACTATAGTTTTGTCTTGTGCACAACTTGTCTTGTAACACAACTAAAATCATTCATAATATTTCGTAAACACTCTAGCATTCACTATTAAAAAATGAATGATTGAATGTTTTCCTAGTGTATTGGTTTGCATTTAGAAACACAAGCAATGCATGCAGTAAATTTAATTATACTCTTATTTTGTGAATATGCATTGTTTCGTCTCATTAAAATATTGCAAATTGACGGCAAGCTTTCATTTATGTGTGAATACATTCAAAGCAAGAAAACTCAATCTCTTCTCTGGTGCCAACCATTACTGAAGCACTGTTTGATTTTCAGATCCAATTTTGATGTTTAAATCAAGTGAAATATTAATCTCCATTAGCTTTTGTCTAATGGTTTCTTGCGTTTGCTTGATATTACAAGTTCCAAAAATACGGCTGAGTCTCAGGTTATAAAATATACCGTCACATACTTGTCCATTGTAAGACACCTTTTGTTTTCTTTTTCATTCTTTTGCTTCATTTCATAGAGAAATTACGTGCAAATTTATAATGTTATTTCTAAATAATACCAACAAAAAATGATGAAAAATAAATAGCTTAAACCGCGGGTTTTTGTACGGTTTTCGGTTTCGGTTTTGAGGCATAAAAATCCGTGGTTTCGGTTTCGGTTAAAACCGAACTGCAAACCCTAATTATTACCTTGTTAATACCTAAATATCTAACTTATCTATTAAATAAATAATAATAAAAATACAAGCCTTAGAATGGAAGGGTATACGGAATTAGTGAGAAATAAAACTTTAGAATGGATATCAGACATATATTAAACAAGTAAGAGTGGTATATTCGGCTTTGCCGAATCTTGGATACCCTTCACCAATGGTGTTTTGCAACACTACTTAATGTAATTCCTAGCAAAATTTGGTTATACTAATATTATATGCAAAGAGTCTTTAAAATTAAGAGTCGGAAAAAGAAAGCTTTTCGGTGGCGTAATCATCTAGAATAGTTATGCACCCAAAGGTTAGGTTGGGCAGGTGGCTAATGTCTAGGGAAGCTTCACTTGGGTTCTAAAGTGGTCAATTTGTGAAAGATAATGATTACTAGACTACAAGTAGAGAATGTATATTTATGCCAGCCAGTAGCTTCGAAATAAAATAGACACATATTTTACGAACATTTAATAAAGTTCGATAGACCAGATAAACCATGCAGAAAAGATGCTTCAAAATGTAGATGCCCTTACATTTGCAATAGCACATCGATTTGATGAAGTTTAAGTATTCTGGCATGCAACCCAAAAACACAGTGCCCAGTGAGGGTTGTGCACTTTAATTCGTACGAATTATCAAACTAGTAAAAGTTCTTTATTAGTTATATAAAACTCTGAAGTTAGCGGACTGATTTAGGTCAAAGCTTTAACAATGATAAGCCTTAAAATTATAGGGTATACACTCTTAGTTTTAGATACATACGTGAAATATATAGCTTTTGAATGGATGGATATCAGCTTTGTCGGAAAAGTTATTAAAGATTTACTTATTAATCTGAAGTTAGTTAATTAATTTAAATGAACACTTCATCAATAATATTTGGAATGTATTGTTCTTTCGATCTGTCCGATGGATGTTTGGAAAGTTTTGCTCTAGTTCCTTGTGCAATGTGATTTAATTTATCAGCATTAAATCGATTCCCGGTCGGGGTTATATGGGAGATTTCACTAAATGCGAATAGAGCTCGCCCATTTTCAATATCGAACTTTTCAAGAGATCAGAAATACTTTTGTCAAATGTTGTCCCTCTAGAAAGTTTATTTTAGGCGCTATCGCCCTGAATATCAATATTGTACAACGAAGTTATACGGGATCAATTGTCAAACGTGAACGGATTTCTCCCAATTGCAATTAAAAAATTTAAATTTTCGTTGATATGTGAGATACTTACATACATATGTAGGTTTTGAACGGATATCATGTAGTTAGCTGCATTTTTGTACTTCCTAGGAAGATTACCTATAACTTGATATATAATACATTCTCAAATGTTATCATTATGTTCAAAAGTCAGATACAAAATTAAGATTAATGCAGAGTGTCTGTCTGCTAAAATCAGATTTGTGGAGCTCCTGGATTTTACACAAAATTTTAGGATATTGTCCCACCCTGAATTTTACCATTATCGATCAAAACACCATCGCTTAAACGCTAAATTATATCTAACGCAAATTACCGAATGCATCAGGATTTAGGTAATCCCCTGCGAAGGACGCTATTAAATTTCATCAAAATAAACACCTGAGATATCGACAAAACAGGAGCTCCAAAAACTTGACTACAACAGAAAATATTACAGACAGGTAGACGGACGGAACAAAACAGAGGGAAGGACAAACAAACAGACGGACGGACAGACAGACAAACAGACGGACGGAGGTCGCGAAATCGATTCTCCTGCCGATTCTGAGTTGATCGGTACAATTTGAATGGTATTTGTAATCAGATTTGTGGAGTATAGATTTTAGAAAATCCTCACACAAAGAACGATGTCAAATTTCAAATTTCATCACAATCGGTCCATAAACACCTGAGATATCGCTAAAACAATACTTACAAAATGTAAACAAAATTTCTTAGACACGTACTTTGGGCAATTTGCTGTACATCAAATGTAGTGTTATGGCGATATCTCAATTGTTTATAGACCGCTTTTGATAAAATTTAATAACGTGCTTGGTGGGGGAATTTCCTAAAATCTGATATAAAATTTATGTAGGTCCGTACTAAAGGAGGATAGTTTTTCCTATTTCTGCATTTAATTTTTTCAACAAACATTCTCTAATGTGTACTTTGGCCAATTTGCGATACATCAAATTCAGTGTTTTAGCGATATCTCAGTTGTTTATGGACCGATTTTGATAAAATTTTACAGAGTGCTTTGGGAAAATATCTCCTACAATCTGATATATAACATATTATCACATGTACACCAGGAGTATCTTTTTTCTCTTGTTATTTAAAAGTGTGTTTCAATCAAAAATTTTAAAATTTTCGTCTAATTTTTGGTATTTTTTCGATATTTTCGGTGTTTATAAACCGATTTTAATGAAATTTAATAGCGTTCATTGCGGGAGAATTTCCTAAAATCTGATATATAATTTATGTAAGTCCATCCTCCAGGGGCTTCAGAAACTTGATTTCAACAGACAGACAGACAGACGGACAGACAGACAGACAGACGGACATCGCTTAATCGATTCTCCTCCCGATTCTGAGTCGATCGGTATAATTTTATGGGGTCTACGATCACTAATAAAAAAATTACAAACGGAATCACAAACTTATAATACCCTTTCACCTATTGGTGAAGGGTATAAAAAACTTATGGTTACTAACGTAAAATATCTATATCGGAAAAGTACTTGAGTAGTTATAACTTTAAAGTTAATAGACTTATTAAGATGAATACTTAAGCGATAATATTTGAAAAGTATAATTTTGGCCTTGGTATCCAAACTACATATATTTCAAAAGTTCATATTTCATGTATGCATTTTTAATGTGCATACATATATCAAAACCATATTATATAAATTAGGGTTAATTAAGTTTATCTCCTAAGTAAGTGGACCGATTTCGATTTGTTCTTCATGGACAATGTTTGAAAATTATCTTTTATCGAACCATTTCAGAGTAGGCTCGTAACTGCTAGTATTCTACGAACATATTGCTTAAACAACTAATACGTCTAGATCTGCCATGGGCAGAGAATTTATTTGCCTATAACTAGTTATAGGCAAATAAATTCTGCCTACATACACACACCACACACAACAATTTTGAAGAGCATAAAAATACTTTACGCTCTATCTTTTTTACAAACTCCCACAACAAACACACTCATTCGCTATGAAACATTTGATGAAGCAAGACCTCGCTACAGAATTTATTTTATATACGTTACAAAATACACTAAGCAAAATGTTTAAAGAGGAATATGAAAATGATTTTTTTTGTATTGAAAATATGAATAGCAACATTCAATGCTTAATATGTTTTAAGGTAATGGGTAAAATAAATACAAAATATGTATTAAGAAGACATTTTTTGAATTGTCATAGGGAATTTGAAAATTTAAAAGGAAAAGATCGTAAAGAAAAGATATAGATGACTCCAAATATAGCAAGATTAAAATAGAAATATACAAACTATACGCTATGTTTGGTAGGACGTACAACTGCGAAGTTGCTTTTTCAAGTCTAAAAATTATATTAAGTAAAGTAAGAAATAGGTTGTCCGATAGACACATAGCCGATCTTTTGAGAATCAAAGAGTACAGAGGCGAAATTGATATAGATGAAGTAACATCAATATATCAGTAATACTGAATAATTCAAAATGTAACTAACAAAGTTACTAACTAACTAACTTAAAATAATTAATTAGCTAACTAACTAACAAATACAACAAAATTTACAGAAATTACGTTTTTTAAAATTTTTTTCGGTGTATAATGTTTTTTTATAGTTATATTTTATTCTCTGCTGTTACTAGTACAAACGCATTTTACATATGTGTTAGTGCCCATCGCTGGTCTAGATGTATGTGCAAAATATATCTTTTAAAAGATATTCGGCTATTTTGAAATAAAATAGACACATATTTTACGAACATTTAATAAAGTTCGATAGACCAGATAAACCATGCAGAAAAGATGCTTCAAAATGTAGATGCCCTTAGATTTGCAATAGCACATCGATTTGATGAAGTTTAAGTATTCTGACATGCATCCCAAAAACGCTGTGCCCAGTGAGGGTTGTGCACTTTAATTCGTACGAATTATCCAACTAGTAAAAGTTCTTGATTAGTTATGTAAAACTCTGAAGTTAGCGGACTGATTTAGGTCAAAGCTTTAACAATGATTGTCAATGTATACAAGCCTTAAAATTAAAGGGTATACACTCTTAGTTTTAGATACATACGTGAAATATATAGCTTTTGAATGGATGGTTATCAGCTTTGTCGGAAAAGATTACTTATTAATTTGAAGTTAGTTAATTAATTAAAATGAACACTTCATCAATAATATTTGGGATGTATAGTTCTTTCGATCTGTCCGATGGTTGTTAGGAAAGTTTTGCTCTAGTTCTTTGTGCAATTTTAATGTGATTTAATTTATCAGCATTAAGTCGATTCCCGGTCGGGTTTATATGGGAGATTTCACTAAATGTGAATAGAGCTCGCCCATTTTCAATATCGAACTTTTCAAGAGATCAGAAATATTTTTGTCAAATGTTGTCCCTCTAGAAAGTTTATTTTAGGCGCTATTGTCCTGAATATCAATGTTGTACAACGTCTTTATACTAAATGTCATCATCGTATCTATTATAATTTGTCATTTATTAGCTACTAAGAGATTGACTTAGGCGAAGTTATACGGGATCAATTGTAAAACGTGAACGGATTTCTCCCAATTGCTATTCAAAAATTTAAATTTTTGTTGATATGTGAGATACTTACATACATATGTAGGTTTTGAACGGATATCATGTAATTAGCTGCATTTTTGTACTTCCTAGGAAGATTACCTATAATTTGATATATAATACATTCTCAAATGTTATCATAATGTTCAAAAGTCAGACACAAAATTAAGATAAATGCAGTGTGTCTGTCTGCTAAAACCAGATTTGTGGAGCTCCTGAATTGTCCCACCCTGAATTTCAACATTGTCGATCAAAACACCATCGCTTAAACGCTAAATTATATCTACCACAAATTACAGAATGCATCAGGATTTAGATAATCCCCTGCGAAGGACGCTATTAAACTTCATCAAAATAAACATCTGAGATATCGACAAAACAAGAGCTCCACTAACTTGACTACAACAGAAAAAAGGACAGACAGGTAGACGGACGGACATGTAGACGGACGGACAAACAAACAGACGGACGGACGGGCAAACAAACAGACGGACGGACGGAGGTCGCGAAATCGATTCTTGTGCCGATTCTGAGTTGATCGGTACAATTTGAATGGTATTCATAATCAGATTTGTGGAGTATATATATCAGATTTTAGAAAATCCTCCCATAAAGAACGATGTCAAATTTCATCACAATCGGTCCATAAACACCTGAGATATCGCTGAAACAATACTTACAAAATGTAAACAAAATTTCTCAGACACGTACTTTGGGCAATTTGCTGTACATCAAATGTAGTGTTATGGCGATATCTCAATTGTTTATAGACCGCTTTTGATAAAATTTAATAACGTGCTTGGTGGGGGAATTTCCTAAAATCTGATATAAAATTTATGTAGGTCCGTACTAAAGGAGGATAGTTTTTCCTATTTCTGCATTTAATTTTTTCAACAAACATTCTCTAATGTGTACTTTGGGCAATTTGCGATACATCAAATTCAGTGTTTTAGCGATATCTCAGTTGTTTATGGACCGATTTTGATAAAATTTTACAGAGTGCTTTGGGAAAATATTTTCTACAATCTGATATATAACATATTATACAGAATCGGGAGGAGAATCGATTAAGCGATGTCCGTCTGTCTGTCCGTCCGTCTGTCTGTCTGTCTGTTGAAATCAAGTTTCTGAAGCCCCTGGAGGATGGACCTACATAAATTATATACCAGATTTTAGGAAATTCTCCCGCAATGAACGCTATTAAATTTCATTAAAATCGGTTTATAAACACCGAAAATATCGAAAAAATACCAAAAAATAGACGAAAATTTTAAAATTTTTGATTGAAACACACTTTTAAGTACCAAGAGAAAAAAGATACTCCTGGTGTACATGTGATAATATGTTATATATCAGATTGTAGGAAATAGTTCCCAAAGTACTCTGTAAAATTTTACCAAAATCGGTCCATAAACAACTGAGATATCGCCAAAACACTGAATTTGATGTATCGCAAATTGCCCAAAGTTCGCATTAGAGAATGTTTGTTGAAAAAATGAAATGCAGAAATTGGAAAAACCATCCTCCTTTAGCACAGACCTACATAAATTTTATATCAGATTTTAGGAAATTCCCCCGCCAAGCACGTTATTAAATTTTATCAAAAGCGGTCCATAAACAATTGAGATATCGCCATAACACTACATTTGATGTACAGCAAATTGCCCAAAGTACGTGTCTAAGAAATTTTGTTTACATTTTGTAAGTATTGTTTTAGCGATATCTCAGGTGTTTATGGACCGATTGTGATGAAATTTGACATCGTTCTTTGTGTGAGGATTTGCTAAAATCTATACTCCACAAATCTGATTACAAATACCATTAATTGTACCGGTCAACTCAGAATCGACAGGAGAATCGATTTTGCGACCTCCGTCCGTCCGTCTGTTTGTTTGTCCGTCCGTCTGTTTTTTTGTCCGTCCGTCTACCTGTCTGTAATTTTTTCTGTTGTAGTCAAGTTTTTGGAGCTCCTGTTTTGTCGATATCTCAGGTGTTCATTTTGATGAAATTTAATAGCGTCCTTCGCAGGGGATTACCTAAATCCTGATGCATTCGGTAATTTGCGTTAGATATAATTTAGCGTTTAAGCGATGGTGTTTTGATCGATAATGGTAAAATTCAGGGTGGGACAATATCCTAAAATTTTGTGTAAAATCCAGGAGCTCCACAAATCTGATTTTAGCAGACAGACACTCTGCATTAATCTTAATTTTGTATCTGACTTTTGAACATAATGATAACATTTGAGAATGTATTATATATCAAGTTATAGGTAATCTTCCTAGGAAGTACAAAAATGCAGCTAACTACATGATATCCGTTCAAAACCTACATATGTATGTAAGTATCTCACATATCAACGAAAATTTAAATTTTTTAATTGCAATTGGGAGAAATCCGTTCACGTTTGACAATTGATCCCGTATAACTTCGTTGTACAATATTGATATTCAGGGCGATAGCGCCTAAAATAAACTTTCTAGAGGGACAACATTTGACAAAAGTATTTCTGATCTCTTGAAAAGTTCGATATTGAAAATGGGCGAGCTCTATTCGCATTTAGTGAAATCTCCCATATAACCCCGACCGGGAATCGATTTAATGCTGATAAATTAAATCACATTGCACAAGGAACTAGAGCAAAACTTTCCAAACATCCATCGGACAGATCGAAAGAACAATACATCCCAAATATTATTGAGATTAATTCAGATTAATAAGTAAATCTTTAATAACTTTTTTGACAAAGCTGATATCCATCCATTCAAAAGCTATATATTTCACGTATGTATCTAAAACTAAGAGTGTATACCCTATAATTTTAAGGCTTATCATTGTTAAAGCTTTGACCTAAATCAGTCCGCTAACTTCAGAGTTTTACATAACTAATCAAGAACTTTTACTAGTTTGATAATTCGTACGAATTAAAGTGCACAACCCTCACTGGGCACTGTGTTTTTGGGTTGCATGCCAGAATACTTAAACTTCATCAAATCGATGTGCTATTGCAAATGTAAGGGCATCTACATTTTGAAGCATCTTTTCTGCATGGTTTATCTGGTCTATCAAACTTTATTAAATGTTCGTAAAATATGTGTCTATTTTATTTCGAAGCTACTGGCTGGCATAAATATGCATTCTCTACTTGTAGTCTAGTAATCATTATCTTTCACAAAGGGACCACTTTAGAACCCAAGTGAAGCTTCCCTAGACATTAGCCACCTGCCCAACCTAACCTTTGGGTGCATAACTATTCTAGATGATTACGCCACCGAAAAGCTTTTCTTTTTTCAACTCTTAATTTTAAAGACTCTTTGCATATAATATTAGTATAACCAAATTTTGCTAGGAATTACATTAAGTAGTGTTGCAAAACACCATTGGTGAAGGGTATCCAAGATTCGGCAAAGCCGAATATACCACTCTTACTTGTTTAAATAATAATTTTGAATTTTATATCGCATTTTAAAAAATTTTCGTACTCATCAGTGCAAAATGCATATCCGGAATCAATCAATTCGTTTAGGGTACAAGATTTGTTATTTGTATTCGAGTAGAGGTTGTTTATTCAATTTTATACCATATTCTGGTTCGATTGTCAACTACGACCGTCAAATCGGCTTGGGTGCAGAAGTGGTTTTAAGACTATTGGAATATGTAAAAGACCACTTTATCTATCACATTTATTTTAACAACTTTTTCATCATATCAATATCTTATTGATTTTAAATGAAAAACAGGTTTTGAGTCACGGGATCCGTTCGATCTAATCGAATTGCAAAAGCCCCACTATGCACAGAAAAGCAGCTGTAGTGAGGAGAAAGTAACTATCAATATGATATAACAAATGCTTTATTGGTTTGTCTTTGGACAGATACCAAAGTGGTAACGGTTTTCACCAACTTTGAACAAATTACCGATGCGCAGCGTAAAGTGATAAAAAAAGGATGTACAAAATACTAGAATGTAGCACAACTTTCTCAACTCCTACAATAATGGGATGGGGAAGTAAACCTTCACTACAATGCCGTCTCAAATTACAGAATAAATATAAGGTCAAAAAAATGGTATTGGCCTTTGTTTTTTTATTTAAGCTACTTAGTTACTGTTGAACAGTGTTCAACCTAGAATAAGTATCATTCCATTTATATATTTTGTTTATTTATTTATTTATTTATTTATTTTAATACGTTTTGTCTCATGAAGAGAACCCTTTTTATTTTTCTTTATTAACGCTCAAGAGGAGCTTAAATTTAAATTTGTAGTTTTACCCTCATATCACTTATAAAAACTTGAAGTTCCTTTATCTTTTAAGTAGTAATAGTTGAACCGCCAAAGAAAGGCTAATAAATTGATCGAATTTAAAATTAAAATCAATTGCCTTTTTTTCACAAAGCAACAGGAGCTTTTGTGACTCAACATTTTGGTCCTTCGAGGAGTCCTAGAAAGGCTAGGACTGGATTAAATTAGTGACATCCTAGTCCATAAAAATAAATTGCAATTTGTTTCCCCTAAGCAAACTAGAGACAAGTGGTCTCATCATCAGAAGTTTTATGAAGAACTCGCAACACCAAGGAATTTAATCATCAAGGATTTTCATCATAAGAGCTAATACTTCATCTCTGGAAGAACAAAGATCATCAAAGGAAAATAGGTATGTACGGTGTTAATTAGTTTTTTTGTGCAACAAAAAATTTCTCCAAAAAAAAAAGAAGAAAAAGAACTTTAAACCTCAACCAAAAATTTAATGCAAAAATATAAAGAAATAAAACCAACAACAATAAATAACAAAATCTCTACATCAAAAAATTCTTAAATTTTTCAAAAATAAATTCTACTCCAACAAAAAACGAAAAACTTTGAAAACGTCTAAAAAATTCCACAAGAATAAAACGGTAATTCATCGAATGCCCAAAAACAAAAAGTTCTAATTGTCGTCTACATTGCGATATAAACAGGTTGTATTTCATTCTCACCATCCCTATATGTTCCTGTGTAAAAAGACTATTAGTTAACAAACTCTATGTAAAAGCAAAAGAAAAGAGAAAATTAAAGTCATCTAAACCGTCGCAGCAAACGCATCGAAAAATAAAAGTGCAAAAAGAAAAGAAAAAACTCCAAAAAAGAACATTAAAAACAAGTGTGCAAAATAAATATAAATAAATTAAATTTGTTCAAACGCAAATAGTGTAAAAAATAGCTAAAAAAAAAGGAATAACAATATAAAAGAAAAAGTATTCACCTCTTGTGAAAAATAATAGAACATTTATGTTCCTAACTGTATTATAAAAACGTCTATTGAAATAATTTTGTAAATAAAATATAAAAGTGAATAATACAAAAATTCCAGTACACTCCAAGTGAAAAAAAAGAATACATAGTTATTAACTATAAGTAAATATTCATGCAAAAAAAAATCACTCATCCAATAATTTTATGTGTAAAGAATTCGAATAGTGAGTGCCGTTAAATCACAGCAACAAAATACAAGGAGTTCCATCAACGGTGACGTCATAAATATTTCTTCAAACAAAGTAAGGGTTTCCCACACCTAAAAGAAGACGTTCAACGGGGAAATTTTTTCAATATGAGTTGGTGAGTGTAATTGAACTTTTTATCGTTTTTATTTACAAAATAATAAGGTGATGAATATAATAAAGGACAGTTAGACGTGTTTTGTAAATAATTGAAAATACAGTATCCCACAGTGAAAATCGTCCATTTACAAATAAAATAATTTAATTAATTGAATACACAGTGCTTCACAGTAAATAACTCTCCATCAAATAAATTTATTTTAGAGGTTGAAAATACAGTGGGCCACTGTTAATTTCGTCCACTATAAAATAAATAATTTTTTTTTAACTTTTTCGTGGATTTTTTAAATAAAATAAAATAGACATTCTTCAAGAATTAAAAGAGCGTGTTGGAAATTAAAAAAAAAAAAATTTAATTCAATAGTACATTCGTGGAAAAATAAAATAAATAGAAATGGCTTCTAAGAGGAAGTGTGAGTTTGATTTACATCAACTATCTGCATTTTGTAAAAACTTTGAGAGCATTTCAACTGATCAATACACAAATGCGTTGCTTAATGTGCACCAAGAAGATTTACAGAGGTTGTGGACAAATGTGATACAGTCTTATGAAAATTACATAATGGGGGATGAAAAGCTTCAAGAGAAAGACAACAAAGACGATATCAGCCTACAATATGGAGAGGTGTGCCGTTTATATCGTAAAACAAAAGTTACAATATTGGAGCATATCACAGATACAAATTCTCAACCTACAACAATTAGGCGATCAGGTTTAAGACTACCACCAGTAGAAATTTCAAATTTTGAAGGGGGTTACTCCAAGTGGCCGATATTTCGAGATATGTTCCACGCTGTTGTTGGAAAAGAATCTTCAATAGATCCAGCAGAAAAATTGTATTATTTACGGAGTAAACTTAGTGGGGAGGCATTTCAAGTAATAAAAGATTTTGATTTAGTGGGTGATAATTTCGAGTTAGCTTGGGAGGCGTTGAAAATTAGGTTTGAGAATAAACGATTGTTGGTAAATGATCAAATGAAGAAAATATACAGTATTCAATCATCTCAGCTGGAAACACTCAAATTTATTAGGGCGATTCAAAATGCGGTTAATGATTGTTTATCAATTTTAAAAACATATGATGTGAAAATTTTGGATGATGATCCAATTCTAATGCATCTTGTAACATTGAAACTTCCAGAAGAAACTTTGCGAGCATGGGAGTCTACAATCAAAAATCATCGCGAGTTACCATCGTGGAAACAATTGAGCGATTTCCTTTCCTCAAGAATAGAGATTTTAGAAACAATGACTGATTTAAAAAAGCCACCCAACAGAGAGAATCATGTTAACAGATCACAAACCTTTCATTCTCAAACAGAATCGGAAAAGAAAAATATTTTTTGTAAAAAATGTAAACAAAACCATCCGTTAAAATGGTGCAAACATTTTAAAACCTTATCCCCCAGTGATAGAATCAAATTTGTTTTTGAAAACAAATATTGTTTAAATTGTCTGTCTTCTAACCACTACAAACCAAAGTGTACTAGTGCGAATACGTGTAACGTATGTAAAGGAAAACATCACACAATGTTACATGTTGATAAAAATTTAACAGCTAGGAACAATAATACAAATGATCAAGTAGAACAAATTACTGAAAATGTTTCCTCTTCTAATAACCAAAATTAGAGTACACAAGCAAGTAGTTCCATTAACACTGGAAATCAAGGAAATATTCAGTCCTACTTTCTACAACATGAATCTGCAACAGTTTTACCCACAGCACTTATATATATTCAACAAGCGGGAGAATTATTCACCGTAAGAGCTCTTCTTGATGCTGGATCTGAAAAAACTTTCATTACGTCACGCGTGCAACAAAATCTTTCACTACCATTAGAATCTCATAGTCTTCAAATAGCTGGACTCGGTGGAACAATAGTTGGGCACTCTAAAGGAAAGTGTGGAGTTACTTTAAAATCAAGAGTGTCAGATTTCGAAATAAAAATTAAAGCAATAGTGGTTCCAAAATTATCAAAGCTTTTACCCTCACAGAGTTTCAAAATTCGGAATATAGAAGTGATCCAATGCCTAACTTTAGCGGACCCTCAATTTTTCAAGCCTTCTTCAATTGACATGATCATAGGAAGCGATTATCTACCTTTTATCAACCTACAAGGTGTAAAATCAAATTTGTTAAATAATTTTGAGGCTAGAGAGTCACATTTTGGGTGGTATATTTCTGGTCCTGTTCCCTCAAGTGAAATTAATACCTTTTCAATCTCAGTATCTACCTCTGAAAATTTGATTCTTCACGAACAGATAAAAAAGTTCTGGGAGATTGAAGAAGTTGAAAGAAATGTTTCGATGTCGGAAGGTGATAAATATTGTGAGAAATTTTATGAAGAGTCAACAGTTAGACAATCGGATGGTCGTTATATGGTACGACTTCCCTTCAAGGAAGAATATCCAAATGATATATTTTTGGGTCCCTCAAGGAACAGTGCTCTCGCACAATACCACAGAATTGAGAAAACTCTCAACAAAAATCCAGAATTAAAAGATCAATATCATCAAGTCCTTGAAGAATATATTGAGCTCAATCACATGGAACCAATAGTTCAAAATGAATCCAAAGCTGAAAAACAGTTTTCCTTTTTCCTTCCTCACCATGCAGTTTATCGACCGGAGAGCAAGACAACAAAAGTACGAGTGGTATTTAATGCCTCGAAGAAAACTGGAAGTGGATTCTCCTTGAATGATGTCCTTCATCAAGGTCCTGCCTTACAAACCGATTTGATGGAAATCGTACTAAATTGGCGTAATTACAAATATGTGTTCACGGGAGACATTCAAAAAATGTACCGACAGATATTGGTGCATGAAGATGACCGCCAATATCAACAAATTTTATTTCAAAGCAAAGACGACAATTATGTGAGGCAGTATCAATTAAAAACGGTCACTTTCGGAATAAACTGCGCTCCGTTTTTAGCAATACGGACACTTTTACAACTAAGTGAAGATTGTCAAAATCAATATTCAACTGCATCAACGATTTTGAAAGAAGAAGTCTACGTTGATGATATTATGTCAGGAGGACACACTATAGAAGACACAATCGTAAAACAAAATGAAATCAAAGATGTTCTAAATTCCGCCGGCTTCCCCTTGAAGAAAATGACGGCAAATAATAGATTTCTTCTGGAAAATTTGCCCCGGGAGGATCTTCTTGATGAAGAATTTTTAAAGTTGGATAGTTCCAGCACTATTAAATCCTTGGGGATTCGCTGGAACGCGATGTCAGACTCGTTTTATTATGACGTAAAGCCGATGCCAGTATTAGTCTCAGCCACTAAAAGGCATATTTTATCTGTAATTGCGAAACTATTTGACCCACTAGGTTGGATAGGTCCAGTTATTATAGTTGCCAAAACATTTATAAAATTTCCTATTTTTATAGGAAATTTTTCAAAAATTTCCTATTTTTATAGGAAATTTTTCAAAAATTTCCTATTTTTATAGGAAATTTTTCAAAAATTTCCTATTTTTATAGGAAATTTTTCAAAAATTTCCTATTTTTATAGGAAATTTTTCAAAAATTTCCTATTTTTATAGGAAATTTTTCAAAAATTTCCTATTTTTATAGGAAATTTTTCAAAAATTTCCTATTTTTATAGGAAATTTTTCAAAAATTTCCTATTTTTATAGGAAATTTTTCAAAAATTTCCTATTTTTATAGGAAATTTTTCAAAAATTTCCTATTTTTATAGGAAATTTTTCAAAAATTTCCTATTTTTATAGGAAATTTTTCAAAAATTTCCTATTTTTATAGGAAATTTTTCAAAAATTTCCTATTTTTATAGGAAATTTTTCAAAAATTTCCTATTTTTATAGGAAATTTTTCAAAAATTTCCTATTTTTATAGGAAATTTTTCAAAAATTTCCTATTTTTATAGGAAATTTTTCAAAAATTTCCTATTTTTATAGGAAATTTTTCAAAAATTTCCTATTTTTATAGGAAATTTTTCAAAAATTTCCTATTTTTATAGGAAATTTTTCAAAAATTTCCTATTTTTATAGGAAATTTTTCAAAAATTTCCTATTTTTATAGGAAATTTTTCAAAAATTTCCTATTTTTATAGGAAATTTTTCAAAAATTTCCTATTTTTATAGGAAATTTTTCAAAAATTTCCTATTTTTATAGGAAATTTTTCAAAAATTTCCTATTTTTATAGGAAATTTTTCAAAAATTTCCTATTTTTATAGGAAATTTTTCAAAAATTTCCTATTTTTATAGGAAATTTTTCAAAAATTTCCTATTTTTATAGGAAATTTTTCAAAAATTTCCTATTTTTATAGGAAATTTTTCAAAAATTTCCTATTTTTATAGGAAATTTTTCAAAAATTTCCTATTTTTATAGGAAATTTTTCAAAAATTTCCTATTTTTATAGGAAATTTTTCAAAAATTTCCTATTTTTATAGGAAATTTTTCAAAAATTTCCTATTTTTATAGGAAATTTTTCAAAAATTTCCTATTTTTATAGGAAATTTTTCAAAAATTTCCTATTTTTATAGGAAATTTTTCAAAAATTTCCTATTTTTATAGGAAATTTTTCAAAAATTTCCTATTTTTATAGGAAATTTTTCAAAAATTTCCTATACATTCAAAAAATGTACCGACAGATATTGGTGCATGAAGATGACCGCCAATATCAACAAATTTTATTTCAAAGCAAAGACGACAATTATGTGAGGCAGTATCAATTAAAAACGGTCGCTTTCGGAATAAACTGCGCTCCGTTTTTAGCAATACGGACACTTTTACAACTAAGCGAAGATTGTCAAAATCAATATTCAACTGCATCAACGATTTTGAAAGAAGAAGTCTACGTTGATGATATTATGTCAGGAGGACACACTATAGAAGACACAATCGTAAAACAAAATGAAATCAAAGATGTTCTAAATTCCGCCGGCTTCCCCTTGAAGAAAATGACGGCAAATAATAGATTTCTTCTGGAAAATTTGCCCCGGGAGGATCTTCTTGATGAAGAATTTTTAAAGTTGGATAGTTCCAGCACTATTAAATCCTTGGGGATTCGCTGGAACGCGATGTCAGACTCGTTTTATTATGACGTAAAGCCGATGCCAGTATTAGTCTCAGCCACTAAAAGGCATATTTTATCTGTAATTGCGAAACTATTTGACCCACTAGGTTGGATAGGTCCAGTTATTATAGTTGCCAAAACATTTATAAAATTTCCTATTTTTATAGGAAATTTTTCAAAAATTTCCTATTTTTATAGGAAATTTTTCAAAAATTTCCTATTTTTATAGGAAATTTTTCAAAAATTTCCTATTTTTATAGGAAATTTTTCAAAAATTTCCTATTTTTATAGGAAATTTTTCAAAAATTTCCTATTTTTATAGGAAATTTTTCAAAAATTTCCTATTTTTATAGGAAATTTTTCAAAAATTTCCTATTTTTATAGGAAATTTTTCAAAAATTTCCTATTTTTATAGGAAATTTTTCAAAAATTTCCTATTTTTATAGGAAATTTTTCAAAAATTTCCTATTTTTATAGGAAATTTTTCAAAAATTTCCTATTTTTATAGGAAATTTTTCAAAAATTTCCTATTTTTATAGGAAATTTTTCAAAAATTTCCTATTTTTATAGGAAATTTTTCAAAAATTTCCTATTTTTATAGGAAATTTTTCAAAAATTTCCTATTTTTATAGGAAATTTTTCAAAAATTTCCTATTTTTATAGGAAATTTTTCAAAAATTTCCTATTTTTATAGGAAATTTTTCAAAAATTTCCTATTTTTATAGGAAATTTTTCAAAAATTTCCTATTTTTATAGGAAATTTTTCAAAAATTTCCTATTTTTATAGGAAATTTTTCAAAAATTTCCTTTTTTTATAGGAAATTTTTCAAAAATTTCCTATTTTTATAGGAAATTTTTCAAAAATTTCCTATTTTTATAGGAAATTTTTCAAAAATTTCCTATTTTTATAGGAAATTTTTCAAAAATTTCCTATTTTTATAGGAAATTTTTCAAAAATTTCCTATTTTTATAGGAAATTTTTCAAAAATTTCCTATTTTTATAGGAAATTTTTCAAAAATTTCCTATTTTTATAGGAAATTTTTCAAAAATTTCCTATTTTTATAGGAAATTTTTCAAAAATTTCCTATTTTTATAGGAAATTTTTCAAAAATTTCCTATTTTTATAGGAAATTTTTCAAAAATTTCCTATTTTTATAGGAAATTTTTCAAAAATTTCCTATTTTTATAGGAAATTTTTCAAAAATTTCCTATTTTTATAGGAAATTTTTCAAAAATTTCCTATTTTTATAGGAAATTTTTCAAAAATTTCCTATTTTTATAGGAAATTTTTCAAAAATTTCCTATTTTTATAGGAAATTTTTCAAAAATTTCCTATTTTTATAGGAAATTTTTCAAAAATTTCCTATTTTTATAGGAAATTTTTCAAAAATTTCCTATTTTTATAGGAAATTTTTCAAAAATTTCCTATTTTTATAGGAAATTTTTGAAAAATTTCCTATTTTTATAGGAAATTTTTGAAAAATTTCCTATTTTTATAGGAAATTTTTGAAAAATTTCCTATTTTTATAGGAAATTTTTCAAAAATTTCCTATTTTTATAGGAAATTTTTCAAAAATTTCCTATTTTTATAGGAAATTTTTCAAAAATTTCCTATTTTTATAGGAAATTTTTCAAAAATTTCCTATTTTTATAGGAAATTTTTCAAAAATTTCCTATTTTTATAGGAAATTTTTCAAAAATTTCCTATTTTTATAGGAAATTTTCAAAATTTCCTATTTTTATAGGAAATTTTTCAAAAATTTCCTATTTTTATAGGAAATTTTTCAAAAATTTCCTATTTTTTATAGGAAATTTTTCAAAAATTTCCTATTTTTTATAGGAAATTTTTCAAAAATTTCCTATTTTTATAGGAAATTTTTCAAAAATTTCCTATTTTTATAGGAAATTTTTCAAAAATTTCCTATTTTTATAGGAAATTTTTCAAAAATTTCCTATTTTTATAGGAAATTTTTCAAAAATTTCCTATTTTTATAGGAAATTTTTCAAAAATTTCCTATTTTTATAGGAAATTTTTCAAAAATTTCTATTTTTATAGGAAATTTTTCAAAAATTTCCTATTTTTTATAGGAAATTTTCAAAAATTTCCTATTTTTATAGGAAATTTTTCAAAAATTTCCTATTTTTATAGGAATTTTTCAAAATTTCCTATTTTTATAGGAAATTTTTCAAAAATTTCCTATTTTTATAGGAAATTTTTCAAAAATTTCCTATTTTTATAGGAAATTTTTCAAAAATTTCCTATTTTTATAGGAAATTTTTCAAAAATTTCCTATTTTTATAGGAAATTTTTCAAAAATTTCCTATTTTTTTTATAGGAAATTTTTCAAAAATTTCCTATTTTTATAGGAAATTTTTCAAAAATTTCCTATTTTTATAGGAAATTTTTCAAAAATTTCCTATTTTTATAGGAAATTTTTCAAAAATTTCCTATTTTTATAGGAAATTTTTCAAAAATTTCCTATTTTTATAGGAAATTTTTCAAAAATTTCCTATTTTTATAGGAAATTTTCAAAAATTTCCTATTTTTATAGGAAATTTTTCAAAAATTTCCTATTTTTATAGGAAATTTTTCAAAAATTTCCTATTTTTATAGGAAATTTTTCAAAAATTTCCTATTTTTATAGGAAATTTTTCAAAAATTTCCTATTTTTATAGGAAATTTTTCAAAATTTCCTATTTTTATAG